>VMKM01000296.1:0-110000 GCA_008360985.2 Macquaria ambigua
GGGGAAACTGTCATTTAGAGTTAAAGCCAATTTATTTCTCAGCTTGGACAGCATTTCTTTCTTGGAGTGACTCTTAAACATTTACTTTCCAGTTATGCATCTTTATTTTTTGTCTGGAGTTTCAAACATTACAGCGTACAACCATGCTTACTGTAGGTATAAAGACAATAAGGAATTCTTCAGTAAAGTGAAGTGTTATTGTAGCATTATTTCCTACTTGGAGGAGACTTCCATGTTGTCTTGTGGTTGCCAGGTGTGTGACAGTAAGCAGAGCAAGAGTACTGCAGAACTGACATGAATATACACTCAACTAAATAAAACAAGAAAACAAAGTGTCATCATGGCATGAATAAGAAAATGCACAGTAATTATTTTATCCTGCTATTTTACAACATCTGCACTGTTGTCATGGTGACATGGTGTGTGTTATGTGGCCAAATTCAAATTCATGTTGTAGTTTCTTTTCTTTTACACCTTGTGTTGTCCTCCACGAGTCGACAGCTGTTTGATCATGTTGTGTCAGATATGTGCTGACACAGCTGTGAAGTAAATACAATTTACACTAAAGTGATATAGAGGTCAGGTGTGTGTGTGTGTGTGTGTGTGTGTGTGTGTGTGTGTGTGTGTTGAAGGTAATGAGTATAATAATCTCTTGATGAGAATGAAGCTTTTGGCTGTCAGTCTGGTTTTCACAGCCAGCCTTAAACCATCACAGGCTGTGTGTGTGTGTGTTTAAAACATCTCTGGTTTGTTCACAGTGGGGCTTGTAGCCACCAAAATCCTCAATTCCTTTTCCAAAGATTGTATTTCTGTCCACAGCTAGTATAGCCAGCTTCTTATTTACCTGTTAAAACTTAATGTTGTCTTTTCAGCCACTTGGTGCTTAAATGAAAAGTCTGCTAAGAAGTTGTTTAACCCTCTTAAACCTACATAGACAAAGAAACGCCTGGACATAGTTTTATATTTTTGCCAATTCTGAGCTTGTCAAGTGTCATATGATTCAGGGGAACCTAACTTTCCTTTCTGGTGCAGTGTAAAGTCACATTTGACATTAAAAGAAAAAAGAGCCCAGTTAAAAAAAAACCTGTGTTTTGTTAAATAACTCCATAGTCAACCTGGGACATTTTGTTTTTTAATATGAAAAGTTGTATTTAGGTGTTTTGGAACTCCATGTGAAGTTTGGTGCGATACACCTTCAGTGATTTATTGGGTGTTTTTTTCAGTAGACAATGTGACATGATATACATTTTGGCGCTGTCTTTATATTTTGGTCAATCATCTCTGAGAGTAAATATCAAAGTGTTATATATCATTGGAAAATAGACAAACGTTTTTACTGACGTCGTTCTGCTGAAAAACCTGTGATTGTTTTGGACAGACGTAGTGTTAATGCGGGATACAGCAGCTGCACAAACATTAAAACAACAAGTAAGGGAACTCATTGTTGTATGTACAATGTGAATATATGAATTATGACAGTAAATAAAGAGTCTTAAAGAAAGCAATTTGAAGACGTCACTTTAGGTTTAGGGAACTTGTGGTGAGCATTTTTCATAATTTCTTGACATTTTACAGATTCAGCGATTAATCGTGATCGTAATCAGAATTTGGGCAGAGTAAAAACCGAAACAAAGATTTTGTTAGGATTTAGCTCCAATTAGGTCACCCAACGCAAATTTAGCAGATCAGAGAGGAAAAAGATTCCACTCATCCCGGTGTCTTTCTACCCGCCATCCTCTCTCGCGGAGGAATATTTCGGCTGTGACAGCAACTTTGAGCTTAATTAGTTGAAGGAGTGTTTCTGCACCCGCAGCCAACTGATGGCTTTTCATCTGTGGGAGAATTAGTGTCAGTGGATTTACAGTGGAAACACTGATTCCAACGGCTGCTTTATTATCCCAGGTTAATGCTTCACAGCTTAAGTATGACAAGTGTACACACACATACAATGACGCATGTACACACATGTAGAACCTGTGATAAAGCTGCCAATAATGTAAGTCAGACAAACATGAATGAATTTTCCTGTATGGTGGGAAAAATCTGTTGTGTGTTTTTTTTAATGTTGGATTTTTCTTTGACCAGATTAGAGACTCGTGAGAGAGGCGGGATTAAAAAAAAACAGGCTGATAGACACAAAATAAAGACAAATTCTGGACGGAAATAGACTAAAACCTCGGCCTCAGTTCTACTTTCCAAAGAATTTGTGTGGGGCGGGGGTTTCAGCTCAGCATGAAGCCGGCAGGAAGAGAGAAAGTTGAAAAGAGAAGTGACGGATGAATGAGAACTGAGTGACAGGGAGTGTAAAGTCAGGATGGTATTTAATTAAAGTCATTACACCTCTCTTGCATGCTGTCAGACGCTGTTTACAGCCTGACACCTCCTCCTCCTCTCCTCTTCTTCTCCTCTACTTGTATTTTGTTTCATCTCCTTCCTCTTTTCTCCTTATTCTCTTCCTATTTTCTTGTCTTCCTGTCTCCATCTCCTCTTCTGCCCTCTTTTCAACTCTGTACATCTCCTTCCCTCTTTTCTCATCTTGTCCCCCTTTATCTACTCTTGTCTCATCTTTTCTCCTTTGTTCCTCTTCCCTCTTTTTTCTCCTTCCCTTCTATTTCATTCTATTCTAATCTATGTTGAAGCAAAAAAAAGTTCATTGTAAGAAATTACTAGAAGCTACACACGTTAACCATCCACACACACACACTCAAAAGGTCGGCATCTCATCTCGCATCTCCTTCATTTGTCTCTATGAAGCAAAATTTATTCTCTCCTTCTTTTAATCACGATTGTGTGACCGCCGTGTGTGTGTGTGTGTGTGTGTGTGTGTGTGTGTGTGTGTGTGTGTGTGTGTGTGTGTGTGTGTGTGTGTGTGTGTTGACCACAGCTCATTAGGATACTGATGGCCTTGCAGGAGACCTTGCGGCCAGCTTGCCGCTGCTTTATTAATAGACAGTGATTAAAGGTTTTGCAGTTGTGTGTGTGTGTGTATGTGTGTGTGTATGGCTTTGATTGTGTTTCAGTGTGTGTTACTGCAGTATAGATCTTGTGCATATTTAAGTATCTAATCTTATGTATGTAAGGTGTGTAAGTGAGCATAAGCGTGTATGTTCAGTGTTTTTCTTATGTGTGCATCTATCTGTGTGACTGCAGCCATTTCCTATCAGCAGATCTGTCCCTCCAGTGTGTTTCACTGGACGTAATGACTTTATTTTTACTCAGGGAGGATTAGACAGGAAAATGTTTCCACATTTCTCAGATCTCACCCTGAGGCCGCCCAAGACTTATGCTCCTCAGACCTCCCGCCAACAGAGCGGTTTAGATAAGATGACTCACATGTCGAGGAAACAAAAGCTCTGCTGGATGGATGTGGCAGCACGGGCCAGCTTAGGATCAGCTTCAGAGTTGAGATAAGTGTGTGTAGTGAGGAATTACACATGAAGCTGTGTAGGTTGTCAGACTTGAGCCTTGATCGTATGCTGATGCTCTCAGTGGGAGTTTCCCCAGAAGAGGTTCTCCCCGACATCTGAGGAAAAGTGACTTTTAACAGATGGCACAGTCCACCAGCATTTCTGTGTTTTTAATCGGGTTTGCATTTTGTAGCCACTGTGTATAGATATAGAATGAGATAATTACATATGATGTTAATGAATTACAGATTCCCAATGGTATTTTTGGAAAATACTGGCAGGTGTTTGTTTTATCTCTATCCACGTTATTCCTAGCTCCATGATACCTTGCATGAATTATGGGCGACTTCCAGTTATTCCTTTCACAGAACCTGCATCTGCGAGATGTGTGGTATGCTACAGCTGTCTTCCATTTTCTTTTCATTTTCTTAGAGATTTTGAGGAAATAAATGAAGTGGGAACACAGCCTGTCACACCTTAAACAATATGATCATCCCTCTGCCTTCTGCTGCCAAGGGATTGGAGCACGACCTGAAGAAGTTGCCTTGGATAACGTACAGTAGCATATTTAGCTATTTTATTGAATCCGTTGCTACCAACAATGAAGCGCTTAACAATCTGAAGAGCTCTGAAGCTTATCAGTACTCCCATAGTAATGAGGTCAAGCGCATTTTATTACTGTAGATGGAACAGAACCTTGTTCATCTCAAAACAGATATAGTGCCAAGTCAGAGTCCCACATCACTTAGCTAACGCTAAGCTAACTTAGTTTGTTACTGTTATCCCAGGTACTTGGGTACTGGTCGCCCACCCATCCCTCGCTAGTAGAAGGCAGAGAAATGATCACATTATTCCATTTAAAAGAAAAGTTTGACATTCAAGGAAATAAGCATATTCGCTTTCTTGCCGAGAGTTATATATGAAAGTTGACCCTGCTCATGTCTGTACAGTAAATATGAAGCCAGCTATCTTAGCTTAGCACAAAGACCAGAAAGAGGGGGAAATGGCTAGACATGTTAACACATGTTAGGTGTAAGGTAAGGTTTGCTTCTAGGGAATTAACGGAAGTCAAAAAACACTGTCCTCACAAGTAACAAAATAATTTGTGTGTGTTCCAGTGAAGGTTCAGAAGTCAGACCACCCCCACTCCTGGGACCCCTGTGTGAACTACTGTCACCCTCAAAACTCCACCCTCTGCAACACAAGCTCCACCCTCAACAAGTCGTGGACCGCCTCAAATAATAACACCGTCAACAGCCTCGACTACTGCAAGTGTAAGAACATAAACACCGACACAGTGACAAGACAAACTTGTCTGTCAGACTTTCTTTCTTTCTTTGTTACTTCTTCAGTCCCTTCTTTCTTTCTTTCTTTTTTCATTAATTCTTCAAACACTATCTTTATGCCCATGTATTGCAGTAAGGGAACAATAGAAATCATCTTTCTTTTCTCTCTCTTTTTTGCAGCTCTGGTATCTGCCAGTTTCTCTCCCGGCTCTACGACTACATCGGGCCCCAGTAGCCAGAGCTCCAGCACCCTGCCCAGGCCTACAGTTCCCATGAGTCCACGTAACTCGCTGCTCAAACGACGGCAGAGGAAGAAAGAGCACAAAAGCTCCTGTAAACTCCATATGTCTGTCTGTGCAATGATGTAATTTTTCTGAAGGGAAATAATCAATCTTACGTGTGTATCTGCGTGTGTTTAGTGTCTCTGGCGTCCAGTTCGGTGGGTCCGGGTGGTCAGGTGGTTCACGTAGAGACCAGTGAGGTCGTCCTAACAGGCGACCCGCTCAATGGCTTCGGTGTCCAGCTGCAGGGAGGAATATTTGCCACCGAAACACTGTCTGCACCCCCACTTATCCGATTCATAGAGCCCGACAGCTCTGCAGAGAGGTGAGCACACACACGACACCTTTATGTTCTTTACCAATAAAGATTTTGAATGGTTTGTGTTTTAAGTTAGACTCATATTTTTATTCTGGCACTACAACATCAAAAATCTATCACAAACTGCCAGCTTTGCTTGTTCAAGATCTACCTCACTTAAGCAAATGTGCAGTTATGCGTATATTATAATGAAAGATATATGATTCATTAGCATAAACAAGTATAAAGAAATCAGGGAATAAAATACAGAATACTATGAAAAGTAAACAATTCTGAAGGTTTATAATTGAATAGTTAAAATATTGATGACACAGAATACATTTTTTTAATTTTTTTTTTTTTTTTTACTAGACTTTTGGGTAGCTTAAATTCAAAGTAATCATATTTTATCAGGCTATTTTTTTTACATGTTGATATTTATACCTCAAGGCTGGTAATAACTACAACTGTCAACTACATCTTATAGAGTCAAAGTATAAAGACTTACAAAATGGGAAGAGTGAAACTGAAAGCAGGTCTGGAAAAATGTGTCCTTAGTTGAGATTACTAATATTACAAAGATTATTAATAATACTATTAAAATCACACAAGCTAAACTCACACTGATGTACACTGGCCTGTAGTGTACTACTTGGTACTACATATGTAGGTGTGCTATTTGGAAGTGTTGTAACAGTATGTTTGTATTTGTGTGATTAAGCAAGTGCAGATAAACTAATGCCTTTGTGTGAGTGTGGACACATGCTGACTTTAATGCTACATTAGCAGCTTTACTTAGCTGTCCTGTGTGTATTTGAATGTTAGTGTTTGTGTGTGTGGGTGTGTGTGAGACTGATGTTGGTGTATTAACAGCTCTGCTTGGCTCTGTGTGATGTGTGGGTGTATGAACATTTTTTAAGCATTTACAGTATGTACATAAACGTAGGTGGGGTTTTCCAAATATCGACGTACAATCCTCTGTGTTGCTCTTTCAGTCATTCATATGTGTTCACAACTTCATTTAAGTCTCTCTGTATGAATTCTCAATTGTGTGTGTGTGTCTACTGATTGATGTTCCCGCCGTATTAACAGCTTCTCTAAGTGCTGGGTGTGTTTCTGCACCCCGAGGCCACACTCCCTTCTCCATTAGCGCCCCCGCTAACAACACTAATTAGCTAGCTTCCCCTCGCCCACGCTGGAGGAATCGATAAGTACCTTCCTTCGCGCTTGACAGGGTGAATCCAAATAAACCCCTTCACACTACCCTGAATTACACTTAACCACAACTTATACCGTTTAAAACCCTAAGTCTTGGGTCACGGTGACCAGCGAGGACGTCCTCTTTTAAGGTTTTAACCTGCAATTATCCTCCATTAGTGCTGCTGGAAGTTTTTCTATAAATAATAATAAAAATTCAAATTTAGTATTGTACAAACTGCAAAATAAGGCTGGATTATGGATTATATGTTAAACTACTCACCAAGAACCATATCTAATATAAACACCTTGCAAGATAAATAAAAAGTAAAAGGAAGGAATAAAGAGCAAAGAAATTAAGACGAGAGGATGAGAGGAATGAGAGTGAGACAGATGGAAGAAAGAGGGAACTGAGTTTAAAAATGGAAAAACGAGACAGAGAAACAGAGGAAAGAGAGACATTAACTGGTTATTCCTGAACAAAAAAATGGGAAAATGAGACAGGGATGAAAGTCTTGGCAGGCCATTTAATCCTCAGTAGATCATAATGAAGATGACTGACTGTATATTAATACGGGTCACCCACTCATGGCTTAATGGAGGATACATCAACTGTGTGTATTTGTGTGTGTCACATTCAGACAAGTGAAAATCCTAAGTGCCCTGCAAATCCAGAGGGCAGTAACTGCATGAAGGAGAGGCCTGGTTTAAGTGAGACAAATCACTTCATCTTCATTTTCTCCTGTCAGAAGTCTCCTTGGTGCAGAACTACTGTAATCATTTTGTAGCATTTAATAATATGGCTCTCGTTTTCGTTCAGTGCACTAATTCTAAACCACAATCATGACCTTTGACCCTTAAGCCATACAAAAAACTAATAGTTGCTTCAGTTAGAATCACATTGTCCACTTTTTCCCATTGGTTCATTATAGCACTGAGGGCTCTCTGCACAGCTGTGCTCCCTGGGCGCAGAGAAAAGTGCAGAGGGTGGGTTCCACCATGCTATAATCTTTCTGTCTGGCTTTAAAAAGAAGAACTCCTTGTGAGGACAGTACACTGTTATTTGTGTGTCTGGTGAGTCTAAGCGTGTTTACACAGGCCAGTTAGCAGCAGAGCTGTTGTGGGTTTGTCACTAGTAGCGACTTGTATAGCTGGAGTGACTTGAGATGAGGTCAAATTTCTAAATAACATATGAGGAGCTTTGCTTCCAAAATAGCTTGAATTCACATGCTAGTATCTCAAAAGGCCGAATGACTCCTTCGCAATATACCTGTTTTGTTGCCAAAGAATGGTATTAACATAATTCATTACTTTAATAGTCAGCGATAATGTGCTTTACTTTCATTCCAGCACTGATTTATGTAGCGAGGAGCCAGGTTTGGGGGTTTCTAAATGGTGGATGTTTTGGAAACAGAAATCTAAAATAGTAGCTAAAAATAATGTGATACGTAACACAGCAGGGAGTCTGAAGCTCCTTCTCGTATCATCTGTCTATGTAAAATGAATTAAAGGAAAAAACATCACAGGTAGGGGGCTGCTGATGATTAGTACACCGACATGCTTGAGTTTTTCTTTCCCCTTTGGGAGCATTTAAACCCTGGAGGTAATCATATGTAAATAGGCACAGAAAATAGCTACACAATCATGTTTTATTTCAGGAGATATAAAATGGCAGGGTGTGTAAACATGATATTGAGTGTACATGTGCACACTCGAGAAAGAAGCTGATGCACAACTGGTGCAACCCAGTGCAGAGGTAAGAAGACCTCAATCGAAATCACATTTTTTAACATTTCTAACACTAAATACTAAAAATCCACTTCTGAAATGTAAGAAACAAGAGCACTGCAGGTTAACCATTGCAAGCGCAGACATTTCTTTAGACAGTCTGATATTATGGATAAGGGAGAAACAGTTCAAATGACATAGAGCACACACGCTCCTGCACTGGTGAAACAACATGGGAGCTGTAGGGAATTGTGGGGTTCAGGCCTCAAAGCACTGAAACTGTAAGATACAGTGACATTTAAGAAGTAAATAGCCAATGTTTCCAATCTTTCTGACATCACCATGGTAACTCCTGTTGTAGGTGTGGCCTGCTGCAGGTTGGAGACCGCCTCCTGTCAATCAACGGAATCCCCACAGAAGATGGAACGCTAGAGGAGGCCAATCAGCTCCTCCGAGATGCGGCGCTGACCAACAAGGTCACACTGGAGATAGAGTTCGACGTAGCGGGTTTGTGAAGTTAACTAAAAGATTACTACATTCTCAGAGTTCTGTCTCTCATATCCTTACGCCATGACGGTTTACCTTTCCGCCAGATTTCTACTATAATTAGCTGGCTTACTGCTCTCTAATATGACAGTGTGACTTTATGCTAGCTCATGTCAACTGTAGGATATTGTAAACACTGTGCATTCTTTATTAGCAAGCATTTAGCGGTTTTGTTTGAGACTGTACAAATAGGCACATTTGCACAGACAGGATGAACTGGTCAAACTCAGCTGCTGAGAGAGCTTTTGTGTCGGTGCAGGCAGGGGTGGACAGAATAATTACAGCTCTTCACTGGAGAACATGGCCCCATCTATATGCTTTTAACCCCATGAAAATGTAACTACCACACTGATACCCTACGGGTTCAATGCTGTGTATTGCTGCCCTCAGTTCTGATTTCTGTGTTGAAGAAAAGTCACTTCCAATTGCATTCTGAAATAAGTTTCTGAGCTCACACACAGGAAAAGGTTTAATCAATCCAAGTTTTTTTTTTTTTTTTAAACTTGAAATTGATTTTTGTTGTTTATTTGTTTTGAAGTGAATCTGCTGATTGCTAACATTTCATGTTATTTAATGGGTGGGATCTGTAGGAAGGAGCAGTCTTTTTCCATTACTTTTAACTTTTAGATGATTTTTCTAAGAGAAAACGTGGCTCTAGAGAATGAGGCATGTGCGCTACAAAATAAATTGCAAAAAGTTTTTCACAATAGGGTATGTAGTTTAGAAATCAATGTACATCCATCCTTTAAATAAAACTGTTTTTACACCACAGAACATTTTCAGTCATGGAAATGTCTCTCGTGGTACACGTCTTGTTTAAGCTGCTTTTTAATGTGGTTTTATCTCTTTAATCAAACATTATGATGAACTGTTAAAGACATAGTTGACTTTGAGTTAGTGAGAACTTTGGGACAGTTTACTGAAACAACACACATTAATGAACTCCTATAAAATCTATACAAACTCCTGTGTTTTGTCTCTACCTGCTATAGTTTGTTTTGAGCAAAATACTGAAATCAAAATGTTTGCATTGTGATCACACTATGAGAGATTTGATTTGACTTGATTTGAACTGTGTAGCTCCCTGCAATCATGTTTTCCACTGTTTTAATGTTGCCTTTTATAATGTTGCATCATTTAGTGAGTTTAACATAGCCAGCAAGTAATTATGAAATTAGCATTTATCCTATAAACAGAGAGAAATTAGAATGTTTTCTTACCCTACCATTAAAGTTGATGCAGCCAATTCCCAAGTGTAATATTTAAGACTTTTACTTTTCGGAATACTTATCGTCCACTTTTTATAGCTGTTGACACTGTTCATTAAATTAAATCCCTCTGATAGACAAGGAAATCTGACTGACAGCTAATGGTCCAAAATGTTCATTGCCAAATTTCTGACACTGTTGTTCAGAATCTTTTCTTGCTCAGCTCTCGAGGAAAGAAATGAACTTGACTATCATGTTTGCCATGTCAGTGAATGGTGAGAGCTCCTTGGTGAGTTTGAAGGGTTCTGAAGTGAGGCGCTGATCCAAATAGCTTGTTAAAAAGTCTTAAGTGGTTGTTTTACTGGTGGAATTAGTATTATGACCCATGCAGGCAAACAGTGAGGGTTTGAAGTCGCTGTTTGCCCCAGAGAAGAGCAATTCAGGGGAGATAAGAGCAAGAGCTAAATGTCTTGTAATTACAAATGTTAAGCGGGATGAAAAGACTTATTTGCTGCTTTTTTTGTATTAATGGCTTTTCTGCATGTGTTTGTATCGCAGAGTCAGTGGTGCCTAGCAGTGGTACTTTCCACGTCAAACTGCCGAAGAAAAGAGGAGTGGAGCTGGGGCTCACCATCAGTGGTAGGAACACACACACACACCAAACATTGCTCATATGATCTATTTTTTGTTTTGAAAGGCTGGCTGGCAGAATGTTTAAATGTCACGAGACCACCCTGCACTTCTTCAAACACACACACACACACACACACACACACACACACACACACATACATACATACATACATACATACATACATACATACATTCATTTATCTCTCAGGGTAACTGTAGCCTGCAGGAAAGCTAAGCTATAAACATCAGCAATGTTTATAAAGTGGTATAGATACCAGGCCACACACTCACAGGCCTTATACTATATGGCCAAAAGTATGTGGACAGCCAGTTTTTCATGGTTTGGTCTTGGCCACTTAGTTGCAAATCTTAATGCTACAGCATACAATGATACTTCTAGACAGTACTGAACATTTGGGTATGGCCCTGTCCTAGTTTTTACATGACAATGCTCATCAATACATGCCCCATGCAGGTTGACTGCTGCTGAACCTGGCACATTTTTAAATATTTGGAGTAAAGACATTAGTAATACAAATACATCAGTAAGTATTACAAAGATTGAGAAGCACGTTTATGACCAGAAGATTGTTCTACAGAATCTTCAGACTGGTTGAGATAATGTTAAAGTGTTTAAGCAGCTCCACTCACTGAGTTATTTACCCAGAGAAATGTGTTAAACTATAAGAATGTGAAACTGGAGGTTGCTCAGGAATGGTGTAACCTCCCTTTGTTAAATAAAGGCCTTCAATAAAGCCATATGTGTAATTTTAGAAGAAAAAGGTCATCCCCAAGAATTCAATATAAATTTATGAATGCCCTATGTAGAGAAAACTCTACATAAGGCCCCTGGTGTATGGATAGTTTTGTATACATCAAAATGAAAACAACATTAGTGGATAAGGGTTGATCAGTGTCTGACACCTGAGAGTTTTCAGTTTTACTTTATAATGCCACTGTACGAATAGAGAATGGTGCAATGGCGCCATCTTGTGAGTGGAAGCTGAAAGTTTTAGGTTTTTCTCCTGATAAGAGTATAAGAGAGTATTTAATATGTCAATTATCATTTCTTTTTCCATTGCTATCAAGACATGTTCAGCCTTCCTCAGTGTCTGTTATAATTTTACTAATTTTTATCTAAAGTTATTCGAGTTTACCTTCTACCTTCCATTATCTCAAAAAGAATTAAACTTGATAATGTAATAATAATAATAATAATGTAGCACTATTTATTGTTAATGATGTCATGTTACTGTTACAATTATTATTTTTTGGTTGTATTATTATTATTATTATTATTATTAGTAGTAGTAGTAGTAGGAGTAGGAGAAGCTCTTTATTTGACAGCGATGTTACATATACTTACTTATTTTGTTGTTGCTGCTGCTGCTTAGTGTGATGTCATCTCCCTCCACAGCCAGTAAGAAGCCAGGAGAGCCCCTCATCATTTCTGACATCAAGAAGGGCAGCATGGCCCACAGGTATCTTACAGAGCATATTCTATTATATCCAAGAATATGTCATACATTATTTACATCAAAATGTGCAATACTTTATAAATTACTAATTTATTCTCAAGTGCAGCCTCATACTGAGTAAGATCTTCATCTTCTAGTTTAGGTTCCACCCTGTGAAGTACAGTGTGGGTTCTGTGAATACAGTTTGGCAGAATTCTGACAAAGGAACGCTGTAGTACAACCGTGACAGAACTGATGCTATCCGGTCCCACCTTTGTGCCTCTGTCTCTCTCTTTCTCGCCTTCAGAACAGGAACACTGGAGCCTGGTGATAAGCTGTTGGCCATCGACAACATCCGACTGGAGAACTGTTCCAGAGACGATGCAGAGCAGATCCTGCAGCAGTGTGAGGAGCTGGTCAAACTAAAGATACGCAAAGATGAAGACAACTCAGGTAGATGTGTGCATATGCACGTAATGGTAAAGTTGAGTCTGTATTTGGTGATTCAGTGAACAGTATGTCACTGCACACATCTTTCTGGTTGAAACTAATTTTCAGATTTGTTTTATTTGATTCAATTATGTTCATTCAGTTCAGCATGCATCAGTTTAAGGGGGAGCACTATATGTGTTTGACCACCAGGTGGCGCTGTTGTCCACAACTCATGGACTCCTGCTGCAGCTTTAAAATGGTCATCTAAGATACTGGAAGATGCATCTTTATTGATCCTAGTGGGGAAACGATTGGAAAAGTGAACAATTAAATCAGGTTGAAACAATACTTTATTTTACAACAAAGAAATATGTGGGATATAGTAAGAAAAGGGTATCCTGCTGGTGTAGTGGTCTAACGTGTACCATGAACAACGTGTAGCAGCCTTGATTTCCTGAGTCTTAATCAAGCTAAGGACCCTTGTGCTTGGCCACTTGTTATTGATTTTACAGCCGCCATCTTGGATTTGTGTGATTTGACAAGTTAATTAAATGAACACATCCGAGTGTGTTTTGAGGTGATGTAAAATTAACACACACTAACGCAGAGAGGGATTACGTAATCATGCTAGATTATGACTCAGAGAGTATAATCACATGCACACACAGATACAGATACAGAGATTATGTGTTCATGCTACATGATGACAAGGCAGTCTTCTCCCTGGTTACCATGGAAACTGTGTCTTTCCTCACCAGTGTTGTCTTAAGGAGAGTTTTGACCTACTTCTGGATTTAAATATGTTTATGTGTATTTGTTTGTGTGTGTGTGTGTGTGTGTGTGTGTGTGCATTTTAAATGATCAGGTAACGTGATGCAGTATCACTTGGTAAACTGAAGTGTTTTAGTGTGCGTGTGTGTCAGGCGAGCACCATACGTCAGGCAGTATCACCTACTCCTTGGAACTGAAACATTAGAATAACACGTGCGCGTGTGTGTGTGCGCATGTGTGTGTGCGCACGTGTGTGTGTGTGTATCAGATGAGCAGGAGACGTCAGGCAGCATCATCTACACAGTGGAGCTGAAGCGGTACGGAGGCCCTCTGGGTATCACCATCTCAGGCACCGAGGAGCCTTTTGACCCCATCACTATATCCGGCCTAACCAAGAGAGGCCTGGCCGAGAGGTACATGCTCGCACACATGCACACCACACACACGCACAAGCACTCAAACACCACACACACTCAGAAATCATCTTTTCATGGAAATCTAGTTACCAGTTTAAGTTGTGAAGCATTAGGAAAGGCACTGCAGCTGGAGACTTTTGGATTGTTCACATATTTTAATATTTTGCTTCAGCATCAGTGTAACAGCATACAAATATAGTACAAAATAAAACTGAAGACTAAACTACAACTAAGACTACTAAAAGTGCTACTATGAACTGTTAAGATGTTTTTTTCACCAGCTGCATGAAAACATTCAGTATGGTAAATTTGACCTGGTGCTTCTTAGGTTTTTTGGAAGCAGTTTTATTATTAGTGGCCGCACGAGCGTGGGGGTGACGCGATACCCATTTCACGCTGTGCACAAAGAAACGTAGAAATGTGGCAACAAAGTTAGGAAAGAAGAAAGCTGCAAGCTAATAAACATGGATGTAAACAAAGTATGATAAACAATGCATTTTGGTGAGTAACACTGAATGCAAACATAACTTTTGTTTGTTCACAAGGCAACTTTATCAGAAATAATTGGTAAATTACAATAAATCTTTGATATATTTTGACTTTGTTTTTATTGTGTATTTTATTTGTATTACATATACAGGGTTCATACAAAGTCTTGAAAGTTTGGAAAATGCTAAATTTTAACCATTATGTTTTCAAGGTTAGGAATATGCTTAAATTCGAATATACTCCTTGAAAAATGCTTGATTTTCAACATAATCTGGTGTTTCATCAGCACTCATGTAAACCAAAAACCTTTAAAATTTGAAATGAAACAATCCCGTCCTCATATTTGTTTGTTGTCTCCTGCCGTTTATAGTAACTATTTAAATGATGATAAAGGCTTCGAGAGTCTGGAAATTTTTGGTTTAGGTACCTTGAAAGTGCTTGAATTTTACTCTGCTGCACAAACCCTGCAGGCTTTCAGTGCCTCTGTCCTTTTAAGAGCAATTCTACTCTTATATGCAGATATGAGTGGATCTCCTGGTTTATGAGTAAAATCTCTAGTTAGCTGTCACAGTGTAAAACAATAAAAAAGTTCCACTTTCTGGCCATTTGAAATCACCAAATGTGCCTCGTGTAATTGTGCCTCTTGGGATTTAAAGCATCAAACCTACAAACAGTTTCACTCCAAAAACACAATTTGTGCACCATCAGTAGGGGTGAAGAACCAGCATGAGTCTTTGTTCAGTGACAGTCTGAGCCTGGACAACTTCCTACACAATAGGGAACAACTCACCTGCAGCTCCACTGTGGCGTTACAAGAGATATCATGTGGGTGTACACTTTGTTCTTTATGGGGCAGGTGAGCTCACTGTACTGTAGGAACACTCTGTCCCATGGCATGGCAACCTAGTTCTGCTATGTAGATTTGTACATTTGTGTAAAAACATTGAAGAAATGGCACATAAAGGTTTTGTATAAATGTCTATAGTCAGCATAAAACATATAATTTAACCTTCAGTGGTTCATTGTTTCAACATTTTATTTTTAGATAAGTGGTTTATGAATTTACCAGTCGACACATTTGATTCCTAGAAACCCCAGGTCATCTATTTTGGGACACAGGTTTGCATCTGTGGAAATTTGTGTTGGCCATAGTCCCACCTTTCCACAGTATCATGTTTTACTGTGTCTCATTAGGTGGTGGATGGATCTATTCACATCTCTTAAGAAAGGTCTTGTGTTGAATTCTGTGAATTATGTCTCCAAGGCTTTTTTGGTAAACTATACTGCTACACTTAATTATGTATGGATTGATTAGCTCAATCTGGGAAAGCATCTCTGTATAAAGTCACTTGGTTAAATGAAAGGCCATAGAATTAAAAGTGACTTAATTAAACTGTGTTCGAAATTGCATACTAACGTACTGCCTACTACATACTCAATCACTAGGTACTGCATCCTGCCTACTAAATTAGCGATTAAGTATGCCATCACCAGCAGACTGTTCACACTGAAGTATACTCAAGTATACTATGTATATGTATATGTTTTTTCTACCGTACATTATATATGTGAGCTCCCGCGTTGTTCCTCCTAACGTTAAATTCCTGGGTCCTGAGTAGCTTCTGTTTCACCCTCCATCATTCGTCATTATTTTACCGCCACTGCACAGTCTGAAGAGACGCAATGCATCTTGGGGCAGGACAATATTTCTTCAACCCGACTTAAATCATTCTGATTAGAGATTCCAACTTAACTGTTAACATGGACGCTAAATAAAGAGATGTGCGTTTACAAATCTAACTTTTTTGACATGTGCAAAGTGGTTCTGCCTGCTCTGAAGCGTCTAATCTGCCGGAAACGTAACAGAAGAAGAAGATTTTTTTTTTTCCTTTTTTGGCTTCATTCATCTTTTCAAACACTTGAACAACTCGTTGTTTCGACCCTTTCAACCGTTCAACAATCCTTAAATCTTTTAAGGTCTCCAACAAAAAAGTTCAGTATCAGACACAGACCAGTTCTGTTTTGCTGCTGCCATGTTTCTGTCCCTCCCGGAAACTCGTTCACGTCACCTAATGTTCCCCCCACGTGGGGCAAATATGCGAAGAAAGCATACATTTATTCCAACCAGAGATTGGATTAAGAGTTTACATGGTTATTAGGTGCTAATATTTTCGGATTTCGGACTATTATTCTGATTATTAATGGGATATTAGGGTCCATGTAAATGCAGCTAGTGAGAACAGTCTCTCTATCCGTGGTCAGAAAGAATAACAATTATCCCCTTTGGTGGTAAAGGTCATGACTGTAGATCAAAGGGTCATGACCTTTTGTCTTTTTTGTCCCTTGAAAACAGTAGCTGATTTAGAAATAACATAGTTAGAACGATCAATCCATTGAAAACACAGCTTTGTCTGGAATTATTATCTTGTGCGCTCAAGATCAATATCAGGATTAAAAAATAGATATAATCTTTCAGGACTCTGTATTATCATGGCAACACATGCAGAAACAACCAGTTTATGTTGCCTTATTTAGTCCTCCCTATCAGTGGGGTAAAAACCTTATTAGGAGAAATAATAGAAGACGCCTTGGGCAATAAATAGAGGGATTCCCCACCAGCAGCTGAGTGTGCAGCAGGTGCCATGTGACATGGAGTGATAACAGATGAGATAATGAGAAACATGATGCGGTGGAGAGATGGGATAGCAGCTAGTATCCACAGCAACGAGACTGAACAGAAGATGACATAATGGAGTCATAATCATCCACTGGTGAATTCAGCTTATATCCAGTCCACCACACAACACTTATTTCACAGTCAAATGTCAGCTTTTATAACCGGCTCACGTGTTATTCCACCAAAACACACCCAGGCATGGCAGCACACACACACACATACACACACACACACACTCTGTGACCCCATTTCTTGGAGTTTGTGATGTAATTGTTCTATTTCCTGTCCTAAACGCTTGTCGATAAAGCACTTTGCCTCAGATCTGTTGGCTAAAAGCACCCTATAAATAAACTTGGCTCAGCTTGACACAGAATAAAGTGCAGGAATACAGATGATATCAACATCGCTGCATCTGCGTGGTTCGTGGAAAATGTTCACACCGACCCGGTTTTTCTTTGAGCCATTTCAGTGCTTTGATTTTGTTAAAGCAGCTCAGGTAAATAGAAACTAAAGATATAAAATCCAGAAAACCTTGTCTCTCAAAAACACACACTTAAGTAAATATGTTTAAAGAATGTACATGTGATATTTGGGTCCATGAGTGTGTGTATATATGTGTGTAAATAATATCTCTATCAAAGTAGGCCACAAGATAAAGGACTGTTTTACATTTTAGGCCAGTGGCCAGTGATAGAGGGATTAAAGGGAGCCAGAGTTATTCATTCTAGAGTCACCTTGTTGTGACCCTTGACTAGTCATGTGGTTGTTCACATAAATTTTGTTTAAACAGCAATAATTTTAAATTACATTCCCAAACCCAAATCTGATCCGTAAACAATGACAGCATGACTGCGGCGCCGAAGCCCAATGTTTCAGCAACTAGTTTGCATCCAAATCTGAACTTGCAAATGTGTTTTGGAGGAAATATAACAAGGTTAGGGATAGGTCATGGTCTTATTTGAATATTAAAAAAGGGTTTGAGGAAATCAGGCTTTTTCAAATTACAAAAAGCAGAATTTGTCTGCACAAACAACACAAAATTTGCTGGATTGTGTCCCTTTAGAGCATACATAAACTGTAATCACGTTAATTCATTTATTTAAAGTTTCCCTCCACACAAAAACATGTTTTTCTTCTTCTTGTTCCTACAGTTGAATGTCTAAGCTTCACTGTGCAGAACGGTGTATGTGCAGAGTTTGACACTAGAAGGATGTTTTCTGCTGAAAGTTTCTATGTGCTCATTTAAAAAGCTGATTTTAAGGGGCGGGGCCTACGAGCATGATTTGGGACATCACAAATAGTGTGGAAGCCAATCCTCGTTCAATATTCAAATTATACAAGTGTGATGTAGAAACTGAAGAAGCTGCCAGTGCTCATACACTGAGAGTGGACTTTACAGTGACATAGGAGACATCTTGTGTCCTGCATGAAAACTTTAGAAATGAACAAACTTTTTCTTTTGAGCTAGAAGGAGAAGATGCCTTTTTAAGGATTGTTTTAATGTGGAAATTATACATTTTATTTGCAGAAAAAACATATCAGCCACACATTATTGTTTCAAGCAGACTATTTGTATATATGTCTGGAGAGGATCTTTAACTTATTTTTAACTTTGTCTTATCTTTACCTTTATGTCTCATAGTAATCTTTTTCCTGTGTGTGCAAAGTACTGAATTGTACATTACTTTGTGTGCGCCCTCTTACCTATGTGTGTGTGTGCGTGTGTGTGTGTGTGTGTGTGAATGTGTATGTTTTCATGTGTGTCCAGGACAGGGGCTATTCACGTAGGTGATCGGATCCTGGCTATCAACAGCGTCAGTTTAAAAGGCAAGCCCCTGAGTGAAGCGATCCACCTGCTGCAGATGGCTGGAGAGACGGTCACCCTCAAGATAAAGAAACAGCTCGACAGTAAGTATGAAAACTGTCAATGGTAACTTTGCATCACAAATCTCTAAAGCTCGATCAGTATGGTTTTTATGAAACAAAATTCTTCTTCTTTATGTTTTTAAATTCCGTGTTCTCTGTGCCTTACCTTACCAAGCTTCTGACCTGAACTCAGTGTTTTGGAGTCAACCCTCTAATACAAACTCTTGAACCTGCCATTTTCTTTAAGACCCTTAACAATAAGATTTTTCCTAGATGCCTGTAATCTGTTTAAAAATTGGGAACTCAAAGATTATTTCATATTTTAGCAACATTTGCCTCTTGTGATGACTTGCAGTCTTTGTATTTAATACGTTGGCAATCCAGAGACAATCAACTTTGTCTAAAAACAGGCTTATTGTTTGGACAAATCTAATTCCAACTTTTTTCTCTCCAAGATGGGGAGGAGAGGAAGGCAGCGGAGGTAGAGGACACAACAGAGAATGAGCTCAGTGACCCTGAGGAGGATGATTTGACGGACAGCCAGCAGACCAATAAGCTGTCAGAGCTTTACTCCACGACCATACCCAGCGTCGACTCTGCCATGGAGTCATGGGATGGCTCAGGGATGGACGCCGGCTACGGCAGCCAGGGTAAGCTTTGGATTAACACACGTAAATGGTGAAAGGCCACCATGGCCACACACTGCAAAACATATTTAGAATAGAAAAGAATAAACTTTATTGTCCAGCCAAGGCAGGAAAATTGTCTTAGTTCTCACCCAGGAAAATATAAACACAAACATGTCCGCAAGATAAAAGCATCACATTAACAGAACAAAGCCCCTGAGGGGAGCAACTCAAACTCAGAGTGGAGGGGATGTGTTTTGTCATTGATGATTGACAGGGCTTTCCTGTGTGCAGCTACGCTGTAAAGGTCATCTAATGGCTTTTGTTGGTGGCCTACTATCTTCCCTGCTGTCCTAACAATCCTGGTCAGCTTATTTCTATTTGCTAAAGTCAAGTGCCCATACCAGACAGAGATATTAAAAACAAGGATGCTCTCCATCAGGCTGACATACACTTTTTCCAAAACGTCAAGACTGACCCCAAATCCCTTGAGTTTCCTATTTAAAAATAGTTTGTCATCTATGTGTGTTCCCAAATACTTAAAATAGCTGACATTTTGACATTTTCCACAATTTGGTCACACAGTATCAGTGATGAGAGTGGGTCTGCTTGTTACTTTGTTTTTCCAACATTAACTAACTTACCCCATTGTTCTAGCTTGGAAACCTGAGCAAAATAATCAGAGACATCATCATTTTTGTGGAAAAGACCCACAAAAGCCATCTCATCAGCATATTTAAATAACTTGACATTGCTGTTGTGCAGTGTCATTTCACTGGTGTACACAGAGAATAGTACTGGAGATGGAACATAATTCATGCAAACTCTCATAGTTTCTATCTCGTAGCAAAGAAAAATCCCGAATCTAAATGGTTCTGTCTATAATGCAAAATGCGACAATCTGTAAATGAGCACTTTATCTAGTTCCTTCCCTCCTGCTGCAGGTACATACAGCCACCAGGCAGCTGGTATCGCCCTCCACCCCCATGAGTGGCGTAGTGCCAAGCAGCAGCGCAGCACCACACCTCCTCCTGGACGCCGGAAGAACTACCCCTTCAGTGACGGAGGCTTCAGCGAGGATGACTGGGACAAACCACCCGGGTAGGACTGAACTTAGTTTTGTCCAATCCCAGCAGCCATTTGTTTCCATTCATTTTTGTACTGCATGAAAATCTGATAATGCAGACTTGAAACGTGCTTCATTTGTCTAATCCATCACACTGAACGTCAAGCCTGCACTGATTTGTGCTGATTTCAAGTCTGTGCACTGATTTACTTCATAAATATAATGTACAATTGAGGAAAAAATAATGCAGACTTTATGATCATTGTGATGATTACACAAGTCAAACCACTTTCAAGAGTCTGTTACTATATTTTTGTACCTTGTGGGTTTTCACAATGGTTAGTGATCTAAAGATTATGCGATTTGTAGTAAATGGGCTACAACATACAAAACCACTGGGATGATCCTTTAAGGACACATTTTGATTTAAATGGACTAGATGCAATGATTCAGTCATTTCATTTCATGGTGTTAAAATAATAAAATGTTCTGACATTTTTCTGTAACACCAGCTGCTCACATAGCACAATACTTAACATTATAACAATTATTAACATTATATGCAAGGCATTAATTCAAGGGTGGTTGCATTCATATTTAATGTAGGCCTATTGCTGTCCTGCCACACTGTTCAATTTTGGGACCACTTTAAAACACCATTATTTCAGTTATTGCTTTATTTGCAACCTAAAGTGGAGTACAGAGCCAAAACAATGCAAATGTGTCACTGTCCAAAAATGTACATCCCTGAAATTACTGTATAGTAAAACTAATAATTATTTTTATAATCAAATAATCTATTGTGTTTCTTATAGCATACGCTCAGAGCCCAAGTTGATGTCTTCAAATTGCTTGTCTTGTTCAGCTAACAGTCCAAAGCCAAGACGTTCAATTTATAATTATATGAGGGAAACAATAGTTGAACTGTATATGATTATTTATTTCAAAATTGTCAATTTCAGTCACTCTAATCAATTGACTAATTGTATATCTTTATGACTCTCTTGTCTGTTTATACAAGCGAGTGTGTTAGCTCTAAAACAGAAGGTTACACTTGGTTCTCTGGTTGCGTGTGCCAGTATCAGCACCAAGAGTTTGTGATGAAGTGGGAATTTCAGTGTGGAGGTTTGAGTCATGAGTATCTGTGTGTTTGTGTCTCTGTGTGTATAGTGATGAGTCAGGAGGTTAAGCCTTGTGAGGATCACACTGAACATTCACTGGGGTTATATAACACTAATGGGGGTGGTGAGAGATAGAGAGGAAGGATGGCGAGAAAAAAAATCAGCTGTGCAGTGAAAGTGAATTAATCTTGTCAGTCAAGGACATTCAGTGTTAAAAGATTACTCATGTTGGATTTAACCAGAACGAATAGCCTGGTCCTATACTGAGCGGCTTTGTTGATGATGCTGCCCCATTGCTAATACATACAGGAATTTCTGCAGTACACATTTGTTCACGTTACAATGACTCGATTGGTCAGGTTACTGTTTTAATGTACGGAAAAGTTTCATGTTGTAGAGAAAAAGCACAGTTTACATAATATACACATCATGATCAAGATTCAGCCCAAGTGCTCCATCCAAACGTATGTTTGTCATCTTTGGTGGCTTAAAATATGTTTTTTTTTCCTTTTCTAATACCCAGTGACACTGCCACCTGGTGAGATAACTTGTTTCCAAAGCAGCTTTAATTTAATTTGTGTGTGTAACAGATTCATTGGCCAACAACCGGACGGTATTCTGTTGGATCCAGAGGACAGTTTCTGGTGTCAGGCGCTTGAGGATCTGGAGACCTGCGGCCAATCAGAACTACTCCGAGAGATAGAGGTCAGTTAGCATGTTAGCATCCACCTCTGATTTAATCTGCAGTTATTAGCATTAGCGTCCTTTGACAAAATGGTTGAACCCCAAAGTTACCACAAAAAAATGACCTGTTGCTTACAATGGCATGTTAGCAATAGCTTCAAACCTTACCTATTTAATGCTTTAATTGTACCTTCAGGATCACTCACAAATAAGCAGTTTTTTTTACTTCAACCATCACAGCCAGAAAGATGAATATATACATTATACAGATATTTCACTAGCAAGGACCACACCATCAACGAGATACATTTAAATGATTTATTAATGAAAAATAATTGCTGTGCGAGGCTTGAAGCTTGCTTGTAGTTCTTCGGCTTGCAGTCTGTGTTGTGGGGAAGCTTCGGTAGGGAATCCGCCGTGGCAACCGGGCACGACGGACCCCCTTCAGGAGCCTATGGAAAGGAGGAAGGAGAGGATGAAACAGGAAGAGAAAACGGGGTGGGGGAGAGGGTTAGGTGGGTATTTATAGGAATGCTGAAGTGGCTCAGTTGAGGTGTGGTCCTGCTCCTGAAACTCTGCTAGATAGCTCCAAATAAAGATACACATACCTACTGTTAACACAGTAATGTTAGCGTGTGTGTTTTGGTTTGTGCAGGCATCCATCATGACAGGGACCGCCATCAGTCTGGGTGTAGATGGTGTCAACAAGCCTCTAGCTGAGCCCATACTGAGCCACAGCAGGATGAGCCCGTTGCGGAGAAATTCTCTCCTGCACCAGGGAAACCTGCTCCACCAGGGTGCCCATCTGCACGAGGAGGCCCACCTGCATGAAGAGGCCCAGCTCCACCAAGGTAATTCAAAAGCTCATAAAATAGGATTGACAAAAGAAAAAAAGTAGCTCCAGGATCTAATACAATGTCTTGTTAATCAAGACGAATAAACTAAGCGTACATACAGGCACGTTGCTGTGTATATAGAAGGGTTTGGGTTAACCCTTAGTATTTAATCCTTGTTGAAATACTGTTTTAATCTTATTTAAAAAAACCAACCCTTTCCTCCCACCCAGATGCCCACCTGCACCAGGAGGTCCATTTCAACCATGAGGCCCACCTGCACCAGGGGGCCCACATCCACCAAGATAACCAGTCTCCTCTCATGCATCACGAGCCCAAGCCCAAGGCCTCATTGAGAGTGTCAGAGAGGACGTGGGAGTCTCGTCGGATCAAGGAGGAGATGCAGGGGATTCTGTCCCCAACGCCTTTGGAGCTGCACAAAGTGAGTTCAAACCTCTGTCTGAAGACTCCTGGCTGAGGACCTGGATTAAATGTTGATAGGATTACATAAAGTGAGGGCATGAGTGTAGAGTAAACACCAAGAACAAATGTAAAGTAAATCCAAAATGACTTCAAGATTTATGTTCGGTAAAGGGTTGGCCACACATTTCAGTTACTGGGCTGATGACAAGAAAAAAAACAGTGTGATGTGCTGTTTGCCAGAGTAGTGTTTTACAGTCTAGTTCATCCAGTTTTCAGTGCAGAGCCTTACCTCGGCTTTAAGAAATAGTTCTGCATTTTGGGAAATACGCTTATTTGCTTTCTTGTTGAGAGTAAGATAAGAAGATCAATACCTTTCACGTGTCTGTGTGGAAAGTATGGAGCTGGAGCCAGGAGGAGATTAGCTTAGCATAAATACTGGAAGCACGGGGAAACAGCTAGCCGGGCTCCGTCTGTGCACAGACACATAAAACACCACGTCAATTAGCCAGCTTTAGAGGTGTTGGTAGACAGATTTTTTAACTTTGGATAGAGCCAGACTAGCTGTTCCCCCCTGCTTCCAGTCTTTATGCTAAGCCATGCTGATCACCTCCTGGCGCTAGCTCCATACTTAATGCAGGCATGAGAATAACATCTATGTTCTCAACTACCTCCCTGCAATAAAGTGAATAAGCGCATTTAGAGCCTGCTGTTAGAAAGTTCACTCACCCCCAGCTCTCTGAAGAGTTTAGGGTCCGTGTTGCCGAAGTCTCTCCCTCCAACATGTCACTAAAATTTCTTCTGTTTCACTACTTTTTATGCATCGTCTGACTGTTAAGACAAAAGGTGTTAAGACAAAAGGTGTTGAGGGAAATAAGTCATTTTGTGGTGGGTGTTTCCAGCTTAAAAGGCCTTTTTCAGAGTAGACATTTTGATTTGTCATAGGAAAAGTACAGATGTTAACAATGGCCCCTTTCTATTAAAGGGCAACTCTGGTATTTTTAAACCTGGGTTCTATTTTTACAAATTTTGGGGTCTAAATGACTAATAGTTACCAAGTTTTGGAATTGGTCCAGTAGATCGCCTCAGCCGGCATCCGCGAACAGGCTGCACTGGCTGCATTGCGCCCATGAAAAAGTACATCCACTAACTAGTGCTTGGTTTTGCCACTGACACACTCAGATTATTATTCAAAGTGTCTGACAACATTACCAATTAAACAAAAGAATCTTATTCTTTAACAAAAAGGTCTGTCTCTGTAGGGATCCTTTCCATAATGTTGTTAGACACTTAGAATAACAGTCTGAGCCTGTCCGTGGCAAAACAAGCTCTTTTAGTGGACGTACTTTTCACAGGCGCAATTGCCCACAAGGATTTTGTTGCAGCCCGTTCACGGATGCCAGCGGAGGTGATCTGCTGGACCAACCCCAGAACTTATGGTTAGTCATTTAGACCCAGGTTTAAAACTTAACATTACATAATTAAAATTACTACAATTTTGAGTTGGTTCAAAAGTCATAAAAATGTCCTTTTTAGAGTCTTTTACAGTACAAGGTATTATGTGATACAGTATAGAATGTACATTTTAGGGGCCCACCACCCTTAGGAAGCTGCTATGCTGGCATATGCTGTTATTATGTCGTCAGCCTCCTGTGGATTTACAATAATGACTTCATACAAGGGTCTGTCCAAACTTGTAGCTACAGCCCAGGGCCAGAATGAGAAACACATTAAAGTCTGATGGGCTCATTGGCCCATCACCAAAATGTTGCCTCTAAATGGTGTCTCATTAAAAGATCATACAATATTCATTTATCATACAATACTGCCTTTTCATTTTTTGTTAACCTACAGTTCTTAGCAAAACATCTGGCCTGCATTTACTCGTGCTTCCGTAACGCATGCAGCATGGGTGAATACTGTACAATATATCCAATACAGTACCACATTGTAACACAAAGCTTTAATGCTATCAGCTAATATCATTCCCTGCACCCTCTGTCAGTTGAAAAGAGAATACAGAAACCCCACAATCCATTTCGGATATGCAGTCAAATTCTAAGAAAAAAGGAGGATTTTTCTGTCAGTATTCTTAAAAAAAATAGTTTTAGTAGGTCTCAAAAACTGGCTAAATATCCAAACTTAAGTTTAGATTCACTTCAAGGGCCCTGACACACCAAGCCAACATTCGGCGTCTGTGGCCGATCGTCGGCTGTATTTTTTTGATGCACCGGCGGCCATTTTAGCCAGGTCAGCATGTTAATTCTGGCGTTTGTGAGGAAGAGCTGTCTGTCCCTATTTTTTTCTCTGCCTTTTCTTCTTCTACAAGTGAGACTAATGGCTGGCAATGCCGAAGCAAACGTTTTGGGTTCAGCTTGTTGTGTTAGGGCCCTTGAAGACAATGTGTGCTGACCAAGCAGACAGGTTTGTTTTAGATAGATGAATGCGTTACTCCTACATCAACAACAGCCACTGCTTTCCCTTCACGTTTAAACTTGGATTAAACAAAACTGAGTTCAAAGATTCAATTTCACCAAACCAACCTCACATCCTTGCGTTGTCTTCTGTAGGTAACAGTGGTAAAGGACCCAGAGATTGACGACTTTGGCTTCAGTGTGTCAGACGGCTTCTTGGAGAAAGGAGTTTACGTCAACATGATCAGACCTGACGGGCCAGCTGACCGAGCTGGGCTCAAACCCTACGACAGGATCCTGCAGGTAATGATAAGGAAATCTGTTTAATGTTTGAGGGTGTGACAACAGTGTAGAACTTGAAGCCCTTTTATACATAGTCCCAAATAACAATGGTGTGTTCTTGACAGGCTGAAGTAAAGGCCTGGCAGAGCAAAGATACCATGAGTCTGGTGATATTTATGGGTCTGACACTTCAGACATTTACTCTCCACAAAATGATTTAGCACCAAATAATAAATATGATGAGCTTATTTACGTCTTCTACATTTCTTTAAAACTTTGGCCCCCTGAAATTAGAGTACTTTGTATAAACACTGTTCTACTAATGTGGATGTTAACACCCTCAAAATAAAGCTCAAATTCACCATTTTAACCATGTAGTCGTTTGATTTAATTTCAGTGTGAAGGAGTTCAGAGCAAACACAGCTTCATCACGTTACTACTTACAGGCTGCAATGTTATCAGCCCTAGCCTAGCCTGAGAGGAGGAAATTTAAAGTATAATCATGGTTTTTTATGTCTTTTTTTTTTTTTTTTTTTAATTTGACCATCATTTCTATTGGTTATACAGTGATCACATTAATTTCACCAAAGAAATTTGTGAGATCTGGGAACACGGCAACATCGCTACAAGATAGTCCAACTGGGCAAAAATCCAGAGTAGCCAGACATTCAGACAGGTTATAAACAAGCCAGTTTAGCCAGATACAGCGGACAGCTAAAATAATCATTTTACCAATTGCCTTTGATTGTTTTCTTCCAAATAGTTCTGGGTAACTGTTTTTCTTAATTCGACTTCTTTTTAGCAAAGCTGCTGTGTTCCAAGATGTTCCGAAATGACAAAAATAAGACCCAAGTTGTAACCAGGAGTTATCCTTTAACCTCAAGCAATAGTTGGTCTCAATCTTTGTTAGCTAGCTAATAAACCAACAGCAGTACTATTTACCAGAGCAGCCACTGTCTGCGTCTCTCTGCCTTTGTCCAGGTGAACCACGTGAGGACGAGGGACTTTGACTGCTGCCTGGCGGTGCCTCTGATCACAGAGGCTGGAGACAGACTGGAGCTGGTCATCAGCCGCAACCCGCTGGCCAATGACGACACAGAGGACAATAACAACACTTTAGATCACCCGCTAGACCTGTAACACATACACACAAACACACAAAAAGACAGACTGTTGAATCTCTAGACATACACACACGCATTCACTGTCAAAATCAAGCAGGAGACATACTATAACTGGCCCACACACACACACTCCACCGGCTTGCAATAATTCTACTTAAACACAGAGACTCACACACACACACACACACACACACACACACACACACACACACACACACACACACACACACACTTGCATGCTCACACAGTCGCCCCCTCCCATTCACACTGGGTTGAACTGCTGTCATACAGTACATTTCTCCATGGAAGCACTGCCACAGTGCAGACACTCCTGAGAGCTGGCTTGGAGTCCTCACAGTGTGTTCTTTAACCAGCCATTTTAATGGATTCTGACTCTTGAAATCTTGTTTTTTACTTAAAACAAATGAATAAAACCCTGCAATTTGGATGAGGTAATTTCAGCTGTTTTAATACCAGGCCACAGGTTAATAGAAATTTGTAGTGCTGATAGAACCAGAGGGATCTGCCTACCATGGATAGTAAAATCTGGATACAGCACCGCCGCTCAGTTTTGCTTCCAATTTGGTGCAGTGGCCCAGCGAAAAATTCCCCTGCAGCCCAAAAAGCATTTTTCCCCATAGACCACCATTTTAAAAGAGACGTCTGTAAAACTGTTAACAGGACACTTCGAACTGCAAACGAGGTCAATTATGACACTTTCTATTATACATTTTTGATCCATGGAGGTTTTATGTTTGTAAAACTTTCATCGGGCCGAGAAAAGCAATTTAAAAATCCATGACGTCATCACAATGTAAAGTCTATGGGCCAAGCGGGAACTTGTGGGCGGGGCCAGCAGGGAAAAACACTACTGTGCATATTCAGTGGGCCGCACACCCCGGAAGTAAACCCGGAAGCTAGAAACCTTTTTGCGCCAGGCGAGCAATTCTTATTGGACTGAATAGGTCCGGTATCCAACTCTTATAATACATCCATGCTTATTACACAATATTGCAAGTGATTTTAGGAAATATCAAGTGAAACTGTAAAGAGAGAAACTACCTTGCTCAGTTTGCAGATTGTATTTGTTTTAAGAAAGTCTAATAAGATTCAATAGAAGATTGAACCAACAGTTTATAAAGGAATTGTGTCTGACTGTGGTCTATACAGGCGTAGCCATTGTAGAAGGCCATATTGCTGCTAAGAGTCTGCTCAAATACTGCTGCTCCATTGCAACTCCCAAGAGAAATTTTCTGGAAAGGTCAAGTTTAGCTCTTTTTCCAGCTGTAACATGAAGGCAGACTTCTATATTGGATACCTTTATAAGGTCAGCACAGTGATATTATAAAAAAAGAAAATCTAAATTTGTGCCATCATTACAAGGTCAAGACAATGATGTCATCACAACTGCCAAACTGTTTTTGTTCAATCCAATCATCAAAGGAAAGACGAAACATAGCATCGTAAATGGGATTTATTAACAACTTTTGCTGCAACACAATTGGGCAGCTGTGCTCGCGGAGATGCCCCGGAGAAAACTGTGTTGCCAACAGAAGAACATCTTCCTACAACATTTTAAGAGATTTTTTCTTTACCCTTTACCCTGTTTCTTTTCTTTTATCGCCAACTGCTGGGAGAGTTGCCCATCTACATTGCCCAATCTGTCACTACAGTTGTCTGAGAGCGCTGGGTTCATCTCACCCCAGCTCACTGCTGGCCTACAAAGTCAAAGAGCAGTAGCTACTATGTATGCATTTTAATGAGCAGAGCTCATGATTAGGGTTGAGGTTCAGCATAATCACATATAACGCCTATTTACACCATTAAAAGGTATTGTGTATAGCACTTATTATGAGAAATTCAGGACCACATACATTTTGAGAAATTAGTATAATTGCCATGGTCAAAGAGCGATCAAAACTATATTTTACACTGTGAGCCACTGGGGCAGGTTTTGGGGATAATTGCTTTATGACGCAAAACAGGAATAAAGCAATGTTCTTCAACAACAAACAGAGCTAAAGCTTGTGTGTTTCTGGTGAAAACAGATGGTTAATGAAAAGGAAGCTGATGGGAACATATTTATCCAACATGATTTACAATTTGCCCGGGCAGGCAGTGTAAATACTTAAGACCAATGCAGACTCAACATAACTAAAAAACCACAGGTAACAGCAAAGATACATTACTTAGGAGTGGAGAACGGTATTTCCTGCAAGATGTGATTTAACGTTAATGATTTACACTCCTTGTGCTCATATAATTTGAGGCTACTCCACATATTGCTACTCAAATAGGATAGTTAAAAAGTAAAATTTACAAGCATAAATACTGTAATTTATGCTTGTAACGCTATAATGTTACTGCTGTTTGGCTTTGTAGGGAAGACTGGCACAAAGATCATGAACAAAGTTAACGGCATCATCTGCAAACAGATATTGAATTCGTCAGGATGCTAAAGATAAGTACCAAGCTGTTCTAGGAACAAGTCACACACACATTCATTCTTACAGACCAGGGCCATTATGCACAGATAACATAAGGACATGAAACAATGCAGCTTGTGCGCGTGTCATTATGGGTTTGTCTTAACGTTTGTGTCTGTGTGTTTGGCTGTATTGTATTCCTGCATCTCTGTTTATGATGTGCATGTACATGAGTGTGTCAGTACATGTCTTATCTTTGTGGGTGTGTCTCAAAGGCATTGCAGACAGCTCATAATACTACAATACCCATGAGCCTTGGCTGCTATAAGCCAGTCAGAGGTGCTAATTAGAGCTGTAATATTAATAAAAATAATAGCTTGCATTTTTATAGCTCCTTTCAGGGGACCCAAGGACGCTTCACACATAAGGAGGTAGACAAAACAAAAGTGAATGTTCAAAACACTTCATCAGTGCAGTTGAGAACAAAACACAGTGCCATAGTTGCTGAATTCATCCAAAATTGACAGCGAATTCAAAAGTGAATCGATTTAGGCTGCAGATTGTATTATTAGTTATCTCAACAGCATAATCTTTAGCTTCCACCAACAGAATATCCTGTGACCAATTTGACTTTTTAATCAAAGAACCAGATATTTTCTAACGCAACTTTTAAATGTTCGAAACTGTAAGTGCGCCCGAAATAGCTCCACCCACTTTGCAACTCTGGCGTTTGTGGGTATTGTAGTAAGACAAACTTGAAGAAATCTGAACCTATCATTTAATGACTTTTCTCAACTCTCCCACCTCTCCTCACCTCATATGTTTGGTAACAGCAGAGATCCCTTCCACTTCCTTCACCTTCTGTTTTCATGATTTACTCTTATTTCTGCCGTGTGTGTTCCTGTGTGTATAGATGTATGTAAGCACAATAGAGAGAACTAATAATATGGTGTGAGTGCAAAAATATGAGAGAGAGAGACACAATACATACAGAACAGAGACACAGGAATAATACATGTGAGAATGTGTCTGTGAAAAAGAGGGGGCAGAGAATAGCCTTTGTCCTCTGAAGGATTGGAAAAATTTTCAACATGAACAATCACGACCTCTGTTCTCTCTCTCCCTCCCTTTCACTCTATGTCTCTCACCCTTTCCTCACGTTGTTATATAATAGTTAGAATCCAGCTGCCCCCTTTGAGAACACCCGTGTATGTGTGTGTGTCTGTACTATACACGTGTGTCTTTCTTTTATTTGTATTTTCCTTTTGAGCATGTATGAGCTTTTGAGCGTGTGTGTGTGTCAGTTAGAGAGCTAGGTGGTGTACATTTCATTGTACAGAGGTGATATTTTTCAGAGCTGTTGGCCGTTCACTCTCCCTTACGAAACCCTGATGAGACTGAAAACAGCATTAACTCAGTTTTTGTGAGCGAGCCGGAGAAAGACAACGTTTTCATAAATAACAAAAAAAGGGACATTTACTTCTCTCCAAGCACTTACTACAAAGAAAAAAGAAGCACACTGTTTAATACCATGCACTGTAAGTATTTTCATGTACAACGGAGCAAACTTGTCTGAGTGTTTTTTACGCAATGTCAAGTGGCCAAAAAGAAAAAAAAAGTTTTGTAAAGCAACAAAAAAAAAAAAGACAGAATGCTGAAAAAAGCCTTCCAAATTGTTCTGCTGGTTTTTATGTGTGTGTGTATGTATGTATGTATGTATGTATGTGTGGTCATCCATACTCCCTATGCATTTCTGGGTCAAAGGTCAGTTTAAAGCCCAATCCGGAAGCGCAACAAAAGTCCCACGGATGAGTGAAGTTTGTAAGAAAATATAAGAATTCCTTACAGTTGTATAATGTAAGGAATGACACATTTACAGTCAAGTGGTTGAAAATGTAATGACAAAACATTAAATTACTGTGACAATGTAGGACTGATGTTGCAATAATTTTAAATTAATATTATTACAAATTTTTAAGTTACTAATGTATTTTCGGCGAGAAACATTGCAATGTCAGTCTGGAGATTTTATGACAGCATACTGCGTTTTATTACACTGGCCTGTTGTCATTACGCCCCAAGCATGTTAAAGGACGTCATTACATTAGACAAGCTATTACTTAATCTGACATTTATTACATCATCAGCTGCAGTAAGGCCTGCTCCCTTCAAACGCACACTCTCACAAAATGTATTGTGTTTTTATTGTTCATCTTAACCTAAAGCTAAAAAAGAACCCAGTTTCTGACCAAGAGGATGCTAGTTTAAATCCCTTGACAAGTAGGGAAAACCAGGCTGGGGAAGTGGAATGAGTTGCCATCCTGGAGCACGTGTTAGGGTTTCTACTGCATGAGTTGTTATTGTGCAGTGTAAGTCAGCCAGTCATTCATTCACTGTTTTAATTTGGAGACACATGGGGGTGAAAAAAAGATCACTGCTCACTGTTTCTGCCAAATCACGCCTTTCTGTTTGTAGTGTTTGAGGCAAGAGGCGGCTTTCACTTTTTTAACCTCCGGTGGCCATATTGGAGGTTCTCAGCTGCTAGCTAACAGTTGCATAAGCTGATTGTGTATTGACGTAGGAATTCATACATGGCTTCTGTATTTGACTGGGTCTGATAGGTTGATTTGATTTTGCATGTTTTCTACCGGTAAGTGCCCTACCACCCAGAAAACTAAATTATAGTTAGTTAAATATTAGCCTATTGCCTAGATAATGGTTAACTAGCTAACTATAGTGTCTTGTCAGCTAACCATTAGCTTAACTTACAACCCAGATACAGTTGGCTAGCTAGCTATAGCACCCAGTCAGCTAACCATTAGCTTTCTGCCCAGAAAAAGGTTAAGTAGCTAAACATATTAACTTAATAGTTTTCTAACTCTCTGCTAGAAAACTATTAACTAGCCAGTCATTAGTATCTGGTCATTTAACTGTTAGCCTACTGCCCAGAAAACTACAGTTAACTAACCATAGCGTCGGATCAGCTAATCATTAGCTTACTGGCTAGATAACTACAATTAATGGTTAAACGTATTATCTGGTTTCCTAAACATTAGCAGCTTTCCCACATAAATTCAGCTTTTGATAAGCTAACCATTTGCTTACTCCCCAGATAAAGTTAACTAGCTAACCATATTGACCTTACCAGTCTGTTGCCATTACTTTAAACATGAATACAAGCCTCTTCACTGCACCTCCAGCCAACTGTGGCTGTGACTCTATGGAGGAAAAATAATGTCTTGTTGCATAATTTCCAAACTAACAAATTTAAAGTGTCTCTTATGATCTCGTTGGTCATGAGAGTGTCTCCACGTTTTGCTTCACATTTCTGGTAAATATTTGATTCTTGCAGGCCTGTAACATTTACATTTGTTTTTCGGACTTTATTTTAACATTAAATACAAACATACATTAAATATCAAAAGATGTGTTGATATGTGGCATCATGCATATTGCGATTCCGGATTGGGCCATTAATAATGTATGCGTTGATATTGTGGTTTTTTTTCCCAAATTGTGTAAAGTTCTATTCTATGTAATATAGTATTTTTCTATGACAATATTACTCTTCCGAAACATGGGAGAAAATACAAAACAAAAATTATAAAAGGGAAAATAAAATGTATAACTTTGCTGTTGTCGTTTTTTTTTTTTTTCATTTTCTATGAAACAAAGAGTGTACCGCTATACTTCTCTTTTCGAGAACATGAGAAAAGATCAAAAGAAAGAATAATAAAATGTCTAATTTTATGTTGGGAGACTGGTCTGTCATTATTTTGGTGTGCCATAGTGAACTTTAACCCAAATACTAAAGTGCTAATAGTGCACGTTCACTGTTTTAGACAACTAAAGGAACCTGTTTTAATTTTGGGCGGCATATACACATTTCCATGCACTGTACTGTGTGTATCTTATTCAAAGTGTGTATGTTTGTGTCTCAGTGTGTCTGTTTATATGGAAAAGATTGCGTTTAAATGTAAGTATTTGAGCCTCTTTTTATGTATTTTCCTGCCTGTGTGGAAGTTGTGTGCACACGATTTTTCTTTTTCCCACTGCTAAATAACATGGTTCATTTTATGTGTGTATATTGTACTGTACATTCTGCTTCTGCTGCCTTAATTATCCCCAAGAGTCTAGTATTACATAACAGGTCCAACACACACACACACACACACACACTGGGGACAGACCTGAAGACCAGCTGAAACCTACAAAGACTGGGAAAAACCACACCTACCAACTGACTTCCAACATCACCCACAGATTTTGTTAGTCTTGGAAGCCAGAAAGAAGCAAATACTAAACGACTGACTAAATACTGAGACACACTGGGCGACAAGTAAAGTATGATAAGTTAAGTTGCATCAACAGGCAACAGGCCAACACAAGTTATTGTGTATTTCTGTACCAAAACAGAAACAGACTTCCATCAAAAAGAGTTTTAAAGAAAAGAGATCGTTGGTCTGATAAGTCATCAAGCTCAAAACCTATTCATAATCTGCTGAACAATCACAATGTGTATCCATGCTTTTAGTACATTTAATACCGTACAGAAGAAGAATTTTGAGGTACTCTTACTTTTACTCCACTACATTTTAGAGGGAAAAATACTTTTTACTCGACTACCTTTAAGTAGCCGCTGTAGCTCCTGGATACTTTACAGATAAAGATTTTACATACAAAACAAATGATCAGCTTATCAATAAGATGTGGGGCACAGTCCTACCACAAAGCTGTCCTCCTCAGGGTAGAGGGGCGAAGAGGTTCAAACTGTGTCTTGCCATCTTCCTTCTCCATGGCACTGTCCCCTCACGGGGGTCTCTAAAACCTAGACAAGGTATTGCAAAAAGAGTAATTAAAGTAGTTAACCCATGACACATAGCTACAGCTTAGTCACAATTCTTGTTTGTTGTCTACAGGACTGCTTAGCTTTCACTTACTTTATGACTTTCACATACATATTATCAAACATATGTTTTGTGCAACTGAGTTTATATAGTCCCACACTCTTTATCTTCTTTTTTCCGTACATGTCGTTCTGGCTACAGAGATGGGGGTGGGATTTACTTATTACATGACTTACTTCAAATGACAAAGCGTAAATAATGTGATATTGTAAAATGGGTTGCTCTTACTGACGAACCTGCAGAGAATTATCACCTGAACCTGCAGCTCCCCTCAGCTTTACAGAGATTTATAGTGACTCTCGGCTCATTGTTTAGCTGCCCGGCCCAAAATGTACTGTTCTGGTTCACTCTCACCGCTCTCATAGCGTCACAGCAGGCAGCAGTTTTCAGAAAAAAAAGCTAGCAACTAGCTGGTGAACACAGTTGAGCATTTAGCAGCTAAGGAACCAGAAATACAACTCCAAATAAATGATTATGTTGGTCCGTAACTGCTGGATGTGTAAGAAAGAAACTGTTTGCTAATAGACTTTGCCATATCAACTTAAAAGGTGATATGTCAACTTTGTGTTCACAACTTGTTTCTGCTGCCCCCAAGTGGCAAAAAAACCAAACAATTTTTGCAGGTTTAAGTAAACTAAAACTTCTGCTGCCACAGGCCCATTTATATTTATTTAATATATTTTTTTATACTTTGGATTAACATATTTATAAGGAGGTGTCATAATCAGGGTATTCAAATATGAAGAATTTTGGGCTCCTCTGTTGTTGTTCTTGGTGTGGTTCCTGTGCTTGTCACAGAGGAGTTGCAACTGCGAGCTGGACACATTTAACAATCTTCAGTTCAGATGGTAGCTACAAACAGCACTAGTGAGTCCTACTGGTTGGTTGGGGTGCCGGTACAGCAGGGGGTGGTGGAACTGGGGTGTGGGGGCTGTGGGGTAATGCACACATGCCATGCATTATGCCAAGGTGAAGCTCACTGTTGGCAGGTAAAAAAGAAATTAAAATAAAACAAAAAAAGAGGAGAATTCTTGTGTCAAAGAGGTGGCACATGTCTATATGCAGCCCTCCACAGGAAAACACTAGTTAGCAGTAACTGGTCTACAGTGTAGTGGAGTAAACAGGGGGGAAATCTGCAAAAACAAATGGAAAAATGTGCACACGGTGTCCCTATGGCCTGTACCAAGTAACCGCAACATCCTGGGATCAAAAGTGGCCACATTTCATCATTCATCCCTCATTTGCTTTGCCCTTCGATTTCCTGTCTATATCTATTTTTGACCGTAGAACAAAAGGCGAAAGTACCATGAAGTGCTAATCTTAAAAACATGCAGATTTGTTTTTTTGCGTTTTGCTCTGTGTGAAGGCCAAAAAACTGTCACAAAGATGACATGGAAAAAGAAATTCTCAGCAGCCAAGTCTATTCTTGGAGCTGGCAGACAGAGAATGGAAATGTCAGCGTTGTGTTTCTTTCTCTGGAGTGCCGGTTATTTAAAGCTCAGCGGCAACACAACAGCAAAATTAAAATTCATATTATTCAACAGCAGGTTGAAGCCACTAATATCCTCTGTGTTCGTGCTGAACGAAGGGGCTTTTGTTGGGTCACATGGGAGCAATAATCATAATAATGATGTTGGTATTTGTGTACTAACTTTTCTGGGCAAAATTATAAATTGAGACAAAATAAGGATCAAAGACTTGTGACTGGATGTGTACTGTACCTGAAAGAGCTTTCTGTCTTTACTGATTACTTACTGTGAGGCATAAACAGGGTATTTTAAATTGGTATTTTATGTAGCACTCATGTAAATACTTTAATGGCAGTCAGTTGACTTGATTAGAAAAGAAAAACAAAGCAGATCATGTAACCGCAGCTATTGAGGGAAAATTACAGTCTGGGAAAATTTGTGTTCACTACCCAGCTTCTATTAATCACCAGCATGTCTGAGCCTTTATTTCCCTGTTGTGAAACGGATGTTTGGGTCAAAATATTCCATAAACTGAAGCCTTTTTTTCCAGGGGTTGGGGGTTGTTTGCACAGTTTTTCTCCTGTGTTTTAGTAGTTAGGAGATTAGGTAAGTGATTTCTGTTTTGGGTTATTTTTGTTTGATTAGGTAAACACAGGTTGGAATGATTTAGCTCAATTTCTGTGGGTTGTAGTGCCACCATGAAGCCAACACAAGCTCTTAACTTTAGAAAAATAACATTTGTCAAGGAGTGAAAAAAAGAAGGACTCACCCCAGCAGTTCCCAGGGCTGCAAAAGTTTTTTGTGTCAAATGATTTGCTACAAAACCCAACACAGATATCAAGAAAAAGGTACAGATTTATTGAAAAAGGAGAGCCTTGTTGCAGCCGGCCTTATATCCTCAAAGGCTGCCATGAAGGAACCAATCACCAGCCAGAACCACCTGGGCAATCATTCAACCCAACCAATCCTAGCAGCTCACCTGCAGCTCATTTAGACACATGCACAACCAGGTCCACAGGAAGAGAGATAGAGAGACATCCACAACGCAAACCAGATTATACACAAGTCTTATATGTCAACACAAGCTTAGGATGTGACAGTGGAAAAGGTCAAGAAAAAAAATAAAGTTACCTTAATTAACTTAACCTCTGAGTGTCAGCAGCACAGATACTTAAAACTTAAGTATGTATTTAATTGGTGTCATTTGTAGTACATTGTTTTGGTTGCATATTTATGAGAAGCTTTTTGTTGCTAGAAGACAAGTGAAAGCCCAAACTCACATCCAGTCTGTGGTTTACAGTAGGAAGTGGGAATCTCTTAGCTTACATAGTTGTTGCATAGTCTATTGTTGCCTCTCAGTTATAGTTCACACTGTGTGCACTAAAGAGAGAGACGTCAGATGGGAGAAAATAAACCATCAAGAACAACATCAACATATTATCTCAAGTATAATTATGAAATTCGATTATTGCAGCAATGTTTCTGAGAATATGTTGATATGAGTCTGTCTAAAAGTCAGAAGCAGCACAGGCACCTGTAATGTGGTGTATATAGTGGTGGTGTGGTATTGCAATTAAATACATTGAAAAGTGTTTCTAATATTTTATCCACCCACATGTACATACACAGGGGAAGAAATCCAGTACAGCACTGATTTTGTGATTTACAGGTCAAAAGACGTTGATTAAATCTGCAGTCTTCATGATGTTTTTATTAACTTGTGTGGCACACAATATAGAAAATATCATTTCAGAGGGCTCCATAAAAAAGCATGGGCTACACTATGTATGTTTATATATAACTGCTGTTTCAACGGCATTCAAATACTGAATGTCAACATGTAGTTAGTCTTAAATTCTACTGAGATAATAGTTCAGTCAGACAACTCACGTTTGAAATGTTTATTATAGCAGCAGAACATAGTTAGAGTTTGGCGTCTAGGCTCCGACCTCATCACTCCCCGCAGATATGTTTACATAGAGATATTGGGGAGTGATGAGCAAATATCTTAAATTAAACCCCCTAGCCGGAGCCTGCAGGTGGATGCAGTGGTGGTGGTGGGGCTGAAAGAATAGGCAGCAATACTGATGCAGGGCAGCAGTTGACTTGACAGGCAGAGGGAGAGATGGAAAATTTTGCAGTTTAAATAGACCGCCAAATTGGGAGGGTGTGTTCGGTAGATGAGACTGAGGTATGTCACGTGTATAGCAGTGCAGCTCGAGTTGACTGCCTGAACTAGCTCGCAGGCGTCACTCCATTTCTGTGTAACATCTAATACTTTTAAGTTTTCAGCCAAATTTAGGCTGGTTTTAGACATCTTTTACCCTCGCCTAATCAGTGCTCACTGGGAACAGCACTACACTCGGTTTTAGTCAAGACACTGAAACATCCAACAGTTCTTGCTTCTATGGCTTCCGAGGCTTCGCATTATGATAATACACAGCAACAGCAATGTAATCAGGTGCCAGATGACATATATCTGAATTACAGATAGGTTACAGTTGCCCTGTTATTGTAATTGCCATGGAGCAGTTTTCAGCCCATTTGATTACTTTCACACATTTAAGGAAAACTGGCAGCAGAGAATGTGCTGGAATGCAGCCTCCTGCGTGGGCTTGAATACCTTAAATCTTGTATTACAGGCTTTGTAGGATTAGAGTTTATTATGTTGTCAAGGGGATTTAGGTACATAAGTCCCTCGAGTTGGGAAATTAAACTTGAATGGAATGATCTGTGTGTGTGTGTGGGTGTGTGTATGTCTCGTCACCAGAAAATGTTGAACAATCATCCAGACCCCATTTTCTGAAGACAAATTTTTTATTAAGAAATAAAAAACGTTTTACACCTTTGTAAAACCTGTTCGAACACATATTTTTTTTCTTCTTTTTTTTTTTTCTAGCTTACAGGTTGGCCATAGAAATAAAAAATAAAAGCTTTCAAATTCTTTTAAAAATGTTTTTTTTCTTCACCAAGAATTAAAAAACATTTTCCCATGTACATTCTCAAAAAGGAAGGGCTGGTATACAGTATAATGCAGGAAAGACAGAGGCATTGTCAATGGAGACTATGATCACAATGAGTCTGGCGATAGACGGGATGGGGAGGATGAGCGGGACTCCATTTCCCAGAGGACTCAGCACTGAGATCACCATCATTTAAGTAAGTTAAAGATGATTGTTTCATTGTTAGATTCTTGTCCTCACAAGTCAAAACTCGAATCAAAGCTAAAAATGCCAAAAGTTGAATTCGGTTACATCGTAACTATGGTTCTCTGAGTGAGGATGACATCTTTTTTCAAATTTCAAACCAAAGACCGAAGGTCATCTTTGCATTGAGGGTGCTGCCAGGAAATGAGGCCCCGTTTATCTTCCTTTGCAGAGTCACAGAGTGACTTCAGTGATAAAAAAGTGAAATTTTGTGTCACTTCTACAAAGCCTGAAGATCACATCTGTGTGGTCTAATGTTGCAACTATAATCACAGAAACAGACCATCAGATTCTGAATCCTGCAGATATGGTGGCGTTTTCATACCAGTGATAGGCAACATGGAATTTAAAATCAGGATATCTGTTCCTGTGTAGATGTAGTTTGGTTTTTCACTTTCTTTGATAAAGCACTAAGATTGCCCGGTTTGGCGGAGCGGAGTTGGATTTGGATAGAAATGTCTGAATAAGCAGAATGTAGAAATTGCATACGAGGTTTTAAAAGAAAGCCCACGTTTGATATGGTGTAATCTGGTTTTTAATGAATTTACTGCTTTGTTGCTGAGGGGCAGGCTTCCCAAAAGCAGCTGAAATTGTTCCCAGGTATTTGTTTCATCCAGCAAATTAGACTTACAAGCCTTACATGGTACTGGTTATATTTTTGGAGATATCGCTGATCGTGTTGTAGATCAGAAATGGTGAACTTTGGTGGTGGCGTGCTTTTGGAAAGCTGCCTGATTATTAGCAACACAGCAGTACTGAGATAAATATAGGCAGGTAGAAAGATTGTGGGCTTAGTGGCAGTGTTACTGTGTTTCAAACTCACAACTTAGCAGTCTGTCACAAAAATAAAAAAAAATGTATTGTAAGAAATTCAGTTTGATGTGACAAAGTGTAGTAAGTATTTTATTCTCAGTACATTTCAAACCACAAGATCTTTGATGGAATGGTGGTTTAGTTTGGTTTAGTTCCACTCTGCAGAGCATTTTTGGGCAGGTTTTAATTTAACTAGACCCTGAAAATTCAAATTTTCTTCTTCAAGAATTCACAGGTACGATCTTACTTCAAAGGTTAGTACCACCTCTTGGAAAAACAGCATGAAAAATAAAAGTATTCTACAAAGTATTGCACGTAACAAATTGTAGCTTTTTTTTTTGTTTGTTTTTTTGATTGATAGTTGTACGTTACTCCAATGACAGAAGTTCAAATACACAATATTTGGAATACAAAAGGCAAATGTGACAGACACACAATCAAAAACAAAATTAAAAAAACAAGAAACTGCTGAATTCAATAAAACAAAATCAATAAAAATAAAAAGAAACTAATTCTTTTTTTTCACCCTAAAAAATAAATCTTCAGAAACTTTTACATTCACCCGCAGGTGACTTTCGCGTTTCAACATTCGGCGGTAAAAACTTGTGCATCACTAATGCTTCAGTTCTCTAGTAAATGCATTATCTCTGAGAAAAACTGGTTAGCTTAGGTTAACAGGTTTACATAGGCTAACTGATGGGGAGTGTAAGAAGGCAGAGGGACTGGTACATACTGGGAATATACACAGAGAAACCAATAAATGACTGCATTAGTTATTATTTCTGGTCCATGTTTCCCCACCAAAAGAAGGATCTTTGCACTAGGGAAAGATTTTACTTAGTTGTAAAATGGCCTAAACCTATTTTTGTGTCTGTGTTTTTACTCTTTGCAACAGATGTTTAATTTTCAACACTGCAATTGACAGCTATTTCTCGAGGTCCCCACAATTTTTCCATTTTGTGCATCTTAGAAATGATCAATCTGCCCAGAAATGTCATACATGCACCAAAGCTGAAAACCTGTGTAGACAAAATTAAAGGTAGGACAGAATCGTTACTGTCCATAGGTGCTATAAATCATTTTTTATATGTTATTTAACGGTTTCTGATGCTGTTATTCTTACTTGGAAGGTGCTGACAGATCTTTCCTTTAAGCATTAATGCTGTTTTGTTTTACCCAAGTGCAAAGATCCTTCGGGGGAATCAAGAAGCAGATCTGTACAAAAGTTTAGGATTAAAATGAAGCTTTGTGTTTGTATTAAAATGGGAGGTCTGCAATGGGAGCTTAGCTGTACAAAGACGACTTATATAGGAAAAGTTTGTTACTGTATGAAAATAGATGTCTGCTGTGGATTTGGTTTCACAAATCCCTTTTAATGATATGAACTTCTTTATTCTATTTGAAGAAATAAACTGACAAAATAATTATCAAAGCTTAGATGAAACACGAAATGAGGCCCCTGGTCTCACGATCACTTCGGATGTGATGTTGTTGGTCAAATTCCTGCAATGCATGTGTACTGTATAACTGTATATTTGATGTGAATGACTGGTTTATTAACTTTTTGATCTATTTCAGTATGTCTGCTTTTGGGAAAACAGAAGCACTTTAAGTGTTTGAACAGTATTCAGATATTTTTTTTCTTTTTACTATGGAGGCCAATGAGGACCCTGAATAAAAAGATGGCAGTGTTTTTTTTTTTTGGCCTCATCATTTGATATGAAGTCCAAATTATACAAATAAGGTGCAATAAAAACTCACTGACTCACTCTCTGCATTTTTGCCTTTGATTGAGGATAAAATAGGCAGTTAAGGTGTGCAATTTTCCATTCTGTGTGGCAAAGAACTGATCTAATAGCCTTTTAAGCTTTTCAATTTTCGATTGCCTACATTAAATGCCGGCTCTTTGTCACCCACAGTTACAAGTCTAATGCAGCTATACAGTAGATAAAAGCACTACAGAGAAGGTCCTGAGTGGATGGTCGCTGGTGACACATACACATGGGAAACCCCTTGTTACACAGACATATTAAAATGAATGTAACAGTTGTTAACTGTCATACTTAGATAGTCTGCTTTCAGTTGTTAATGGCTGTCTAAAGACATTTTGAAGGAGCTGAAGTTAAGGCTCTAAATGGATTAACATAGTGTATGTTAAGTGCAGATTTTAGGGGTGTCGGACCCAATTTACCAGTGTAATTTTCTTATATAGTGCCCAGTTTCACAGCTTTCATTAACTAAATTATATATGATCAGAAGTTAAGTTTACTACTGTTGTCTCTTTGTTTTTGGTTTTGGTTAGGCTTAATTTGAATTCCAGGCAGCATTTTGAGGTCTTATAAAATCTAAGTCTGACTTTACACACTTTATTTACTGTTGCTATGCCACAAATCTCTTTCAGATCATCCCAAACGATGATAGACACCCAATTCCCACTAACTTGCAAGGAATTTAAGTTGCAATGTGTGGAAATTCTAAAACTTGCACTGTCAATCATTCATTTTTTCGACCTTTTAATTGCTTATTAGAGTTGTTGGGGTTCCTTGTTTGAAATGAAGCTTTTCAGCTCTCATTTTAGATGATGTGAAGCAACATGGTGACGGTGGAAAAAAAAACGTGACCAAACTCACTGGCTCTGATTTGTCTGCAGCCAGCTGCCACATTTCACAGTGTCTGGAAAGTTGACAGTCTGACACTGGCTGATGTGTTGGGAGTGTCACCCAGCTGATGGTTGCTTTGAGTCACTGAGTTGGTGACATGTTGTTTAACCATTGGCTACAGGCTGAATTTATCCAAATTAAATACTGTCCCCTGGTATTTACAGAAGAAGAAAAGCTATAAACCCCCAACACCTAGCAACTTACAGATGGAGCCATTGTAGAATTCCCATTTTTTTTTACTGTACATTGAACTGCTCGCTGAATGTTTGACCCACACCCCAACAAGAGAAACAATTTGGGAAAGATCTGTTGCATTGTTTGTGTGATGCTAAAGACAGAACTGTTGGCGGGACCAACACAGGAGAAATATGATTACTACAATGGCTGCCACTGTAAATGTATGATTTGTGTAATAGCTTAGTATTTTCACCAGATGAAAGAAATGTTCCTTCTTCTAGTTAAACTAGAATTATCATCAATAGTGAATACCAATAACATTATAGTCTTAATAAAAAATCTAAACATTGACAGAGGAAAAACTAATAATAATGTAACTTCCTCTGTAGAAAACAAAATAAATCCAATCCAAAATTGTAAGCCAAGAGTGCCTAGTGCAGTCACTAATGTACTGTAAACTGGTCTAGGACAGAGAAAGATAGAGAGATAGATACAGATAGACTGATTAGCTACTACTGTACAGTACGCCACAGACAACACACTCAAGGGTTCAACCTCCACACTTCAAATCCTTTCAGATACCTCTCTCTTGCAGGAGCGGGTTTCCCCGACACAGTCTCAGTGCTAGTTTTCTGTTTGACCCATAGTTTGTGGCTATGGAAGATGGGGATATGTGTGCTAAGGTGCATTTAAGAACCAGGATCCTGGTTTGATAAGGGTCATCGGCTTTCATTTTCATAGCTGTGTCAATTATACATTTATCAGATTTTTCTTTTTCTGTTTTTCTTAGCTGCACCAGGCAATTTTGGGTATTAGTGGCTCCAAAGAGTGGCACATTTTCAGCATGCTCACCTGGCTGGTCTATGATTAGAGGGGGAAAGAAAAGAGAAAGCAAAAGAAAAAGCATTTATCTTTGGTGGCTGCAGCTTTGGATTTTTGCTCTTGAGTTTTGATTTGTCCTGTTATGTTGATAGAGAAGTATCCACATCTGATACCACTGGGACACTCTCTCTGTGACAGCCACATTTGGAAATTTAGGTTGGTAAGTTTGGTCATTTTTCACACTAAAGAATCTTGCCTATAGTGCAGCTAAAACAACATCAAGATGCTTTTCAGAATTTCTTATTACTGAAGGGGGGCATACGGCTTTATACCTGTCTATCTCTAATTGTGATATGGGTATGACATTGGATTTTTTTTGTTATTAATGCTGTACCTGTAGTGTCTCGATCTTCTACCTCAACTAAATTGGGCCTCTACTGAACACAGTTGAACAGAAAAGCCAAAGTCGAACCCTATGGCACATGCCCTCAGATAAGTGCACCCTCTTCATTGTATCACAGGCAAAGAGCTGTTGTATATTCCAAGAACAGCTGCTTTTGGTGAAACTTTTTTCATATTGTGGCTACAAAAGGCTGTTTGATTCCAAGACTCAATAACCACTTTCTTCCTTTTTTGGAATAATGGCTGGTTTTCTGCGAAAGTAGCTGGTGGAACAAACAGAAATCTACCAGCATATGTCCAGAGGCTGGTGCTAATTTGCCACTCTGCCTTTAAACGAGACAACAGTGGTACGTGTAGTCACTTGAATATTACAAATAGGAAAAAAAACAACAGCTTGTGAGCAATTCAGAAATAGATTTTAACTGTGATTGCAACTCTCTTGAGAAAACCACCAGGACCAAGCTACTTCCAAAGTATTCCTAAAAGATTTGAAACGGGAACTTTTTTTTTTTCCTTAAAACCCTTATCAGTCCACCAGACAGACAGATAGACAGATAGACAGAAAGCTAGCTAGCTTTAGAAGCATTTCAGAGGACAGGAGAGGAGAGGAGAGCGATCTCATGGAGAGCCTCCGCCTCACTCCTTTACATCATGGTTTCTATGATGGTGTGGGTGGGGGCCTTCATCAACAGGCCCTTGTTCCCATTGGGGTCCAGCGGGTAGGTGAGCTCCTTGAGGCCACGGTGGTCTGCGGGACGGGAGCTGGCCCCACCGCGAACCGGGGCTGCCACCGCCTTAATCCTCTGCAGGAAAGAAGGAAGGAAGGAAGGAGGGATGGATTGGAGAGGTGTGAGAGAAGAGGTGGAAATGACAGAGAGAAGGAAGGAGGTAAGGCAAAGGAAAGAGAGGTGGCAAACCACAGAAGGAATGATAGAGGGAAGGCAAGTGAAAGAGAGGAATAGAGTGAGCAATAATGGAGAGAGTGGAGAGCAAAAGAGGGCAGATGGGATAGCAAAAATGCAAAAAAAGAGATAAGAGGGTTAGAACAAGATGTAAACTTAAAAATTGGATTAAAAACAGATTGCATAGAAGCAAAACCTACAAAATCTGCATTTGAAGAGGTGATTTGAATAATTATCTTGAGATTTTGGGGTTGTTGTTTTTTTTTGCCTATGTCATTCAGAGGAATGATGTCATCTCTGATCTGAACCAGCCTTAAAAACAAAACGTTTTGACAGCCTCATAGTGAACTACCAGATTATCCCACTCCACCCACCTCAATGAGTGGCCCATCAGATCGGATGATCTTGATGACAACCACCATGGGGATGCAGATCATGGAGGCCAAGGCCAGAGTCCAACCTATTCCGATGGCCCAGTCAGGATACTCGTAGACCTTATTGTACATCAATGGCTTGTATTTGACCAAGGAGAAGATAAAGCAGCCCTGGAGAGGAAGAGGAACAGGATCAGCCTTTTGGATAATTTCACATTAAACATTTTTGTACCTGGTCATTTGGATTCATCGTCAATGTAGTATTTTATTTATTGGATTATGTTTGTTGGACATTTTGTTTTCACCTACTGTGGAGACAAAAACATGTTGGTGAAGCATTTATGGAAGGTTCAAGGCAAATACTGTATACTGAATTTCAATTAATTGACCTATTCAAAATGGCAACATGTCTTCTTAAGAAACGTGTGAAGCAACGATGAATTAAAACAAAAAGGTGACAGATCATGATGATGACACTAGCACAAGTTTCAGGAAGCAGAAGAATTGTTGTAATAAAAAAGGAGGAAGAAGTCAAACTCTTGTCTCAAGTCATCAACATGTTTATTACAATTAAAAGCAGGCCCTCACCATGCACAGTAAAGGAGTGATAACAGTCCAGCTCCATTTCATCCAAGCATTTGGTCTGTAGCCAAGCATGTCCTCAAGCGCATCGTAGAAATTATCAACGCCTGTGAAGACGATAAAAACCCTCTGTTAATCTTTTGCAAGTAAAAACTTTCTCACTAACAGGATGCACTACTTATTTCACAGCAATTAATAGACCAGGCGAGATTATTTGGGTAGCACCTCTTAAACACAGAGGCAATTCAAAGTGCTTTACATAGGGTAAAACATAGACAGAAAATAATAGACAAGAAAGTTTCAGTGCATTTAAAAAAGGAAATAAAACTACAATGCAGAAAATCAATCAACCAAAGGCACAGGGAGTAACAATTAATCCAAATTTCCAATCTTGGATGCCCTGTGCATGGATGATTTCCAGTTGCTACAACTTCATATTTCAAGTTTTAGAGGTACTCTTGCTTCAGGAGACTCAGTAGTCTATAATCCAATAAGTTCCAACAATGGCCCTAGCCTGTATTTACCTAAAAAAAGGGAAAAAAAGACAAATCGTTGTCCTAAAATTTACTATGTTTTTTTGCAGGTCCACAGTAACCATTAAAACTACTATAATGCAAACATGTATATGATTTCAAATGTGCATGCAAAACCTTCTTGTATTTGTAGTTGCATCAACAGCAATTGGCATAATTTGATAAGTTAGATTTGCTGTTTCTAAATGGACTTTGCTGTGATGCAGTTATCTGTCTTGGCCATTTAAGCAGAAGCTCTTTGAGAGAGTGCAAAGACAACTTGACATCACACTCAGTGCGCAGAGACATTACAAGGCAACACATTAGAAGCATCAATTTCCTGTGCACTGAAGTCGGCCAGTAAGTCATTAAGTATACATCCTACAGGTTCATAATATGTTGTTATTTTTTTTGAAGGATGGTACTCACCATAAACCCAGGCAACAGCTATACATTCAAAGAATGCCACCCACAGAAGGCACACACCGCTAGCTGCATAGTAATCAAACAGCTGGAAAACATACATGCCACCCTGCAGAGAGACAGACAGACAAACAGGTTTTAAATTGATTTTTTCCAGGTACATGTCAGGCAATATTTTCTTTTTTTTAATCTCACTTTAAATAGAAAACCATGTGCAGGGTCTATATTCTTGTGTCTTTCAGTGCATAGAGTTTTAGTACAGAAAGGTGGTTTTGCCTTCCTCAATGCACTGAGCTTCAGGAACACTTGCTAAACTGCAATTCTTGAAAGATCATGAAATGAAATGAAAAGAGAAAGAGATATTTTAAGATGTCCACACGTGAGACGGCTACTGTGTCTGAGTGTGTGCTCACATGCCTGTGTGTGTGTCCAGTGTGAAAAACTGTTTTAACAATCATGGGAATCCTAAACTTGAACCAGGCCACCGCAGCCATAAAAAGATGTTGTCATGGGAACGACAGAAGGACAGAGAGCGAGAGAGAGGGAGGGGTGGGGGGCAGAAAATAGAATAACAGTGAGAAGGCTGAATATTGTGTGAGAACAGAAAGACGGCTGGGAGGGCGGTGGTTTGAGAGGAAGCAGAGGATGAGGAAGGATGAAGAAAAGAGTGATGATAGAAGGTGAAAGTATGATTTTCTTGGCGACAGAAGGTGGGGGGGTGGGGGGGTGGGGGGGGCATCATAACTGATTCAAGTTACAGATATTTCCTGTTTTTAAGTAGGTTTTGGAAAAAAGCCTGTAGCTCATGGGGAAATGAGCTATTTCACATTATTATTTCATTTGACATAAAGAGAGGAAGTGGATAGGTAAGAGCCTTGGCAGTAACCATGTTCAAACAAAGAGCAGCGCCCGGCTTTGGCTGTAATCAGCCAGGACAGTTTTTTTGCCCAGGGCGTCTTTTTCCAGTTGTTTTCTATAGGCAGTAAGCATTTTGCACACAAAATCACAGTTAGGCTAAGTACAGGTGATTCGGTGGTTGCCTAGAAAACGCAGCAAGCTGCTCTTTTTTAAAATTGTAGGCTTCAACAAAAAAGGCAGTGCGGTGCACCTCGTGTTTTGCAACCTGCATAAAGTGCTCTGTCTGATCAGGGCCTTACAGAAACTCATAGCAATGAGCAGAGTACTAAATATATTATGAAAAAAGGGACTCGTCATGCTAACCACATTGTGTAACCCAGCCGTTTCACTCAAGGTGGGTCGCTACATTTTGGCACGCAGACAACCTTTATTTGAGACGTCTGTGTGTGCTCTGTGCAAGGAAGGTGCAATGAATCTTGTGAAACTGGTCTAATTTTGATGGAACTTTAAGAGATGATGCATCGTCACACCGTGTTCCTGTATGAGTCATTTTGTTTTGGCTGTAGTTCAAGGCAATGTTTGTCTACTCAAATTTGTCTCACACTCTGTCTGTAAGAGTTCTAAAAGCCTTAAGGTCTGAGGTATTAGAAAGGTTCAGAAAACAACAAAAATGACCTTTTTCACAGCAGACTGTGCTATGCCATGACTTGTCATATCAGGAAAAGCTCAGGCGTAACAAGTGACAGTTACATTTTGTGTAGGTGTCCCACTAAGCCGCACCAGTGAGCCAGCATGCGCACTACAAGAGCCCTGGGACATTATGACTGTTACACTTGTATTTGACAAGTCAAAATGTCCGCAGTGAGAAGGGTCTACTGGTACAGGGCAAGTGCTGGGAGGATATAATTCAAGGGGAAGGAAATGTCAACAGCTACATTTTTGAGTTAGAGAAAAGGTTGAAATAGAGAGAACATGGCTTATGCAAAGAGGAAGAAAGTATGAGAAACAAAAATAGTTCAGAAGAACAAGGGAGGAAAAGTGTAAAGACAGATGATGCAGAAGAATCTCAGAGAAACAGGAGAGGTGGAAGCAGATGAGACGACATGAAGGAAAGGAGTAAGAAATGATGAGAAACAGGGGAAAACAGACAAGAGACAGAAATAGGAGAGAAGGAGAAGGAAGAGAAGGATTTGGAAAAGCTAAGTCAGGTCTACTGTATCTATTATTACCAGAGGAGGGAAGGGAAGTTCTCATGACTTGACAGTATAAATAGCCTCCTGTCATCTCCCCAGGGACCTACACTAATAGCTATCTGAACACTGTTGTTTCTGGTGTATTGAGCTGTGGGCTGGAGCCTGAAATTAGGTCAGCAGCCACAGTATATACAATTATCAATAGGTGCTGTGCACATATTTATACTGGATTAATACTATTGTGATAGATAGTCTTTTCAAATGCTTTTCTTTCCTCAAACATGAAAAAGTATTACGTTTTTTGAGGTTCATAATAGTTCATAGCACTAAAACCAGGGTTTTTAGGTTTAGGTTTACATTGCTCCTACATATGTTCTGGTCATGATTACTGGTGCTGGTCCTTTTTATTTCAGCGTTTCCGTTCACTGTGCATGGCGTTATTACCTTGGTAACCATGGTGAGTCCAAGCAGGTAGCTGATGCAGCAGAGGATAGCGATGAAGACCTCTCTGCGGTAACCCTTCCTTAGGAAGGACGGATACAGATCCACCAGTGATGTGATCTGCCCTTCCACCTCCACAAACTGCAGGGCGACACAGAGACACAGCGGGGTTATCAAAAAAAAAAGTACGGATACAGATCCACTGACAACATGACCTCTCAACCTTTACACTTACAAACTATCAGCTTTACATGTTATGGTTCTCTCCCTTTGAGTTACCTTTGGTAAAAAAGCATCACTGATGTCATCTTACAGGATTTCTAGGTATTGAAGTCCAACTTCTCTTGCTGTTGTTTGGAGCCACTTAAGTGTGAATTTGGCTTAAACAGCTTTAACTGAATTCCTTCATTCTGGGAAGGTTGTGTGAGCACACATGTTTATTATCAGGATGTGTGTGTGCTTTTGCTTTCACACACAGGCATGTGAGGGTCAGTGCCCATGCTAATGACTGTAGCTGTGGACTATGGGTAGGCCTAAAGCATCAAACACTTTCAAACACCATGACTGAATGTATTCAAGGTTCTACTGTATATCATCTCAGTAGGTGGTAGCTTTTTATCAACATGGAGCCCATTAACAAATGGCTTCTGTCAACTTTGTTCAGGTGTACAGAAGCAGAAGTAAATGTACCATAGTAACCTCTGCACTGCAAATTATATCCATTGTAGTCTTTTGTTTACAATGGAATTAATTGTGTTTTTTCTTGTTAGCTTATATAACATGTAAGCTAACCTCATTCAAATGCTACTTTGATTTTGCATTACATTAAAGAAACCTACATCTGTAAATTCACTGGTATGTTGGTGATGTATGTTGGTTTCTTTGTATATGTTAATTAGCCTTTGGTTTATTGAAAAAAAAGGAGGAAGAAAATCTGTATTTTGTTTGCCTAAAAATTCAGATGCACAGAAACATGCATATTCCAAAAGATAAAATATGCTGCAGGAGGCTTTTTAAACTCCCTTAAGGCTTCTACTGTTGGCCAATGAGCAGGTAAGTGTTTTGCTCATGGGCACCTCAGAGGCTCCTGCAGCTCTAACAGCTGTGAATCTGTTCATCCCAAGTTCATGTTTCTGCTAACCTGACTGTCGAGGCCAAGCAGCAGCAGCATAATGAAGAAGAGGATCGCCCAGGCTGTAGGGAAAGGCATCATGGTTACAGCCTTGGGGTAGGCAATGAACGCCAGGCCTGGACCTGCAGAGGAGGGGGGTGGGGGGGTGGTGGGGGGGGGGTTAGGGGGTAGGGGTTAGGGGCAGACAGAGGGGTGTTGGGGGGAGGCAACATTAGTATCATCATAAGCTCATCTGATCTGCATCCCTGTGGGAAGAAAAAGGCCCCAAACAATGGAGACGCAGAACCAGATGTGAATGCATGATCAAACCTGGGCTACAATACTGGGAATAGATGTTTGTGTGTGCGTGTGTCTGTTTTATGTATTTCTACAAAGCTAGGTGTTGTCAAGAAAAAGGTATTAGTATGTCTAATACACATTTTTACTTACCCGTTACTTCCTTTGTAAACATTACTTATGACACATTACTAACTGTATGCACATGACACCATTTCATACCATTTACAATGACATATTACAAGGATAAGTTACAATATTATAATAAAGGAAAACAGAACAATAATAAAGAACACGTAGAGTATAACATGTAATGTAAATTATTATGAGTGTCATGTCACTGATCCTCTGTGGAAGTAAGAAATTGTGAAGCATACTATAAATGGAGTGTACAGTATGTAGTTGATTGTAACTAGTATACTGTATGTACTGCATGGAGTTACCAAAAACACTGTAGACCGCTGTAAACATCGCAGCAATTATATGAAATATTCAACCTGCTGAAGGCATGCTTGATTCACCTTTCCAGGCAGCTGAGGCAACTGCTAGAAAAGGTAAGTCAAGTGCATCTTTGTTTCTCAAATAACACCTACGTCACTCGAGCAATTTTGCATCCCTGACTGAATTAGGCACGATCCTTTCTTTCTATAAGGGATGCAAAATGGCCATTGCAAAACAGCAGAAGACGCAGACTGGGATGTCAAATAAAAAGCAAAGGCTTTTTTTTTTTGTTTCTGATGTGACATTGATGCTACATTGGGAACTGTAGAACAGAAGTCAAGAAACAAGGAAGCAGCCATAACAGCAAAACAGCACTGCAGCTGATAGCAAGATACGTAGATATGTTCAGTTTTTGTTGTAAATTATGACAAGGCATCCAACCAAACACCGCGTTGACTAGAAAAATAGTACCAACTTCCATTCCCTGAGAAGGGACATGCTAGCAGAACGCTAATCAAACCTGGAGTATATTAACTCATGAAATAGGATCCTCGTCAAACAGCGTGATAAGTCATTACTTGACTGTACAAAACATAAAATACTGCATTCTAAAACCTACATTTTCAACAGAAGCCTTAGCATGTGTGCTAAAACTGCACTGTGAAAACCACACTGTTATCGCTGTGTATTCAGTCAGCATAATCTCTCATGCCAATAACATCAGAATCAAGCAGTCGCAGTTAAGGCAGACTTACTTGTGATGCTCCTAAACCTCTGATAACTTCTTTACCTGGCAGATGACCTAATAAGAACACTTATTGTCTTCTGCTATCTAGTTGACCTGCTCTATTCTTAGGCTCACAGCACATGGACATACTTTTTAAGGCTGGAAAATGTCCTCTTCATTAGTAACTGAGTTCCATGTTGCCCATGTGCCATGGAGTGTCCAGGATTGCCATGCTCTGTCTAGTTCCACCGATATACACTTTCTATTCTTTGGTAAACTGTGGAGCATCAACCCACTCGCCAAACACAACGTTGACATTGCACAATTCTGCAAAAATGCATTTGGCACTGAATGTAAATTGAATACTACAGAATTGTCCAATATTCGTATCGACTGGGCTGGCAGCACGGACAGTGTTTGAAGTTAGCAGACAGCGTTAAGCTACGTTTGCTTTGGTCAAACTGGGTGATCTTGGGGCAATAGGTGAAGCCTGGGTATCACGAAAGCACTCAACACTAACAATATTGTTCTGCTATAAGCAAAAATGACAAGTTTCAAGTTTGTGTCTCATTTGATGTCAAACAAGATGCCTTGTGTCTTAAGCATGTAACAGAAGCATGTAAAATCCAGAAAAGAGGAGATTCAAACTTTCCAAACAAGCCCCAAAAGTAGTTCTCTGTTGGTGTGTTAACACCTTTCTTTGAGTATAACTGGTACTTTTAAATAATGAGTCAACAGTCATCTTTTATCTGCTTTGGGATATGAAAAACAAGCATCAATGAAATCCTTGTGTGATTCTATCAGAAAACCAGGCATGACTTCGACCTTAAGCTGGGATCACTTTGTCTTCTCACAAAAACAAAGTTGCAGTTGCAGCCTCATAGAGTAAGTGTAAACTATCATAAAGGTAATACTGTAAACTGTAAGAGATATACTTTAAGTCCATGGACAAGATGTTGGCACTTATGGTTGCATAAAAGCTTTTCCAAAAAAATCTCATGTGATCATGAATACATGTTAGAAAACTGAGATACAGTCTTTTCTTACTTTGCTGAAATGTTCAGTAGTTCATGTTTTCCATGGAGTTTGGTGATTTAGTCACTATGTTTCATGGCTGTGGGCTGTAAAATAAACTTCTAGACACTAGACTTTGAAAAAAGGAACAACTAATAACCCCATATGCCAATATATCACTTACACAAATAGGAACCACATCAATGATGACATCAGTTTGTCACGTGCAGGTAGAAAAGGATCCTCTCAGAATCAAAACTCTGATAGTTTAAACTAGGACACTGGCACAAGATGCTCTGTATATCATCACATAGCTAGTTCCAAGTTATTTTTTCGCCTCTTAACGGCTCTAACTCAAAAATGAAATCCTTTTTCCAACATTTCTCTCTTAGGCCTTATCCATCCAACTTGCTTCGCTCGAACGAACCGACCAAATATGTTCGTTTTTTCTCACATTCTGCTTTCGTCAAGGAGTGTTTGATTGCGGAAACTTCCATATGCCGATGCCGTCATTTGTAATTAAACAAGGAATCCATTCAATATGATTCTAAATGAAACGTATTGGCTAGTTCTCTTTTGGGTTTCGTTGCTGTTTTTCTTTGTTATTACTGTTGTTTAATTTGTTAACCAGGAAGCAGCGCCCACCATCACTGCCGCCTTTACAGGACCCTCGTACCTGACTCTGCCACATCAGCAATGTCCACCCCTTGCTCTTGTGCCATGAAGCCCAGGACGGAAAATATTGCGAAGCCAGACACAAAACTGGTACCACTGTTGAGGGCTCCCAGCAGCAAACAGTCCCTATGTCACACATATGTCATGAGGAGGATTAATGAACACACAAGGATCCCTTCACCCCCCTCTCTCCCTTACAGTTAACCCCCTCACTGGAAATTGAAGCCTCACCTGTAGCAGTTGTATTTGTACTTGTTGTAGCTCCCCAGAGACGTCATGGCGCCCAAACAGATGGCATAGGAGAAGAAGATCTGGGTGCCAGCGTCAATCCACACCTACCAAGTAGGGGGAGAGAATGGGGACAAAGAGGCTGAGGCCTGCTGACGGAAGTCAGGGGTAACACCAATATGGACAAGGGAAGTCAGGGTCCGCATAAGTCTAGCAGAGATACGCAAGTAAAAGTTCAGGTCAGACACCACCAGATGGAGTGTCTAAAGGGTTGTTCAGATTGAACACAAAATCAATTTTTGCCTTGTGTTCTTCGTTCTGAAGTGTTTTTGTAGTCTATTGTTCAGTCATCCCAAACACCTAACGTACCAGCTGTACAGACGGTAGCCGCAGCTAGTTAGCCGCCTATGCAACGACTACATATACTGTACGTGCCAAGTGTGCGTGTGCTGTGTTTGTGTGACAGCTCGTGATCTGACGGACCTCTCTTTGTTCTTCTCATCGTCGTAAGCACATTAAATGGAATCATAAGCTTTGGGATAAGCTACAATTTCTAACATTTTCACTCGCATGGATGCCGCTTTGCCTTAATATGCGCCACCAAGAGCAAATATGTGTCTGGTCATATCAACTCGCGTCTGCATTGACTTTATTTGCAATTATGCCACCGCTAAAATTAGCTTTTAATTCAGTTTGAGCTGACTTTTTATGGTAATTTTAAGTTATACAGCCAATCTTACCTTTCCAGAAGGCCTTTCAGAATATGGGGATATATAACCTACAATACCTTGAAACTCTTTTTTTTTTAAGGTGGGGAGTATCTAAATTCATTGTTCAACTGCAAAATATAGAAAATCTAGTGTAGTAATTCTGTTGTGATTTAACTGTACCTGAAGTTACTGTGGTAAGTGGTGAGTGTACTGCCTCTCAAAGTGGCATCATTTGTTGTATTCTACCCATGGATTATATATGGCTTATATATTGCAATAGATGCCACTGTTTTAATTGAATTTCGGACACTATATGTGCAGCCAGACAGATGTTTGACAGGGAGCAGCACGCATAATAAGTTTGGCTAGACACAGTGACTATAATCGAGCCCAACAATGTGGTTCTCTCACTCAGGCAGCACAGGGGCACCTACCTCTGGGTCCTTCAGGCGAGCGAGGTCAGGGTACAGGTAGAACTTGATGCCCTCGCTAGCACCCGGCAGTGTCACGCCACGAATCAACAGCACGATGAGCATGACAAATGGGAACGTGGCTGTGATGTATACCACCTGAGGGAGATCGCAATACAGAAAACATTATGGAAACATTCCAATTTGTATTATTTTACAGGCGAAGTCTATTCGTTTTTGAAGCTTGGGTTTCATAAATGGTCTGCCTTGGCAATGACGTGGATGTTGATTTTTTATTTGGCCTGCTAGCTATGTTTGATAAATGTGTGAGTTATTTCTGGATTATGACAAGAACAGACCACAGGCTGTCCCTTAAATCAATAGCCTTGTTATCAGTATCTGTTATTTGGAAAGCGGTGACCACACTTGGCCTTGTAGGAGCGACTTTATTACCAGAGTTACAACTTGGAGCAACCAGAGAGCATAAATCAGACCAGACCAATCAATAAAGAGTGTCGAGGCTATAAAAAGAGTAGTCTGGGATTGATTGAGCTGCCTCTGGTCTCGGGGGGAGCTGTTGTTGTTGTTGTTGCTGTAGCAGCAATTGAACAAGCCACTGCAGAAATTTTCCTCTATAGATGTTTTTCCTGAATGTTAAGCTGTTAAACAGAGACATACAGTGTGTATACTGTAATACAGAATTGTAATCCTCAAATTATCAGCCCATTTCTTGGAAATGTAGATGCATGGAATTATCCAGTATCAATTTATTTCCTCCTCGTTATTCAAGTATTCCCATTTGACAACTAGTTCCCCCCAAAATATTGCTAGCATTACAGAAATGATGCTGTGTCAGTCATGACATGCCTAGCCCATCAATTCTGCTGTGTGTTAGTATTAACAAGGAGCCCAAAAGAAGCACAATTAGCAATAACGTTGAGACAACAGTGGCTAGATTTTCACCTTGACATACTGTATATGTTCATAAATGCAAAAAGTAACAACAATAAAAGATATGTCATATGGTCAACAAGGAATATTTTTTTTGCAAACAAACAAACATAAACACACTTCCCACAGGATGCTAAATAACCTTCTCCTCAGTCTAGGCTAGGTTAGCAAGCTACTGTTTAACTTATATCAGAATACGTTAAACCCTTGATTATTGTCTAGAAGTCTTAAACGCATATCAGGTGATGTATTTGTTTGAGGAAATGCTGCTGCGAAGCACAGTATCTTTGGGAGGAACTACAACAGCAAAGTGGAACCAGATGTTGCCCTGACAGTAATCTATTCTTCCTCCTGAGAGCCACTGCCACAGAAGTGTTTGAACAACTAAAACTCAAATTTAATTAACCTAAATAATGATATCAGACCCCTTGAAACACATCAGCTATGACACAAAATATATATATATATATATATATATATATAAAAGGGTTTGGATCGGCTACATTGCAAGCACATGCATTTGCCGCGACTTCCTCAGCCCACCCAGGCCTTCAGAAAAACTTGAAGTTTCCTGCACTCAGTTTGAACATAGCCCCTTTTGTTCGCTTAGTCAGGCCGCAGTGAAAAAAATCATATGAGCATCACCACGCCATGGTTCTGGCAGTCATTATGATACAGCAATGATAAAAATGGACAAGCCAGTTCAGCAAGTTCAAGAGTGGATCAACACAACCAGTAATAATAAATACAGGACAGTACAGGATGACAGAACCATATATTTACCTTGCCAGTGGACTTGACTCCCTTCCAGATGCAGAAGAAGCAGATGACCCAGACGAGCAGTAAACACAGAGCCAGGTCCCATTTAACAGGACCAATTTCCTCTATACCGTTGGTGATACCCAGCACATTATGTCTGCAACATAAAAGGAAAGCTCTATAAGCGTGTGTGTGTTCATCTGTGCCACTCAGTCACAGCACTTTATGACATGGTGACAAAAAGCTAGAGAGTTTATGTATAATGACCAAATAACTGATGTGTGAGCTGCTTCTTTGGGCAGTTGAACAGATTGTCTTTGGCGGGGGTCGCCAACCACACTTCCTGCTGAGTATATGAGAGTATAAAACCTAAAAACCCTGCAGTCTTTGGTATTCGCCTGTTTCCCAAATGTGTCCAGGTCCCTTTACCGTCTCTCTGACTCAAATCAAAGCGAAACAAAGCCTCAGTATTAAAGTTCCTTAATGTCTGCCTTGGCCTACACAAAGTGGAAGGTTACCATGACGTTGTACCTTAATTATATTTCTCACCAAACTTTTGTGTGGTTATGCCAGTGAGCATGTATGTGTGCTCTTATGTAACTCACTCCCAGAACTCGGTGACGGGGGAGGTGAAGTTGGAGGCGTTGGCAGCCAGCCAAAGGGTTTTGTTCTTGCGGTAGGTGTCCTCGATGCAGCGATCGGTGTTCCAGGGCTGATTGCACTTGGCCCAGGGCAGCTCCGGCTGAAAACACTGAAATGCAAAAAAAAAAAAAAAGCAGGAGTTACATTAGAGTACAACTTAGCATTGGAATGTGCTCGATTATGATTAGATTGCATTTTATTCTTTTTGTACCAAGCTTAGCAACTGAGTCTTCCATGGGGATTCAACAGCTTTATTTCTGCAAGGTTTTTTGTTTCCTCCACGCCTTTTTACTGCCTCTTTCCTGGGCAAGAATTACAGAGGCTGCGTTTGCAATTATAATTGAAAGTTTTGACAGCATCCAAAGTCCTCTACAGACGGGCGCCAGAGCAAGAGGTCTTCATGGCTCTTTGTGCATACAATGCCTGTTTTTCAGATGTTATGAAGAGCCTTGACATCATATCCAGGGGATAATGTCAGTAAATTCAAGTAAATACAGACTTCGCTTACCCCGTGCAAAATGCGCCACACAAAACACAGATGTCCCCACATCTAAATCACATGAGGTCCCCTGGTAATACTAGTCCCATGCGAATAGGGCTTAAGTTTAACTGACTTTTGCAGAAAATGTCTTATTGTACTAAAGTTCAAATATAGCACAACTTTTCACCAGTTTTAGTTTAGTTTAACTCGTAACATGTTAAAAGGTTGTTGCTACAGTGAAAACTCCTAACATATTAATTTGTGCAACCATCGTTATTTTTCTATTTCATCTTAAAAATTCAAGTTAAGATTTGGTCAATCTTTTCACACTTTGCTAGATTCTTCTCTTTCACGTCTACGTTTACCTAATACACACACACACATACACTTATTTGGTTTAGGTACAATAAGCTGTGAAGTTATTGATTTGTATCTTGTATGCTTTGACCTGGTACACAAACACACACCTACACATGCAGTATGTATACACACACACACACACACACTCCCTTTTTCACCTAATACACTCTTGGAAAAAACTGTCATTATATTTGCTATCAAAGAAAATGTGAACTGTGCTCATCTGCTGACCTCGGCTGACTTGATTAATATTTTGGAAAGAGCAAAGGAGAGCTTACAAAAGAGCAATATATTCCTTAAAAAAGCAGGAATAATCTGGTTCTCTTAGCATTGCTGATGCCAAGTTCTTCAGTGGATAAAAGATAATTAATTCATTTGTTCACTACATATTTCACCTCCAAACAATGATGCGTCCTCTGCCAGAAAATTCAAAAGTAGTTTTTATATGAACTGATTTTGTATTACAGGTGTGATTTTCTTTTTATCAGCTATTAACTTTGCTGATCCTGATGCTTTGAACATTTTACAGGAAAACCTTGAGTTTCTACAACACTGACATTCTATCTAGCCAATACTTAGAGGGTCGAGCATCAGAAGTCACACTGCTCTGATAGAAATCCTTGAGTATCTCTACAATGTAAGTCATTTATGATGGAAGTGAGAGAAAAAGAAATGAAAGAGAGAGGGCTTTCTAATTGCCATCAGAGCTTCTTTTTCCCCAAACCTACCTGGAACAGGTAGTAGAGGCCCCAGGCCAGGATGACGATGTAGTAGATATTCAGCAGGGACACGATCACAATGGAGGCATAACCAATACCTGGAGAGAGGAGAGAGGTCAAGGTGATGATGCAAGAAGACGTCAACAGTCCAGGGAAATGGCGAGAGAGACTAAAGGTCACGATGGCAGACAGTTAATTTTCTGGCAGCAGCAGAGATAGCAACAGACACATTATATAAAAGTAAATAATGGCCTAAACTGAACACTCTTTAAAATAATATACCATTTTTATGTTAATCATCAACATCATCCGGGGCTTGAATGGAAGACAGTATCATTTCTCTTTGCCCTCATGTGACTGATTGTCAACTTCCTGCAAAAGGTCACCATATTAGTCCCTGTAGTGTCTTCATATTTTGTGTAAGAGGAGGGTTTCCAGTGCTGGATTTTGATTGGCCAAAAAACAGGATGTAAAAGTAGTCAGTTCATGTTGAAACAAGTGTCACATTTCACAAAATGAGAAGCGACACAGGTGATGTTTGGTGGATAAAAGTTATGTGTTGATTGTGCATCTTCACCATGAATTACTTATGGTGACAATACACACACATTTGATAAGATGTTTGTACATTTTCCTCGAGGAAATTAACATAGATTTATTCTTTTGGTTTTGCCTTTTAGTCCTCCTCTTTAATGCTTCCAGAGCCACGTTTGTTCAAACCCACAGAACTTTATTATAAACTCTCCAAAGATCCAAAAGTTTCTAAAGATAACAAATGCCTCAGGCTAACTTAAAAGGAAATGTGTATGAAATTATGTAAAATACATGTAGAATACTTCCATCTGATGCAATGGTGCAGCCATAAAACAAGGTTTAAGAAACTGAATGAGAAAAAACTCTTACTAAATTCTCCTAGGAGAAATGTGATGTCAAGATTTGAAGTGAACCTGTGTCATGAAAGGTGAAAGATAAATCCAGCCGACCACATCTTGACTCTGCACAGCTACCTTTCAGTGTTAAATATACTACTGTACTTCCTGTTTCGGGGGATTTCTCTTTTTTTTTTAATGTTGTGTTCATTGCACTGTAAAACACTACAGTCGATTCGCTTCTTTAATTTAACATGACCGAGCTGAAAATCCAAATTCCTGCTTCTTCAGTTTTAACAGTTGGCATTCAAAAGAGTCAGCAGTATCCATATAGATATTTTTCACATAAGTTTGTGTTCATAAACACCCACAGTATATCCAGCCTACTCAAGGTCTACAGCAATCATATTTTTGTTTTTTTGACCTTCAATGGTGTTGACCTGCACAAATTTCATTTGACATGTTGCTGACTTTCATTGCGTCGATACTGGCCTGGAGTTAAAGCTTGTGGTAAACACAGGATCAAGGTTGTGTGTGTGTGTGTGTGTGTGTGTGTGTGTGTGTGAGTGTGAGAGAGAGAGAGAGAGAGTGTTTGTACCACACAAGGATATAAAGATAAAATCCCCCAAAATGGGAACAGGTGTAGGAGTTGGGATTTGGGTCAAGATTTAAACATGGATTAGGTTTTAGGTGAGAGGTTAAGTAATCATTGTGGTCGTTGAAGGACCCAGTAGTGTGTGTGTGTGTGTGTGTGTGTGTGTGTGTGTGTGTGTGTGTGTGTGTGTGTGCGTGTGTGTGTGTACCACCAGTCAGCACACACAGCCGACAGAGGCCACTCATCCAAATTAATGTCCTTCAACGTCATTGGCCATCTGTGTGTGTGTGTAAGAGTGTGTATGTGTTGGTCTTTGTGAACTGTCTGCATGAATTTGAGAGTGTGTCTTTGAGTGTGTCTTTGAGTGTGTGTGTGTGTGTGTGTGTGTGTGTGTGTGTGTGTGTGTGTGTGTGTATGAATGTGTGAACTATTTCACCATCGCATCATGTCCTTTTAATCACTCGGCTAATTAGCAGCTGCAGAGCATCTACATCTCTAAAACACACACACACACACATAAACACACTCACTCACTCAGATCACATGGAACAGTGCTGATCAAACAAACACACAGTCCTCCTCCATGACGTCATTTCTTGTGCTCATCTGCTGACCTCAGCTGACCTCGCTCGGCCTGTTTACATCAACAATTGATCCTTTTAAACTCACTCAGCCACTCTAAAAATGTATTTTCTCACTTCACATGTGATCATCTGGAAGAATAAAATCTCTTTAGAGGATTGAGACTGAAGATAGAACTGTCTGTAATATAAGTTAGTGTCAGGGGGATACAACTTGCTGCTATTGGCCTTTTTAAAAATGGTGTCATATCTGCCAATCAGTGTCATTAGCCTCTGAAATATATGCTTGATTATGCATGTATTAAAATCAACTAAGTAATCAGTACCACACTTGTTTTGAATGGAAAACTTATAACCAGAATTGATCTTGCCGTTAATCGTCGATCACGTTATGACTGTTGAGCCAATTATAAATATGATTTGGGCGTAACGACTGATCCCGTCAAGTTGTGTTTGGATGTTTAAGACTGGACTCGGGACCATTCACGTCATGCATGCGATAGGGATAGGGAATCAAGAACCGGTTCCAGTTGAGAACCAGTTCCAAATGATCCAATCCGTCGGAATCGTATGCCTCCGAGTTTATCAATTCCTTTTATCGATGCCGGCAAACTCATGCGTCTCCGCTGCTGGAAACTTGCAACAAGGAGGAGTCATGGCGGAGAGGAAGAACCGGTCCAAAGCGTGGCTTCATTTCATGAAGAAAGATGACAGCAGTGATAGTTGTAATGTCTTTCTACGCATCGTGGGCTTAAATTCCAGGAATGCAGAGTTTTTTGACACAAATGCTGCTGCTTCCCAACCGAGCAGCACGTCTGTTAGCGAGGGTAAATATCCTATGTTATAATAACATCAATGCCACAAAAGCAGGTTTAGCACATTTTTTCTTTGACTAAGAAAGCCTAATTGAAAACGAATGCTGTACAGATATTCTCTCGTTTCATCCATTTTAGGTGATGACAGACAGACTGTTGCTACAGCCAGCTCGACTCGCCCATCAGCTCCCTGTTGACGCTGAAAACCTGTGTAGGCCTACTTTTTTTCCACACAGAAAATTAATCATGAATCAATAAGGGAATCGATAAAGGCCTTGATATCAATAAAATCTTCCCTAGTATGTGATTGGGAGGCTGGAAACCACGAACAAGCGGTAAACTGCAATGTGCTTCGAGTGAGAGAGTTGCAGTTATTTTAGAATCCACTTCATCGGGTTTTAATACAGAGCCGTAGCTCTCCATCCACCATCTCATCCAAAGTTAGCATGTTTTAGCTAATGCAGCATTCTCTACTTTTTCCCCTTTTCTGCTGTAGTCAGACAAACTGGTTTTGGCGAATGTCTGTTTCTGTTTTCATACATGTCGAGTACGTGATTTTGGCAGTTGCCATGCGACACGGCTCTAATAACAGTCCACCTGTCGCCCAGAGTATTTTCCATGCTTTTACCCAGTCATTTCATATGTGCTCATATCCTGGATGCCAAGGCTAACAAGTATGTGTATGTTGGTAGAAACTTTTGTTATGTGCGAGGTGTCTTGTGTTAAATAATCTTTAAGTCCGTTCCCTCCTTTAGGCTAATCACACGTTTCCTGATAATTAGGCTGAATTTTGTTTTCTCTTCTTTATTCAGTCTGACATTGTGTTCATGTCGTGTAAGCCACCTTCAGTTTGGGATGGAGGTTATTTTGCTCTAACCAGTCAGTAGTGACTGATGTACAGTATCCGTTCTGTGTGCATCATTTTCAGTCTTCACAGAAGGAGTCAGCGTTAGCAGTTAACTTAACATTTTTCATGTCAATCAAAGGAATGATTTAAGAGTTGTTATTTCTGTAGGTCGACTTAAAACAACCTGTATCGCTGTACTGATCTCATCAGTGATTGCCGTCATTGTTCTCTTTGGATTGGATTGGACTGGAATGAACAGATACGGCTCTGATTGGCTCTGTTGTTTTTCAGTGAGCCCAACACGAGACCCTTTTCAAACCCTTAAAAAATCAGAGCTGTGGGCAGCAATTCAGAGGTCTCTTTCTTTCTCTCTTTATCATTCAGGACAAATTCATAATGCTGTACTAGCACAATAAAACTATCTTTCTTCTACCTCCTCTGTCTACCTTTTCTCTTTCTCCCCCTCTATTTGTTTGCTTTAAATCTTTTTAATTTTCATTCTCTCCTCATTTCCTCCATTCTGTCTCTACTTTTTCTGTCCTCTCCTATTTTCTGTCTCTTTTCCCTCTGCGTTGTCTTCCCTTCCTTCTATCTCCTTATCTTTGCCTCCTTTACTTTCTCTCTTCCTTTCTTCTTCCTCTTTTCCCCCCTCACTCTCTCCTCTTTTCCATTCACCCTCTCTCTCTCTCTCTCTGCCTTCATTTCCCTCCCCCTTTTTCTCGTTTTCATCAATCCATCCCTCAGCTCCTCAGATCTCACTGCTCTGCTTCTTTTCTCTCTCTCTCTCTCTCTCTCTCTCTCTCTCTCTCTCTCAAGCTCTCTGATGTGTTGCCACGCTGTTGCCGTAGCAACGTGTGATTTGGGACACTCTGTGCAACGTCTCAGGTGTGTGTGTGTTTGTGTGTATTTGTGTGTATGTATGTGCGAGACAGCAGGAGGGGGGATAATGTGTCTGAACAGTAGAAAGAACGTGTGTACATGTGAAAGTGAGAGTAGCAGCATAAGTAAATAATGAAATGAAGATAATGATGATAAAATTACTTAACTAAGCTTATAAATGTGAGCTAGAATTAGAGAAATGTGTGTTTTCTCAGGATGAATCGTCAGTACGAATACTAAAAAGAGAAAACAACAGACAGTGATGAATACAGTGGTAGCAAACAGGAGGAGAGGAGAAGGTGAGAAGAACCGATGAGGGAAATGGAGAAAGAAGTGGAGAAGCTTAGGAGGGAAGAGAAGGAAGGAAAGGAAGGAAATATTATGGAAGTAATGGAAGAGATTAAGCAAGAAGAGTATGGATGAGCAATCGATCTGATACCAGAAGTAAAATCAGGGAAGACATCTAAGAACTGTAAATGTGCTTTCTTGGGAGACAGAAGGTTTTCACAGGAGAGGAGGTGAGAGCTAGAGAAGGTTAAAGCAGAATAGAGGCCTCAGTGTATTGGTGTACCAGCGCAGGCCTGGTTGCCTAGTAACGGTTGCAGGGTAAAGTCTCAGCCGTCTGATTGGAGGAGAGACTGGAGTGACTCAGCCTTATGTTGCACAGCCATTCTTCTGTGAAAAACAACAGAGGTCTGGAAAAATTTAAACCCAGTAGTTGGACAGAAAAAGACTGGCGGCACTGTGCTGCATGTTCATCAGTCAAATCAGTGAGATGTCACGAGGGTGGGGCAGTGGGTGGAGCTACATTCAGAGCTATGGGTGGAGCTGACAACAACAAACGACAATTGGTTCAATTGACTATTAAGCTACATTTGGTGTATTTGCAGTAAAGTGCGTACTGTTAATATCTACTGTATGTATCATGTGACCGGACTTCACCAAGGCTTTAGATGAAATAACTATGGTGGTATACCCTCTGAGGTAGACAAAACCTTCCACAAGAAAAGAATTGTTTTGTGTTTTGTGAAGAATAAAAAATGTATTATATATTAGAATTTTTTGACAAAAAACCAAACTTAAACCTGCAATAACTGATTTCTTTTGGCTGCTTGGGGTAGCAGAAACAAGTTGTCAACACAACATTGACATATCATCACCTTTTAAGTTGAAGTGTATTATTTATGGTGAACTTCAGCAAACAGTTAGCTTATTTACACATCCAGCAGATACAGAGCAACATTATCATTCATTTGGAGTCATGTTTCTAGCAAATGTTAGTCCAATATAGTCTTAGATATCTGGTTCTTTAGCTGCTAAATGCTCCACCATGTTCACCAGGTAGTCTCTAACTGTGTCTGTCTGCCGTTTGGTGCCAAGCGGGTAGTGGACTTTGGGCTTTTAGAGCTTTTTCACTGAAAACAGCCGCCTGCTGCAGCCAAAAACGGTGCTGAGAGCTGTGAGAGTGAACCAAAACAGTAAAATTGTGGGCTGGACAGCTAAACAACGAGCTAAAACTCGCTATAAAGCTCCATAAAGCCGAGGGTAGCTGCAGAGTTGGGTGATAATTCTCTGTACGTTCTGGCTATGTGTGACCCCTTTCAAACTGTCACAGTTTTCACATTTGATCCTTTGTTATTTTGAAAATATCATATAAACTCAAATTTCCGTAAATCTCTGTATTCAACTCCTCAAATAATATTTTTAAATAACCATGCACAATGTCAGTTAAGCCCTAAATGTTGTTTTTGGTCCGCAGACTGCTTTTAAAAGGTTTAATAACTTGAGTTTCATCTTTTGATCAAATTAAATTGTTTAACCCCTTAAATGTATTTACACCATGCCTGTTCTGTGGTGGTTCTGTTCCCTTGTGAATGTAAATCAGAATTAAAAAGATTAGACTCTGTCTCCATAGTGTTAAGTGAGTGGTTTCCAGAAGCAGAGTCTTAGAGCCCCCACGAGACAAGACACACCAGGGACACTGTTGATGAGGGCGAATACGCCATCCACCCACCACCCCAACCTCCAAACTCATTCTTCTTGATGCTCTATACAACCATTCATGTTATGAACAATAACGTTGAGGGGCTACATACCAGTAAAGATGGGGCAGAGCTTCTCCCAGCAGGTGATGCCACCCTCAGATGTGAACTGACCCAAGGCGACCTCCAGGAAGAAGACCGGCAGACCTCCGCCAAACAGGAAAATGAAGTAGGGGATGAGAAATGCACCTGGGTGGAGGGAAGGAAGGATGGAGCAACAGCAGGAAAATATGAACAGATCAACAGAGAGAGAAGAGGACATTTAGGAACGGTTGAGGACAAGATGGAGTGAGGAAATGAAAGATGAACAGGGAAAGCAGATAGGTGTGAAAACATAATCAGCATGAATTCAAAGAAGAACAATGTGGAAAAACAGTATGTTTGATAAGCAAATTGGTAGCTGTGACATTTTAACGCCTTACCTCCACCATTCTTATAGCAGAGGTACGGGAAACGCCAGACGTTCCCTAAACCAACAAAGCCGCCAGCCACAGACAGAACAAAGTCCAACTTGCTTGCCCACTTCTCCCGCTGGGGGTGTTTGCCCTCTGCCTCGTCTTCAGGCCGGGTGCCAGGGCTCTTACCGGGAGATGGCTTCAGTGTGTCCTTATGGAAATCCTTCAGGCATTGAAGTTTCTCTTTTTGAGCCATTCTGTAGAAACAGGAGACAGAGAAAGAGAAAGAATCCAGTGAGAACTGACCTGAAATTAAAACACTTAAAGCAGCCCAATACTGCTGTCAATACATTAAAAGCCAAAGAAATCTTCAGATTTTAACAGAACCACTTGATGGTGGCTGGCTGCCTGCCAAAGTGGCTGGTAGACCAACACAGGGGTCACAACCCACGATTTTCCAGCATTTGGCTGGTGGTAATAGTTTCTCAGTCCGGGTTAATCAACCGAAGTCAACTGGAATTGAAACCTTTAATATATATGCTGAAAGTAGAGAGGAAAAACAAGGTGGTATTCCAAGGTGTAATAAATGTCCTTTGGAAAAATAAAGACTAGGTAATTAACTTTGAAAATGAAGTGTCTCTGTACTGTATACAGCTAACAGAGTTAACAAAACAATGTTAGTTGTAATGGGAATCAAACTTGTGATCTTATTACAGGAGCAATATCTGCCCCAAATAGAAGTCAGCTGCACAAACAATATCTCTTGATCATTCAGCTGATGTGGCAGTAGAGCAAACATACAGTAAATGTAAAATTAGGCCCATGTAAGGAGTGTAATAATGACTTCCCCAGACGTCCAAGAACATAAAAAGAGTTTGTTTTTCGCTACAATTGAAGCAATGGGGATGTTTAAAATACCTTTTTATATCTTCCAAACCTTTGTCAGAAGCCTGTTTCATAAGTTAGAGGGAAACTTTAGTCCCTGGCAAACCATTTAACTACTTTTACAGCATGGATCCTCAGTGGATTAGAGATACAGTAGTTTACATTAACAATTTCTTGTTTAACAATGCACATTTTATAACCTGTTATTTACTGAAAGCCATTCATTAAAATGGTAGCCTGGAGGGCTCTGGGTTCAAGCTGAGTCTTGTGGCTTGGCTTCTTTGATTGTCTCTGATTTATATTGCCAAGGTTTGAGTGTACAAGTGGCAACACAGCTTCCCTCAATCATGTAAACAGTTTGTGCAAGCCATCACAATACCATTACCTAACCACTAAGCCACAGCTTGGCTTCGGTGGTGTGATACTTTTTTTTCCAAAGCAAGTGAATATAGCCTGTAATGATATTCATTAAGAGCTGTGTTTATTACATTACAAATCTGATAATATAACCATCTCATCTCAGGGCCAGCACTGAGGATGCAATTACACCTACAGTGGTTTTGCTTCATACCGCATTAGAAAAGCTTATTTGGTTGAATTTTTGTATTTGGCTCAGTGTGGTTATTTTATGCCAGCTCAGATCAAATGGCATCATTGTGATCTGGCCAAAGGAACTAAACTGGAGAAGGGACACAGAACAGTGATACTGAATACCATTGAAAATATGGTTCCAGATTAGGGTTGGGTTCTGATAGCCGATTTCATTTTGGATGCGATTCAGAGTTGATAATTCTCTTATCAAAAAGGTATTTTGTTTGCAAAGTGCAAAACATGCTACAGCCTCCACCTATGCAGGAACCCTTGATTTTGTACCATCATGGGGACCGCACCCATGATAAGGGATGATAAGGGATGTCCCAACTCCAAATTTTGATGATCACTTCTTCAAAATCAAGACAAACAAAATACATATACACCAAGCCCTTCAGCGTCACCCAGTGCGCTCAGTGTTGAAGTAGTTGAGAGGTGACCTAAAGTTGTTAAGTTTAATGTACCTGCTCTGAATAAGAGCTACAGCTAATCGAAGCCAAAACAAACAAACTTTAAAATGTCCATTTAATGGTTTAAGTCAGGGCTCTTCAGTCTGTGTATATGTGTAAGAAATTGTAATGGAGAGATTAAATAAAAAAACTTTTCTCTACTCTACTTCTCTTCCTCCTCCCTCCCTTCCTTATTAAAACTATTAAATGCGACTTTGTGATTGGTTGGACGTCTAAGCAGTGCGGTCAGGGCCACAATGACACAAACACAGCTGTAAATTTCCACCTGACAATGGCCATGAGAGAGAGAGAGAGAGAGAGAGAGAGAGAGAGAGAGAGAGAGAGAGAGAGAGAGAGAGAGAGAGAGACATACTTAGTAGTCAGCAGATGTCTGTCACTGTGGAAAATGTCATGTCTTTATCGCTTTCCATCAGCCAGGCTGCTCTCTCTCTCTCTTTGTCTCTCTCATTTATTCTCTCTGACTTTCTGCAAGTTATGTACACAGGATGGGATCGAGGACAAGACTGCATTTTAGATAAATCCCCTATGGCTTTTGCTGTTGCTGCCCACAGATACACATATTTTCTTTTCCATGTGTTGTTTCCAAAACATGTTTTTAACCGTGACTGCATTCTAGACACAGGAGCTAGTTTTACCTAAAAACAATTACGAAAAACACTTCTCGTACAAATCTGCCCAACAAAATTAGCTTTTTCTGCCAGTGTTCGACTGTCCTTTTATGTGTGTGTGTGTGTGTGTGTGTGTGTGTGTGTGTGTGTACATATGTGTCTAAGGATCCCTCAAACAAGTTAATGATTTCACAAACACACAAAGACATTTCTCTTCATGACTAACTTCCTGGACAGTTAATTAATAACACTAAGAGGAAACTGAAAGTACTCGCTTTGTGTGTGTGTGTGTGTGTGTGTGTGTGCATGTGCGCAAGTATTTCCTGCTTGGAGAGACATTGGACTCCATTATGTCTGTGACAAACTGTTAACAGAAGTAGATAGCAATGGCCATGAGTAAGAGTGATATTACTTCCAGTATAGAAGCGGATTAAATTAATTATTAATGTAACTAACAAAACCGGCTACAACATAGGAGTGCCAATAGGAGATTATGCAACACTGGTTAATGCTCTTTGACCACTGAGTAGCACTGAGAGAATGGGATAACTGAGACTGTTTATAGAACCTATAACTATAACTATCAGTAATTGGAATCTATGATATGATGGTCCAGGACCTAAATGAATTATTTTTTTCAGAAAAGCATAAATTCTAGGAACAAAATGTGTTTCGCTCACTTAAAAAAGGTAAACTTCAAGTATTAATAAACAAACAGGATGGAAATCACTAGGCTACATAGTTGGGTGTCATCAGCACATATTTAAAAGTCAAACTAAATTCACAATTTCTTGCAGAATATGACCCCCAGTGGTAGCACAAAAATATTGAAAAGTAGAGGACCCAGAATTGAGCCTTGTGGCACTCCCTGGATGCTTTTGTTAACTCACCTGTATAACAGCTACCACTGTATTTATGGGTGTCAAATGATACATCCACAGGCCTGGTTACATAGGCCACAATACAATGTAACAGTAGACAAAAAAACACCTTTCTTGTTTTTTCCCTATCTCTAATCCATTTATATCTAAGGAAAAAATCAAATAATACTAATACTTGTATATTAAACGGGCTGATCTCCTAGACTTGAGCCTTATTTTCACATTAAGCTCTTCTTTGGCATTATTTGGCATACCCAGCCATCTACAAAACATTACAATATCTAAGTTGCTGTACAATAGCAAGAACGGAGGGGTGATACAGAGAAGAAGGATGATGAGAGTTAATGAGATCCACAGTCAATACTGATGCACATTAATATCAATTATTAAAGAAGTAATCTGTGTGTTAATAGTAATAGATGTTTGTTTTGCTACTTTATGTTTCTGCACCCTCCTTCAACCTTATCAAGTTCACGAAAGCTTTTACAATTGTGTAACACATTTACCCTCTGGTAGCACTTTACAACATTACAATCCTCTGCTCTACAGGAAGTGATGTATTTTGTATTACCAGCTCTTTTGGAAAATGCTGCTATAGTTCTTACAAGACAACACTGTTCTCCACAGCAACATTCACTAAGTTCCTCTCAACACTCAATATGCTATCAAGGGGGCTACAAGGTAAGCTAAATGATGAAGCACAGTATGTATTATCTAATGTCTTAAAAAACTGGGCAATGTTGTTGCAATCCTTTTTACATTGCTGACATATACTTATTGCAGGCCTTAAATTTGAAAAAAACTATGCCAAGTAGTAAATGGTGCAACCCTGCACATTAAGAAAAATGCTTTTTAAGGCTAGAACACCTACAGTTGTCAATAAATAGCATGCTACCCTTGGGTTCCATTGAGCCACATGCTAACAAGTGGACCTTGCATCAACAGGTTATGTGTTGACTTGTGCATAAACACTTGAACATCAGGGTGGTCACTTATGGTCATGAGCTTTGGGCAATGACCGAAAGAATTAGATCACGGATACAAGCAGCTGAAATGAGCTCACTTCACAGGGTGGCTGGGCTCACCCTTAGAGATTGGGTGAGGTGCTCAGACATCCGGAGAAGAACCACTGCTCCTTTGCGCTGAAAGGAGTCAGCTGAGGTGGTTCAGGCATCTGAATTGGCAGCCTCCTGGACGCTTCCCTATGGAGGTGTTCCAGGCCAGCCAACTGGGTGGAGACTATGTGGCAGACCTGGAACAGGCTGGAGGGATTACATACCCCACCTGGCCATGGTACACCTCAGCATCCTCCAGTGAGAGCTGGAAGACAGGCCTGGGGAGAAGGATGTAGGCCTATGGACTACCTTGCTTACTTCACTGCCACCGCGACCCGGACCCGTTTAAGCAGCAGAGCATAGATGGAACTGAGTGGTGAGCATGAGCAGAAATAGCTGCCATGGCTAATCAGCCGAAGAAAAGTGTGCCATAGAGTGTCAGACGAGGAGTTTGCAGAGTCACATTTTGAGTAAAGAGAGTTGTCTTCAGTGAGTTATGAAGGCAGTGAAAGTAATCAGAGTTACTGTCTTAAATTCTCAGATGAGAGAAATGATATATTAGAAGGAAATGTTGCTGTTGCATAGTTGCCTACAAAACGACCTCCAGAGAGTGATACTGGCCGTGGGAACCGCAAGGAACTGTGGGACGATTTAAAGCTCAGGCCAAAAGCTTGGTGTAAAACATAGAGACTCATTGTCTGGTGTTTTTTTTTTGTGTGTGTGTGTGTGTGTGTGTGTGTGTGTGTGTGTGATTACTGGGCCCAGACTCATGTAGTGACTTCAGAACCCAGCCAGTACTACACACACACACACTTACTAAACACTTACATAACACACTCTCCTATTTTAAGACCATGTACATTTCCACTGGGTCGACCGCCTATTAAATCCACTCCTCTCCTCCCTCCTCCTCTGCTCCACATTTCTTTCACTCCTCCTCATCCTCCTTCTCCTCCTTTTCCAATCTCCTCCCATTTCTTTAATTTTTGTCCTTTCCTTCTCCCCCATTTCCCCATGTCCTCTTTCCTCCTCCAACTCCCTCTCCTTCTTTCCACCTCCCATTTTCTCCTCATCATCTTATTTCTCCTCATCACCTTGTTCCTCTGCTGTTCTGTACTCCTTTCAACCCTCTTCTCCTTTTTCATTTCTTCTACTTCCGCCTGCCTCTCTTTGCATCTTCCTTTTCTTCCTACCCATTTCCTTACCCTCATTTTATCCTCTGCCTCCCTCCACATACCTCCTTGTCCGTTTTTTCTCACTTTAATTTTAGAGAAATAGAAAAAGAAAGAAGTTATTGTGCGTATAACTGTGTGAGAGCAAACATGGGAAATGAGGAGAGGAAAAGGGAGGGAGGCAAAGAGAGAGAAGGGGAGAGAAACAAGAGGAAGAAATGGGTGAAACAGGGGAACAAAAGGAAAACAGGGTGAAAGAAAGAGCTGTTAAAAAGTTAACTGAGAAAGCGAAAAAGAAAGGGACACAAAGGTGAGCCAAAACAGAAAAAGGGAGGAGCATACAAATACAGACAGTAGTTACTAAAAGTTAAACTTAAACATGTCACAGAAAGTCACAATGTGAGAGTGACAAAGAAAAGTGAGTCACATGCAGATAAAGACAGCTTAGAGACTGCACAGACTGAGAGACAGAAATGTCAAGTGTAACGAAGAGTATCACAACAAGAATGAGTGTGCATGTGAGAGATCGAGACACAAACAGTGCGACAGATACCAGGAAGTGTAAAAAGGTAAAGAAATCCAGGGAGGTGGGTATCTTTCAGTCTTATCTAACTAGAGTCAACAGTCACTGTTGATTCTTGGTGATTCTTTGTTTTTTTGCATTCTAGTACTACAAGTTACTAGACTTCGGTCCCGTTTACACACACACTGCCAACATCCATCTTATCTCACACACTCCGGGACCTAAACTAAGACTTGTATCTAGACCGTGTCAGAATATGACTTGGTCTGTTTTCATGAAATTATCTGTAACCAACTGATCAACATGTGCAGTACCAGTATCCCTCTCAGTTCCACATTTTCCACAAACCTAGGGTTATTTTGGTTGTTCTGAAGTGGTTTGCCCTACAGAGGTCCCTGCTCTTATCCTGAGTGAGTCAGTTTAGCACTAAGCTGCGGTTTATCATGAATTACGCACTTGCTGCAAGAATACTCGAGCTTTTATCAATTTAACCCCGCATTCGTGTCATATCAGACATGTGGGAAGTGCAAACTGCTAACTTGCAAATTTCACATAAACACTTTGGAGTCGGATCACAAAATATTCTGCTGCCTGCCAGTAAGTCAGAGTTATGAAATTCTAAAAAAATAAAAAGGAACTTTTCTCTGTAATATTACCATCAACAGGCATCTATATAAAATCAGAATTTTTGGTCAATAACATGATAGTCAGTGAGCTGAAATGGCATCAGTTGGGATATTGATCCTTTCTACTGCTAGAGGGCGCTTGTAGATTGAGTGTTCCACTGAAGGGAATAGACTTATCAGTCAAGTACATCTCAGTCATGACGCAGTCCATGTGGCAGTTTAGCATCGCAAAATATTATGATGGAAGTTCATGATAATCTGCATTAAGCAAAAAGATTTTATAGCATATCCTATAACCATGCATGAATTCTTGTTTTTTTTTTAAACCTGCAATGGCAGATTTATGGCCACTTGGGGGCAGCAGAAAGAAGCTGTAAATAAGACTGACACTTTTTAAGTTGATGAAGCGAACTTGTTAGCAAACAGTTGCCTATTTAACATCCAGTGGATATTGAGCAACATTAACATTTGTTTGGAATCATGTTCGTGTCCACCTGATGAATGCAAGTACTATTACCACTCTCTTTTTAGCGCCATTTTGCTCTCCAGGAACTCCTTAGGGAAATATCTGGCTCTTTAGCTGCTAAATGCTTCGCTAAGTTCACCAGCTAGTCGCTAATTTTGTCTACCAGCTATTTGGTGCTGGGCAGGTAGTGTACAGTGGGTTTTGAGATTTATAATGAAAATAATCGTTACTTCCATCCCCACTTTGAATGTGTTCAGTATATTTGGAAAAAACCTACTCCCTTATTTTGGCGCCATCTGGTGGTGGCATAGAGAATGACACTGTAGCAAACAGCATCCGCTGATAGCCACAAATTCTGCAACTACTTTCATCAGGATTGTCTCATTTAGCTACAAATACATAGCATCAGAATAATTTGAAAGATGCTATAATCAAACAAAAATTCTACACATGGGTCGGCAGTTTTTATAAAAGTGTAAAAATTCTCTTGTGTTTAATTGGAGCGTATTTGTCGACACAATCCTTGCCCCCAGAGCACAGCAACAGAGTTTCTTCACTGACTGACTGACCGACCAAACTGTAGACGTTCCAACTTGCCATCATTCGGAGCACCTCTAGGATTTCTCATCAAGGCTGACTTAAAAGTTGAGCTTGACAGTTCATTGTTGATGTAGGAAGCAGCAGCCGGAGTTTTTGACCACATCACACACAGTCTTCGTCAGCAAATTGAGTTTGTTCAATTGTCATGGAACTGTAGATGTTCAAACTTTCAAACTTTCATTCGAAAGTTGCTGTAATGATCCACGTTTTTTTCCATGCAGAGTTTTAAAAAATCGAACATATCCCTCCTCCGCTGGTTAACAGGTCCAGCGGCCACATCTCAACCAAAAATCCACTCACTCCTTTGTTCTGGAGCAGAACGGAACTGTAGATGTTCACACTTTTCATGAGATCTTTTATATAAACGTTGCTTCTGCTTGACACAACCCATTTCTGGTTGTTCTGATGATTCATTTTTGATGCAGAGTCCATCCACTATATCCATCATCCATTGGTAAATGGGTCCGACGACCACAAGAGGGTGTTGGTCTGTTACCGTCTGTCATTCACCTTCCATCAGAATGATTGGCTTCCATCATCCTGCAGTACATGACGATGTGCACTTGGCACCAGGCTACAAAAATAACTGACATTCCTTTTGATAACATTAAGCCGGACCCTCCCATGAGAGCTGGCTGTAAATCAACATCTTTATTGCTTTCACCTCCAGCTGCCAAGCTAAATGAAATCTTTCAAAGCTGTTGACCACGATTATTAGCTGTTCAAACGACAACTCAATTATACAAAATCATGCAAGATTAATGGGGCAGCTCTAATGACGCTGTGGACGCTGTGTACTAATGTGAGTGTGTGAGTGTATATGTGTGTCAGTGGTTCATGCTGGATAATATGTACAGTAACAGTGAAGGTCCAGCCAGAGCTAAAGTCAAGGACACACGGTCATAAAAGTTTGACAGCAGCTCCTGCAGTGTAACTGGGTGATGTCTCTGTCACTGTAGACTCTCTCTCTCTCTCTCTCTCTCTCTGTTATTATTTGTAGAAACTACTCTGGGAAGGCTGTGGTGCCTGTGGCGGAGATTTCACCAACACACACACACACACACACACGTTCCACTAACCTCAGGTTACTGACTTAAATGATTTAACAGCAAACAAGCCTGCTGTTAATATGGCAGCTTTCAGTACTGCTATGACAAACTGACAGGAAGACAAACAACCTTTACTCAAACTTAGTAAATTCCAGCACATTTTCACCTAAATAAATGTACATTTGATACAACACAACAGATCTATCCAGTCCGTGAAAGCTGTTAAATTTGCTATTGTAAACATGCAACTTGATAAATTTCCCATGAAATACTCTGTGGAACACAGGAAGTGATGCATTCCACGTGTTCAAGTGATGAGCAACGACTGGATGAGCAACAAGAGAAAGTGCACCACCTACAGAAGCTAGAACTCCATCCTAAAAAAAAAAGGATCTTGAGGATTACTACCTTAAATCTTGGATCATGCAACCTCAAAGTGCATGAGAGTGTTTCGAGGTGTTTACACATTACGAGAATCAATCACTGACTCATCACACTCTTCTGATCAATTCCCATCAGCCTGGCTTGGATTACACATTCAAGCTCAAGGTTGTACACAGATGGAACCAGATCAGATGTTGATTCACCAAAAGTCACCCACAAACACACAAAGAGAGCATTATAGTCAGCCCTGAGGTGAGCCTCTGGATGCTAGAGCTCTGACAAGATCCTGAGCTCACAGTGGCCGATTCAAAAGAGTGTCACACATCAGCTTGACGAGGACTCTACAGCAGCCAAGATTAGACCAAACTTAGCGCCAGGAGCTCACACACACACACACACACACACACACACACACACACACCCACTAGAGAGTGGACACCTGTCGGGCTCAGACAAAAATTTAGAAATGATGTTCGGGTTTAGGTCGGATTCGTCATACTTGACATGGTGCTTTCTGTTCAGTGCTGGGGTTTGTTATTTACGTGACAACATATGAACGCAACAACACAGGTGGTAAATATTCATGTAGCTTTAAGGATGGACGGTATGGAGGCATTTCGATTTGCTTCACCTTACCTTAAGTGCGTAAGGTTCGGGTCTGGTTTGGACATAAAAAACAGAATGCCTGTCGGGTTCGGGTCGGGCTCAGTTACTACTCTCTCGGACTCAGTTTGGGTTTGGACCCTAATCCCCATAGCTTTATGTCTGTATAATAGTGACCAAGGTAGGACCTGTATACAAGTTTATCAGCCAGCCAGCGTCATCCAGCTTGAAAACAAGCAAACAAGGTTCCACTGCAGCTACAGCTACAACGAAACAGTCCCAAAACGTTGATGTTACACTTTGTTTGTGAATTTTTTCTGCCACCTTCTGCACTTCCCTCAAATGCTGTGTTGGTCACCATATCTTAAAGAGCTGCTAACCAACAAGAAATACTCTACTCTGGGTTTCAGGGGAGAGTTTTAATGTCCCACAGTGGTCTAAATGCTGTTTTAAAAAGGGATTTTCCATCCTGCCAAAAGAACAATTCTGGGCAAAACGCTGAATCCTTGGAATTTTGCACACAAAATACCAGCAATTGACAGCTATAAATAAAAATAAAAGTATCAAATTCAAAAGCCCATATCAGTCTAACCTTGTAGCATATGTACTGCGACACCAAACATGGTCATCCTCCAATCTATTTGGAGTTTGATAGCATTGCGTTGACTCTTAATCCAGTTTTGAAATGTACTCAATCTATTCAGGCTTAACTTTTTAAATATTTTTAAATTTAAATTGTTTAAATGACTTTACATATAAGAACTTCAATTCAAAAATGTATGTTCAAAGAACAAAAACTCAAGTTTTGCCGTGTAGATTGCATTTTCTTGTCTATCAATACATGGGTGCCTGAACATTTTGTGCAGCGCTCTTCCATTAGAGGTTTGTTAGACTCTGAGCATTAACAACTCTGAGTTATTTTCCAACGTTGAAACAGATCCAAAATTGAACCAGATAACTGCTATCACAACCCAACCCTACTCAAGAAACATTTTTCTTTTTCAGTCATTGCAAGATATGAGCCACATACAGACTCAAGAGACACCAATAACAGATCCGAGAGTGACTTCCCAATACAGCAACCATAATTATAAAGACAAATCGAAACTGTGTGTAGAGATGTGTATCAAAGAAAGATGCACTTCTACATGCATTAGACATTTGTGGTGTACTAGATGTTGGAAACTGGCTATACTTCCCATGCAGTGTCAACAACACATAGCCTGTATTTACAAAATTATCCAAAATATACATAACTGGAGGTCTTAAAACGAAGGTCCAAACATATTCCAAAATATCGTCCCCATTGTCACAGCAAGTGGTTAATCACTGAGGCTTTTCTACAAAAAAAATGCCAAATTAAACCAAGAGATCCGACAGAGAGAGAGAAAGAGGTAGAGAGAGGCAGAACGCGCGAGAGAGTGAGAGAGAGGAAAAGAGGAAGCCAGACAGAGAGACAGAGGTAGAGAGACTATGAGAGAGGCTGGAAACAGAGAGAGAGAGAGCGAGAGGCAGAGAGACATGAGAGCAGAGCCAGAGAGAGAGAGAGAGAGCGGCAGAGACGAGGCTCGTGGTTAGGAGAAGCAGAGCACGATGTACAACGTGCGACTGACTGACTGACATCTCCGCCTTCTCACCGCTCTGAGCGCTTCACTTCCCCTTTCTGGTATAGTTCAATAACGGAATTAAATGACATAAAGTCAATAAAATAAAGCGAAAACAAATTACATTACTATTTCATTTTGTTTTAATAGTCTACAGATATATAGCTATATGTAAAAAATAAAAAATAAGACAAAAGGACGTATGACTGTGTAGAAGAAAATAACCACTGAACACCTGAAAGTCTAAAAAAAAATGGACTGCTCTACATAACAACACTGAAATACAAAAACATGTTAAAATAAATTAAATTTAAAAATCCCTTAAAAGCATTTGTCGCACGCATGTGGAAAATAGTGTGTACATCTAACGCATGAAAAATAGGCTAAATCGGGAATCCTAATAAAATCAATCCTGATCGTATTGCATTTAAAGAAATTGCAAATCCACCAGCGATCCCTCCTGAGCGCACGAATAAACGCACAGAGAGAAAGAAGCCTTCAGGTTGTCCACATCTACATCGCAGCTTCCCCACCAAGCTTCACCAGGAAACACATCCTTGCACACACACCACCACCACCACCAGTAAAAGCACCAATACATACAACAAAACACTGATAATTGATTTTTCCACTCCATAAATGCACATAAACTCTTCTTAATTGCTCTTGATGGTTTTCAAAAAAACTACTCTCATTCAGACACAATACAGATAGCCTACAAATAAACGCATTTAAATCATAATTATAATAAAAATCATAAGAAAACGACTGAGAGCAGCACAGTCATCCCTCCTAGGTCTGCTTTATAGGTGTACAACAAGGATGTCGTTTTTTTGCGTTACCTGTTCTGTTGATATGATTTTGTGTATTATTTTGTCCTTTTGACGTCCTTTGAGCGCGGTCCCTTGTTTCGTCTTGTCCGTGTCCTCCTGTGTTCGCGAGAGCGACTGAGGGATGGATGCGTCGGTAGCCTATATTTTAGCCTGCTTATAAGCCTCTCTTTCTGACCTTTGTCTCTTAAAACGGGGGGACCGGAGACATCATCGGCAGTGGAAAATCACCGGCCTGCCTCCTCTCAGAGCAACAGAACAGTTTTTGTGTCTGGCGCATTCAGGGCCCGCATACAACTCGGAATTCTTTCAAGTGCACCGTTACACGAGCGAAGCAGGGGAAAGTGGATGCAAGCGATGCAAACTGTGACGACCGGTGCGTCTTTCCAAATCCACTGCATGAACTCCAAAATGCATTGGTGGAAAAGAATTTTTTTTTTCTAGTTCCTGAGCGATTTGAATTTTGAAGGCACTCTTCTTGCTTTTTGTTTTCTTGCAACAGCCAAGGTATTTCTAGAAATTGCTGTTGTTGTATAAGTCTTTTTTTAAGTTTTAACAGAAGTTTAAAATCAATAAAATACAATATAATGATCGGAACAGTCGGATAACTCTTTTGTTGCTCTAAAGTTGTACCTCTGTGTGAAATGTCCAAAATCAACAGATGCCAGGATAAAACTTGAAACATACCATCACTCTGCCACAAAGTAGCTCTGTTCCAGGGTCCGTTTATTCAACAACTGCTAACCAAACGCACTTAAAGGCTCCGCTAAGTGATACAGAAATGTTTTCAGTTTTCAAACTTGGATGGGGAGATTTACGAGCAGCACGTGAATACAGCATTAGGAGCATTAAAGTGGCAGTTCCCCACTACTCATTTCACGAGTTGGTTGGTTGGTTGACTCTCACGGGCACACGCTCAGATTCTCAGGCGCGCTCCCGGCTAACATCCCCCCACCCCCCAGGTAGTTTTGTCTTAATATTCTGCAGAGGGTTTTATAATAATAATAATAACTTGTGGAATCTGTTTTAACTTTTGAATGGCTACAATATTTTAACAGGCTACAGTATAAATACTTAGCAACTTTAATGCCACCTTAACAAATATAGCATTAGGCCTAATAAATGCAGACAAAATAACAGCAACACCTTACATTATAATGCAATCCAACACCACAAACTCGTCTCGCGTTCCAAACTCAATGCCTCAATAGTGTTTATTGCAGTGTTATTCTTTTGGGGGTAAGGTGTTCCTGTTATTTTGTCCAGCCCTTGTACATTTCTATAGGGGCTTAATGGGCCTTACTGTACTGTATAACAGCACAGTTGATCTTTCAGTGTCTTGATGTCACTATAATATTCCTATACAGACTCTGTCCATGGTGCTAAAGAGGACTCTTTAATGGTGACTATACTATTTCTATAATACCCCTACGTTATCTTGTGTCTCTTATGCACTTAATGGTAAATTTATAATAATTTTATCGCACTGTACAGTATTTATTCCATGTTATCACTATCGTTTGGGCAGTTTGGAACGTGAGTCAAGTTTGTGGTGTTGGATTGCATTATAATGGTGACAGAGATACCACGCAAGGTGCTGGCCTCCATCGGGAGCAACTTAGGGTTTAGTGTCTTGCCCAAGGACACTTCGACATGTGGACAGGAGGAGCCGGGGATCGAACCACCAACCCTGGGATTAATGGACTGCCCGCTCTACCTCTACAGAGGGTGCTTTTGTTGACCCTGTAACCTTTTCTCTAGAGATATAATTTTCTCTTTGACCATAGGTGTAGTGCTGCCGCTCCACCACTTTTTTTCTCCAAGTGAGGAAATAGAATATTTGCAGTTTGCATAATCCACTTGAAATAAATTCATATACATTTCTTTTAAGCGCTTGAAGATCGAATCCTCACTAAAGCATATGTCATGCAAGAGAGCAAATAAAAACAAATGGAATGGTGAAAGTTGTCACATTGACATTTAAGGTGTCTTGATTGATTTACGATGTCAGCATTTTGGGTTTGTTTACCTTTTTATTAAACTAAAAAATAAGTATTTTCTTTTACCTTTCTCCTAAGTTTAACACAAATTGGTGTACCAGATGTTTGATTTTTGCTCTAATTTGACTGTGTTTCAATGATCTGCCTTTCTGCCTCTTGGCTTTTACTAAATGTATTTGCTTATTCACTTTTAGACAGTTTTGAGGAGCATTTCACTGAGGCCATGATGGAAAAGTACTTGTTTTATCTCTAGGGGCAATGTGTTGACAGCTAGTGTTAACCCAAAAACTTATACCCACACTTATCTTCAGCCCTTCACTGGTAGGGAAAGTCACCCCTCCATTGTTTTTCAAACACTATCTTACTACTGTGTTTACACTGGCTTATCTAATAGCTGAGAGTAACCTCCCAGATGTAGGTAGTGGTTTTGGGAGGCACAAATGAGGAAATGAGGCTAATGCACCCAACTGAGTAAGAATAACAGATTCAAAGGCATATATAAAGTCATCTAAACCATGACTATTAAGAGAGGAACTGAACCTGGATGTATTTATATATACATTTTTAAATAAAACCAGTAATACTTTTTAGAGGGCTAGGTTAAGAGACGTTAAACAGGACAATACTTTAAACAACTAAAAGTAAATCTGTAACTATCTGTCAGTCTCCGCTGATGTAAAAATGAATATTCATTCAGCTAGGCAGGATGCATTGACCCTTAATATTGACTGTTTGTTTATTTATTTTATTTGGAAAGGAACAATATACAATATTAAACATAAATGTTACCATTTGATGTATTGTACTAGAGTTAGCTGAAAGCTATTTTTTATCTGCAGTCCCTTGGCAGGTGATAATTAAAACATCCACACAGTGATACAACAGCACTAAAGGCCCTACAAAGTTATGCAAATAAATACATCACACACACACACATATACACACACCATGTCAGCAACAATATGTTAGACAAATTAAAAACAAATATATTTGTATACAAAACTAAATGAATACAATGCAATGTCAATGGTTACCAAGTTGAGTAGCTTTTCGCAGATTTTTCAATTTGACTTTAAAGTTACTGATAGAACTGCAACTCAAGACTCAGTTTAAAAAGACATAGGCTGTGTCCAAAATCATTCACTACTCACTACATAGTCCACTATATAGTGAGTTTGCCATTTTGTAATGCTGTCCGAATGCACAGTGAGAATTATTATACCCTATATAGTGGACTCAAAGTATCCCACAATGCATCGTGACAAGTAGTGTACAACCGATGGTCACTAACCAAGCACTATATACCATCATGCATTGTGCTGAAAAAAAAATCAGACAGATGGGAGGAGAGAAAGCAGCACAAAAACGTTTTTTCATTTTGAAGATGAGCTCACTATATAGTCCTCTACATAGAACTCCATAGATAGTGAGTAGGAAGTAGTTAATGAGTGAATGATTGACAAGAAACCACCACTCTTATTAGAGGAGATGATGACAGTAGGAGAACGTTCCTATTTAGTCAAGTACAAACATGCAAAATTAAAAAGAAAAGAACACTTTTGCAAATACATACATTTGTTAATGTTATTTTATGTATTTGCATAGGTAAAAAAAAACTGTTAAGTATGTTCATATTGGAAATAGAAAGAATATTCAAATAATGGAAGAGTAAAGCTGAGTTTTGGATCTGCCTACTACAATTTCTTAAGGAAGGATCTTAATAAGCTTGGTTGAAAAAGTCCAAACAATATGGGTGAACTAAACGTAGTAAAGAGTTAAGACTTTTGTGATAAACCAAATTACTTATTTTATTAATAATACCAATTCATTTGGTTATCTTATTTTAAACTGAATCAATATGATTTTTCCAATTCAATGTTTCATTAAGTAAAACACCCAAGAATAAATTCTTGAAAAGCATTTTTAAACAGATATTTTTGCTCTTGATGTTTATTACCACTACAAGTTCATGCTTCTGGGCACCACATGCACTCTGGGTCAGGACACCCACATGCACCCGCAACAGAGCTTTATCTATTCAGAGCAAATGGGCAGTATCCATGTGTTGCTAAAGTTAACCAAGAAACTGGCACAATGTTGCATTCAGGCCAAAGCAGCCGGGGGAAGATAAGGATGGTTTCTGTTTTACTGCTTTGTAACGATGCCAGAACATCTCATAAAATGTAGGAAAAGTAGAGAAACAAAACAAATTAGTGGTTTGATAAAGTGTTTTTTACTGAAATAAAGTGTTGCTTGTTGAAATCATGCAACGAATCCTGAGCGTTCTGCACCTTCCTCCACAGAGCTCCGTCACTGGACGGCAGTATTTCTTAGCCACTCAGTGGGCAGGGACAGTTAATTTCCACCACGTGACGATGAACCCATTGATCTTACACATTATGTGAACACAATTCTAAAGTACCGGGTAGAACAGGGCATTTTATTTGATTTAATATTGTTGGGTTTTTTATTATGTTCCAAAACATTAAGGTTAAAATAGGTTAATGGATTAGCATATCCTACATTTACCACATTCAAAATTCAGAAAAATGCAAAGAACGCGAGGTGGCTTGAGCTTTGTTAAATACCTCCTTCAAGTCCAGATATTCAGGAGGAACTCCTGAAAAAGCAGAAAACTCAGGATCCACATCCACACTAATACGTTTTCATTTTAAAACATTGAAAACGATCTCCGTCCACACGAGTGTTTTATCACCGTTTCAGAAATACTGTCCGTCCATACTACACGCCTGGAAACACATATCACATGACCATTCACGTGCACTGGGCATGCATGTGCCAGCGTAAACAGGAAGCAGATTGTCTGCTCTGCGGTTGGCTGCTTAGTTAGTTGCAGAATATACTACGAATGAAGAACAGCAATGGAGAAAAGTAAGATCACAGATTTCTCTGCTTGGTCCGACAACCAGGTGGAACTGTTACTGAAAGTAAGTCTTGTAATTTGTTATCCATGTTGAATTGTCTGGCAAGGATTGAATGGAAATGGGTCGGTATATACACTGCAGGGCTGATGATGGAAAGTGGGAACAGGTGTGCAGGCAGGCGGTGGAGGTCAGGTGATGGGGAATGGCGGACAAGGGGTTACTGCAGGGCAGAATGGAGTGACTGGATCTGAAATGACAGGAGAGTTATATGACTAGGAGATGGCTGGAGTTGTGACAGCTACGGATGGACAGATGGAAATCTGAGAGAGACAAGAAAGTACACAACTATGGGAGGGAGAATATATAGGAAAACATTTCAGCACTCAGGGTGATAGAGAGGAATAATCTGTCCTCTTGGTTTTCTTTCTGTCTGTCATGAGTTGTACAAAACCTGTGCTGTCTTTCTTTATTTCCTTCTTTCATATACTATTTGTTTGCTCAGCTGATCCAGGTTTTTGAAGGCCAATACATTTACCAATTCAGACGTTGAGAAAGTATTGCTGCCACCATGAGCAACAGGACAATATACAGGAAAATACACCAAACAACAGGAGTTCTTGGTAAGTTCTGAAATCAATGTGAGCCTGATCTGTAACACACACACACACACACACACACACACACACACACACACACACATAGTGTTGGTGCCTGGTGTTTTGAATGCACCTTCAGGTTATAATCATTTTTTTCAGCAATAACCATTCGATGTATTTGCATTTCATTAATTGCCTTTCTATGTAGTACTTTTCATAGTTACTGATGGAGTCTGCCTTTCCCACACAGGTTTCAAATAGTGTACTCACCCACAAGGAATCCACAAACTATACATACATGTACTGGATGTATGACAGAGGGCAGAAGCAGGTGCATGCATGCATTTGATGCGCCAGGGCTCCGTCACTTTTCCGTCAAGGTTCCAATGTCCACTGGAAGTTTTTCAGAAGCAGAGTGTCCATTCATTGAATATTGACTGCAAGCTGGTCCAGGACAAACTGACCAATTGGACAAATTGGTCATGTGTCTGGTGGACACTGGGGTGTTAATCTTTCTTATGAAAACATCATCTACAAATTTGTTTGGCTGCGCTGCAAACAAATATACAAGTTGCTATTTTTCAGTTGCATTTCTGACAGAGAAGGCACTCAAAGTATGTTTTTTTCTACTCCCAGTGGTCGATACATGTGTCAACGAACTCTGGGACCTGAATTATTAAAACACACTTGCTGTTGACACCAGCAACCACAGGTGTCAATTCATGTACATGGATCATAGTCAATTTCTATATAGGCCACAGGGTCTTCTCTTTGGGCTCTTTGTGTCGTTATAATAACATATGGACACTTCTTGTTATACATACTCTATATACCAAGTTCAATTATTATCAATTAGTATTAAGTATAGACAGACTGGCAGGCGGATGTGGCGCACATCATTTTCCATGCTTTGGCATTGTTTTTCTGTCTGTTATATAAGCACTAAGGACCAGATTTGTTTAGGATCTCCATAAACACACACACACACACACGCACACACAAAAACACGCACACATGCAAACACACAAACACATCCACACAAACACATCCACACTGCCTTTTACACACCGAAAAAAAAAAAAAGCTTCACTCAAATAAATGACACAAACACGCACATACTTGTAAAGACAACTTTGCATCATCCAAATGACTGAGTATGACCACTGAAATCTGCTCTAAAGAACCAAACATCCTGCTTACTTTACTATCAAATGAAGTGGTCTGGTCTGGATAACAAAGTAGCACTCGAGGATTTAAGTGTTCTGCCGTGATGCAGTTGCACGTGTTGACCTTTCCTCGGGTACTGAAAATGAGACCTGCTGAAGCAGTTTTGTTTTATGTGTCTGCACAGCGATGAGACGGGAAAGAAACTTGATAAAGATACTATTTGGAGATTTTTCACAAATCATTACAACATTGTCAAATAGACTGTGGAACCGTGGTAGCAAGAGTAAACAAATGAGACGATGTTGATTGTAGGTGAGGGCGGGAGAGCAAGAAAAACAAATGCTGTTTTTTGATAAGGGTGGGGATACTTGTGCCAAGGCAAAGCAAGGCAAGTTTATTTGTATAGCACGTTCAACAACAAGACAATTCAACCATTCAAGCTGGGCTGACACAGCAAAAAAATTTCAGTTTGCATTAGCAGTAACTTAACACTTAACAGCTCCAATGTAAGGACTGTAAGAGTGAACGGTAAACAGTCAGGCTGATATCTGTTACATAATTACAGGCATCTAGGAGTGAAATCAAACTCCAAACCAGAAAGATTGAGTTACAAGCTACTAATGTATTTTCTCTCTAGTCACCAGGCCAACCACACATATATTGAGCCAATCGGTTTAGCAGAAGACATGGCTTGTCATGCCGTCATGGACAGGGAAGCGAAAAAAAAACCTTGTTGTGAAGAATGTCTAGACCCAGGTGAGTGGGGCACCTTTTGTGACACTGAATTAAAGTCAATTATATCAAGTTTTACAACCATTTCAGATTAATTAGTTACTTCTTCTTGGAGCTCCTCTCACTGGAGATGTCCTGTTTTTTCTAAATGGAAATCTCCATTACAAGCTCCTTGAACTCTAATCCACATCCATGAAACTTGCCATGAATCTTTTTATTGCCTCATATGACAGCAGGGCACACCTTTCTGAAATGTTGGCTAAGTTTACAGGAACACAGTCATGATCATCCTGTGTCAGCTACAGTACATAATTGACTTTAGACGACAAAACTTGTTCAAAATGTCCAAAATTAATGTTTGTGCAGGCATTTACTGTGTAAGAATGTAACTACCACTGCCGTGGTCTTATGGCTCTGGTAAATAACCACACACCGACAGTGAGGCTGTAGTTTGACCTTTGCTCTCATGTCTTTATTGTGACACAGTGAAAAGGTTGTAAAATCCTTCATTGTTGTATTTTTCTGCTGCAAACATTTTGTACTGTATGGAGGCTCTGATGATGCCTACCTTATTTGGAATCCCAAAGATATAATTAAAATGGAGGACAGCTAGTATGTCAATACACATTGGTGTCTTTTTTATTATTATTATTATTATTATTATTATTATTATTATTATTATAAACCCATATTTATCAAAGGTTTTTTATTCTTAACTATGCACTTTAGCCATTGAATGTTTGTTTTTTAATCCACACCTTAAGCCAAGCAGTTCTTTCCTCTTTGTACAATTTGGCACTCAGAAAGTTTTCATCTAGAATGTAACATTTTGGGGGGCAACATCAGTGAATCTGCATTGTCAGTGATAATAACTGATTTTGATTCATGATTTTTAATATGGACACAAGCTAGTTGTTAAATGCTGACAGTATAATGGAAAATCAATTCCCTTTGCTAATTGTTGGTTGTATCTTGCTAAAAAACACTGACTTTAAGCTTAATATTACATTATACTTATATCCACTTATAGTACATTGTCAATAGAGTGCCTGCTTCTTGTCCCAGATGCCACGTAACTGGGTATGTTTTAGTTTTTTTTCTTCACTACACTGTAGACTGCAGCCATTGTCCATCACTCACTAACTTGTGGTCAGCCACTCATGGACATCACGAACAATCCGTGCTTGTCCAGATGTGTGCTTTCATGCAAATTATGGTTGATGATTGTCCAATCGCTAACTTGGATGCAAAACTTATTTGGTGCTGTGGAGGCTGCGCCTTGTTCTCTCTTTGTTCTTTTGCAAATCAAGAAACAGTGAAGTTCAGACCACTTATTGATCCAGAGGAGACACTTAAAAACCTCTGGATACAGATGTGAAACTAGAGTCAACATTCACCTTGATGACAGATTGATGCGACAATGCAGGATCCGCTGTGTACTGGACAGTTTTATGCTTGTTTTCTATACTTTTAACAATAAATTGAAGATCTAATAGAGTATAACACACATACATTCATTACAGATTTAATTTCTGCTCTTAACTAACATGGTCCACTTAACTGTATATACATGTGGGTCTTATTTACAGAGGGCCAGCTGTTCTGAGATGACCTGTTAGTTCAGGCGTTATTGCCTGCCGAATAAGTTTCAGAGTCAGAACCGATGATTGATAACAAGGACTACAGTTTATTAAAACTTGGGCTTTATTTTTGTGGTTCTGACCATCAGTTCTATCAGTAATAAAAACATTGTCCTCGCTAGAGTAATTGCTGAGACCTTGGACCACGGCTACATTGTTAAAAGTAGGTCATACATGAGCAGTCAGATGGTTAAGTATCTTAATGTCAGCAGTCAGATGGTTAAGTAAAGGTTGTAAACGAAGGAGTTTACACAGTTTAGACTGACTTCTTGGTTCACATTTGCAGGTCTTGCACTTACCATTTTTCTGTGTAATGAGGGATAATTTGTGACATTACAGGTGTGCTTGCTTTCAATTTAACTTCCTCGTTCAGATAATCTTGCTAACCTGTTGGCTTTTTTACAACCTGTATCGTCCGACCGTTGGAGTTTGTTGCCCAGTTGGAATGATATTTTTTGAGATGTTGCCACATTCTCACAAATCCCAGCAATTATTTTGGTGGGTGCAATGTTATCAACTATTTTATTATATTACCAGCAAATTGCAGAGGCAGATAGAGGAGCATTTACAGATCTCACCTAAGGCACCGTCAAGGCTAGAGCCAGCACTGCAGACGGACCACAGAGAGGTGGATTCTGCCACAGTAGAGGTTTATCTTCACTTTATTTTTAGTTGGAATCCATTCTAACTGCTGGGAATTCAGCAAACTACAAAACCTTTTCAAGTCACCTTTCCTGTGTACACGTGGTGAGTGGTGGTGTTCAATAGATATATTTTTTAAAAACAGTAGCTATGTTATTTTAGGACCAGAGAAAGAGTAAAAGTAAAAAGAAACAGGCCTCTGTGATCTTCCAAATAACTGTGTACATGCAAAAGTGCATGACAGGAAAATATTTATGTAAGGAATGCAATACCACACTACAATCTAACTTGTAGTGCAATTAGGAGACAAGAAAATCAAAAGACAGTGAAAATAAAATGTTTATTTATTGTCTTTTCTTTTTTTTCAGTCTCTCTTTTCGTCTGACAAACACCAGCCAGCAGCCAAGATGAAGCTCTCTGTGCATATTGCAGGCTGTAACACCATGAAGGGTGTTGTGTTTACACAGCCGCTGTTAAGAGTCGTTGGACGGGAGGTCATGTGACAGGAAAAGTGACAAACATCTAGATGGTACATAGACTTCCTGAAAGAGGCAGAGAGAGAAGGAATAAATGCAAGGCTGTGTTTAATGTCAAACAGTCTCATCTGTATTTGTTTCCTGTCAAATTTTACTCTTGATATCATTAAAAATCGTTTTTGTTTCTGCCTTTAGACAGAATTATTAAGCTGAATCTTGTCACATTTTGGTGTTGTATGCATATATGTATATATACTGTGGTTAAGGATACGTTATCAAACCAAATGTATCCTAACTTGTTTGTGTTTCTTTTGTTTCTCGCTGTGCATAAATTAAATTCTGATAACAGTAAAATAAAGAAGAAACTGAGCTAAATGAGAACGAGATGGAGGGACAACGAGGAAGAGTGAGAGGAAAAAGAAGAGACAAGTGTGTTTATCCCCAGAGAAAAGAGGGAGGTGGATTACAACACACTGAAGATACAGAGAGCAACAGAGTGAGAAAGAGGAAGAGAATCAGCTTCAACTCCCAATGAAAGCACATTTCAAGTGCATCTTGCTTCCTTAATATCCTTAAAGTATTTCCTGTCAAAACAGAGTATTAGAGTGAAACATGATGAAGGGAAGGTTCATGTGAAAAAGTAGAGAGGACGGCAGTTTGATTTTGGATTTCTGCTTTACAGGAAGCGAATGTGCATTTCCGAGTTTTCACTCAGTTCCTCAAAATGTTGCAACGTAATCTCATCTCATACAACAAAACTTTGAGTTAGACCAAGAGGGTTTGTTTTTGTGAAACAAACACAGGGAAATGTGACTGAACTAAATGTGACACTGCACCTCTGAGTCCACTGAACTGTCAGGACTGAACAGCTCAGAACTTTTCAGTTTTGTAAATATTTAAATAGTTGACCATAGTTTGTAAATATAGACAGTAAATGTTTCTGATCACATGACCAAAGGTTTCTTCAAAAGTTCTATTATTTACCTATTAATTTGTAGCTTGTGCATTCGTTCTTTCAGAAAACTTCCCACAGTAATTCAGATATGTAAACTGTTATGGTGGCTGCATCTGGTGCCTAACGTCATTTAGTGACAACAAAACGAGCATTTGCTACGTTCCACAGAATAAGACTAAAGGTCTACAGACATGCTATCGCCTTTGTGAGGCTGCACTTAAGGTAAAGACCCACAGACCCCATTGATGATCTATGGGACACGAGCAAATTGCTTTGCAAAGCATTGTGGGATGTACCAACCAGCGATGTGAAAAAAGAGAGAGATCAAAAGGTGACTATGTAGTATTTTGCCAAAAAAATTACATAAAAGCAATGCAGTGGTGGGTAAAGAAGTTTAGTCTTTACCTGCTGTTGATGAATGTCTGTGGAGGATAAGATCATTATTGTACTTTCTGGGATCCCTCTTTTCTATGTCGCCAGCCTCCAGGATTACAGATACAAACAAAAATGAAGTACTGCTTGGCACAACGTCATGTAAATTGCGGGAGAAAGTGCAGGTTGCTTATTTACACAATGTTTGCTAATGAGCAAGCTATTCGCTAGCTTGTGAGCTATGACGCGCCCACTGGGACGAGCGAGAAGAGGTGAAGGCAATGTTGTGCAATTAGTTTGCTTCCAGTGGGTCTTCTCCTTTAGGCTTTGAGCTAAATGCTAATATCACAAGCTCACAGTGACATTTCTAACATGCTGATGTCTAGCAGGTATACTGTTTACTATGTTTACTGTCTTAGTTTAGCATGTTAGCATGCTAACATTTGCTAATTAGTACGGTGGCTGATGGGAATGTTATTAATTTTGCAGGTATTTAGTTATAGGCCAAAGTATAGGACAAATTACATTTTTTACCTGATTGTGGCACAAGATGTACAGACAAGGGTTCACCAAAATGATAACAATTCAATACTGGGGGGGGGGGGGGCATGAATGTGTGTACCAAATGTCATGGCAATCCCTCCAATAGCTGTCTAGATATATCACTCAAAGCCACAAAGTTAACCTCATGGTGGTGCTAGAGGGAAAGTCAGGGGATTACCAAAGTCATTAGGATTCATCCTCTGGGGAACATGAATGTCTAAGATAATCTTGGCAACCCATCCAATAATTGTTGAGATATTTCAGTCTGGACCAAAGTAGTCGACAGACCAACATTGCCATACAAAGAGGCATTCTGGTAGCATGGCTAAATATATTGACAACACTGGTACGTAGGCCAGTAACACCTGCATATGACTGAAGCTAATTACAGCCTACATGCTAAAATCAGTGATTCAGTTCATCCCTTTCTTTTTCATTGGCATTTCACATTGACTATGCTCACTTGCTATTTCTCTGAACATGTTTCCCTCATCAAGTCAACATACCTAAATGACAAAATAGGTTCCTTGTCAGTGACTGTTACACCAACAATTCATATGAGCTTTTTCTGCTCTCTAAAGGTCTGGTTAAGTTTAGGCAATGAAAACTACTTGGTTAATGTTGGGAAACTATCTGCAAGAGATGGTTCATGGCGGAGAACTGAGGCAAAGTGGCCAGTATATGTGCTGGGGAGCTGATTAAGGAATAGGGAACAGGTGCGCAAGTGGGGTGAATGTCAGGTGATGACTACAGGTGGTAAACACTAAGGACTGCTGGGCTGGAAGGGAATAGCAGGCACTGAAATGACAGGAAGACTAACTGACAAGAAGAAAAGTTATGCAAACAAATTAAGACCTAATAGTAGCTATGACAAGAATGCTTTAAATGTTGAAGGCAACAAATTCGGTCCCAAATTAAGATATGCTGGTCCCTTTGGGTCGATGAGTATACAATTGTGGAAAAAATTGTACTTAAGAAAATACAGATTTTATTCTTTAACATAACAATATACATTTTGTCATACCTGCAAATGTGTTCCTCCAGGAATTAGTTGCACCTTGTTTGCCGTTGTCAAGTGATTTTGTGGCAGCCTCTTCAGGTTTATCAATGCAATTTAGGGTCCTTTGACACCTACCTCATTTGGTCCGGACTTTTGGACTTTTCACTTTGACCAGAACCAAAATTACAAGTGCGAAACCTCCCCCGGACCAAACAACCGGACCTTGGTCCGACAAAAAGAAGTGGTCTCAGTCCGGATCGAATTGAACCATGGTTTGGTTTGTTTCTAGCGTGAAAAGATTTTTTGAATGATTTGGACTTTCGGACCAATTACAGGAAGTTCTGGCAGGCTATAGTCAGAACCGGAAAAAGGGAAAAACAACGCAACAAAACAAAATGAGCCGTGGTAGCACATGGGGGGTGAGGAGGAGACCAAATTATTAATTATAATTATTATTATAGCGGCAACAAAATGAATCTATTCATTCATTTTTCTCCATTCATTCAAACTGCGATAGAAGGCTACCCGCTGAATTGACAACAAGCTGACATCAGACGCACACCCATCTACAAACCAATCAATTGCAAGTATAGAGAGACACAGCTCATGTATGACGGACAGGACATACATGTCATGTATACTTATTCAGTGCGATTGCATAATTGCAATGTGAAACCAAAACCAACCGGATCAATTGTATATGATGCAAACCTTTTTTCAGACTTTCAGGTGTGAAAAGGCCCTTAAAATCTGAGATAAAGTGCTTGAAATATTACAGAAGAGAAGGAACACAAACATACAGAGAAAGAGGGCTTCGAGAGAATGAAAGGGGTAGGTGGTGAAAAAGAAATGACACAGCTCATCATCTCCTTGCTTCAGTTCATCAGGGTTTCATCTCCACTCGCCCCACTTGATGGGTTGAGGGCCTGCTACGTGATGGAGGCGTGCTAGGTTTTAATCCCATATTAGTAAGCAGGCAGTCAGTCAGGCAGTCCAGAGATTAGCGCCTGTCATCTGACTGCCCTGGCCGGCCAGAAGTGGGGGATTAAACTAAAATAAATGCACCACTTCCTAGTAAACACCAGTATTACAGGCAAGGGAGGTCGGTTAGTTTCTGAGCAGAAAAAATGTTTTATAATTAGACGAGAGCTGAGTGAAGATACCTTTATTTATTCTATTTCTTTAGGGAGGACACGACAGGAAGGACACCATTTACACATTCATACATGTGGCAGATGACAATAAAGGGAGAGATAAAAAGGTGATTTTTTAGTGATAGTGATGGCTTCACCTAAACAAAGGCAACATCATATTTCCACAAGTCCAACTTGCAGTTTGCTCTTCATGCACTCTACTAATCCATTGAGTCATTTCCTTTACGTATAGATAGATAGATAGATAGATAGGTATGACAGCATGTTTGAGATGCAGAAATAACAGGAACAGAATTATCAGCTGTTCAATCAGTTCCTGGAACAAAGCGTGGGCATTGACAGTGGGCTCATGCTCTTTAATAGAAACAGTAGCTGGACAGTAAAACCTTTTGACGTTGTTTAAAGGTTGGAGCTTTTATCCCCTATGGAGCTAAACCCATCTTTCTTCCCACAACTTAGCACACAATCTCATTAGTCAGCCTGTTTCTCCATCTCATTCATGCATGGTTTCATGCAGCTTTGAACAGTCATACAGCTACCTCTGGTCATGACATCAGGATTATTTAAAGGACCATACTACCTTTTAGCTCTTTAACTAAAAATCATGTATGATTTATAGAAATGCCTTCTTTGAAAGCACATGAAAAAATGTTTTATATTGATGTCCTACATTCCAAGCAGCCATTGCCTTCCACTGATTTTAGTGACACTTGCAGAGGCTTCAGACGTGCTAGTGATTGGTAATCCATCCAAGAAATGTGCAAATTTACTTGTGCAATTCTATATCCATATTTGCTTATTCCGGACAACAGAGCTTGTCAATGTAGTTCTTTGGCATCTGACTATTAGTTCTTGTTGTTGGACACCAAGAAGAGCTTTTGGAAACAGCCCTTGCTTGTATGCTACAGTTGCTACCACGCAACAATAACCTAATAACTGACTGAGAAATAAACAAATAAAAAAATAAAATAAAGTGGCAGATTGTTCACTGTTTGTAATAAGGACAGTGTGTGCCTCTGTGATAGTGATAGCCAAATGATAAATACCCTGAAATGTAGCACATCTTATTTTTTGGACATCGATGTGTTATATCACTAAAATCTTAGAGACAAATTAAGACCTGTTATTCAAAGGAAATACTGTGTTTGCTTAAAGCTGCATGACCAACAGGTTAGAAAACAAGGTACTACTTCAAGCAGATATGGAGCACCATTAGTAAGAGCATTTGGACTCATGTTACTGTCCTCGTTATGAATGTAAGTCCAATGTTCACTCTCCTTTTAGCTCTGGGTTGGTTTCCTCCAACTCCTGAGGAAAAAATATACAGTATATTTGTCTCTTGAGCTGCTATGTGTTCCATTTTCTTCACCAGCCATTTTTGGTACTAGTAGCGTTTACTCAGCCAGTCTGATCCAGGTTGACACGACTGGCGATTGCTTTACGTGGGGAATTGATGAGAGCTGAGAGACTCATCTATACAGTCTGTGTGCAGCAGGAGAAACACATAAGCTCAATAGGGCTAAAAACTGCAGAGCGTTTATTCTCTGCAGGTTTCACAGTATGAGTAAGAACTTTACATTGCATTTGATTTAACATTAACATAAAAATATTGCTTAATGCACGTTTGAAGCCAAAATCCAGGCATTTTTTCAGGATAGCAGCTTCCAGGTAGGTGTAGAATTCTTGTATGTCAAGCACACAAATGCAGCCACTCACAGTCATGTGAACTGATAATGGGGACACTGAACTGTTGGAAACTAAACTGAAAGTGTGGAAAGAAGTGCAGTTGGCAGTGGTGCCTGAAACAATTTTATGGTTTATCAAACAAAAGGGGCAGGATGTCCTGTCGTAATATTGCTGCTGCATTGTGTTTTATGATCTAAATTCAACACTGCTTAAACAATAAATGTGTCTTTTGTTTAATGTTGTCATATTACCTTTATAGAGCAACAGATATAATTTTAATTTAAACAGTAATGTAAAGGCAATTATGTGGCTTCATTAGAGCCCCGATTCTGGATGTTGTTTTCTTTCTTCTGTTTCCTCTGTTGCTGCTCACTTTCACATGCAAATAAATGAATCAGTCAGGCTTTCATATTACATTTTCATAACAGCCTGCAGTTAAATAGGCTTTTGCCATAAAAAGAAAGAAGCAATATGATGACATGTGATGTTAAATCATGGTATTATCATTCTCTCTGCAGAGAATGGAAATGATAAAAGAAGGATAGGAAAGGCATTACTGTTCAGATCTGGCTGGCACGCTTATGATTGTTGCCATGCAACTTTTGATGATGTTGCCATGGTAATAATCATTGCTGCAGAGCGTACGACAGAAAGTCAATCTGTTACCATGGCAGAGTCTGTGTTTTGCAGAGCATTCTGGGAGAGAGTTGTGTTCTCCAGAGTCTGTTACTCTGTCCATGCATGAAACACATATTTTTTACATGTACCGAGGATACCTGTCACAATACTGCAAGGTGTGTGACATGTTGACTTTAATACAGTCTTTAATATAGTCTTATCTTTATATTCCTGACAGGCAAGACCTACAAAGCAAGTACAACAGCACAGCGAATAGCACGTCAGAGATGCAAACAAATGTCTAGAGGCAATCTTTGGTGCAGAAAACGTTGCAAAGTTTTGCCAGTGTCAGAACTTTATGCACTAGAGGCTATATATGGAGCTCTTGAAGTGTCATGAGTGACATTAATTTTGTCCAAGTTTCTCATAACGACCAGAAACACTTTTTCTTGTACTCCAGAAACTTAGAGAATGAGAAACGTTTGGTAACTTGGACTAAAAATAATTTTTTGCTCATGTACTTAGGCACCCTGTGCAGTTTTGACCACTGGTGGCAGCAAAGTGTTTATCTCATGATCTACCAGCATGCATATGAAGGTAATGTGCTGTCACAGACACTATGTGGCAGGATTTCTGGATTTTTGGTGCTATTTGGTACATTTGGTTTTTGTTTATTCATGAATCATGAAAGTTTTGTGAACCCAGCATAAGAACTTTCTTTTCTTAAAATAAATAAAATCCTCATCAATCAATCTCATGTTCACAGAATAACCATTTTGACCACTAAACGTTATACACACTTATTTGCTTTCTTGCAGAGTGTTAGATGAGAAGTTTGATGCCACTCTTATATCTTAGCTGGAGACAGGAGGCGATTAGCTTAGCATAAGTCCCCATTTACACTTGTCATTTCAAGTGTATCAGAATAAAATCCAGATGAGATTTAAGACTTTCACATACACGTTATGTATACATTTTGACACATATTGGCCAGATCATAAATCTGTAATCCGTCTTGGTTTTCCCAGGCTATATGCAAATCAGGGTTGATCCTACTCCAGTCCGGAGGGTTGAAGTTGTTTGGTAACTGCCAAAAATGCCAGAGAAAGAATTACTTATGGACTTTAGCAGTATAGTTACAACAATTAACAGTTAGCAATAACAGCTAGCTAACACTAACAACTATCCATAAGCTAACACCAACCAACACATGGATGAATTGCATTTATGGAGGAGAAAAACGTTTTATTGTTTAGCCTTCTGTATGATCGTATAAGTTGAAATCACAGGAGCCACTTTTCTCCTGGTCGCTGAAATTAACATCATCAGTTTCAGAGTAACAGACCCAGCGTGTGGATATTTTCACAGGGACTAATGCACTTACACCTTTTCCACATCTGGCTAGAATGCATCTTGACATCCCGAGGTGGTTTGAATAATTCAAATCAGATTTCAATCCATCTCTAGAGTAGAGAGAGAGAGAATCACAATTCCTCTGTTTATATACATGTTTTTATTTCACACTTGCTTTGGCAATGTAAATGTCTGTTTCCCATACCAATAAAGCCCCTTTGATTTGATTGTAGAGTCGTATCGATCTTCTCATCCAACTCTCGGCAAGAGAGCAAATAAGTGTATTTCCCAAAACATCAAAATATTCCTTTAACATAACCTCAGATCATATAACACTTATCACATAGGCTACATGTTCTGCATTTAAATGTGCAAAGTATCCCTGTTCAGCTCCACGCACACAAACAAAACCCTCTACTTTACAATTAAGAACATCATTCATAATTTCTGTCCACTCTATGTGTCTTATGATCCCTCACTTGTTACTTAACAAAAGACCTTGTTATCGTCATGCGTCTGGTGGGGGATTTAGCCGGCAGGCCAATCGGCATCTCCTTAACAAAGCATTATCCGGTCGGCTGAGCTCCTGTTCTGCTATGCGCTCATTAAATGCTCTAAGTCACTTATTTTTTTCTCCTTAGAAACTGACATCAAATCTCTTGATTTAAGGGATAAACGCATTCCTGAACACATTCTCTCTGTCTCACTCTAAATCACACAAACAGTTTCACTTCACCAAACAAATGCACTCAAAGCTTTAAAGTTAAATCTTGGGTCTCCCTTACGGATAAAATATTCTCCTTTTTTGTTTCTCTCTATTACTTTTTCTCTCTAATTTCTTTCTGTCCTTCTTCTTCTCTTTAATGTCTCTCTGCTCTCCCTCAACTTTTCCCTCTATATTACCTCTCTTACAACACATTTGCTCCTTTGCTTTCTGTCATCACCATATTGTTTTCTTTCTACCTCAATATTCTCTCAACCTCTCTTCCCCATTTTACCTCTCTTTCGGTCTCTCAGGGATAAACACATGCCCTCTGGAATGTGTTTCCAGCTCACGTCCTGGTTGTTGGGTCACTTCGCTTGACTGCTCGCCTCCTTCTCCTCCTTCTTCTGCTACTCAGGCTTCTCCCTTTACTTGACCATAAGGCCATGTTCAGACTGACATTAGGTATCAAAAACACAGCCCTTTTATTTCAATAAAACCACTGTGTTCACTCAGGGTGGCAGAGAGCTTGCAGGGCAAAAACGTTGCCTGGTTCAACTTATGCCACAACAAAATGTAATGTCGTCTGGCAATGCACCAAGTTGGCCAATCAAATTTGTGCAAGTGCACATTCCTGATGGATTACTTTGTAATGTGACTGGCATAATTCCGCTGTTTACAACACAATCATTGCAATGGAGGATAAAATGATTGTTGCTGTAATAACTTTCAAGTGTTGTAAAATTCTGTCTCATAGTGCTATAAACCGCTGTGCAGCTTTGCTACCTTATAAATCTCATTGATGTATTACTCAAACTGGACTTCCTGGATTATATCTCATCAGCCACTTGCCTTTCTTTTAATGTGCTGACTACATTACATTTCTTCTTCAAAGAAACCATCTGTCTCCACTTTTCTCCTTTTTCAGCCTCCGCTTCATCTCTGGATAAGTTCTCCCTTCCATCTCTGCTTCCTGTCCTCTTACCGATCCTCCCTACATTTTCTGCTACTTTACATTCACCTCCTTTGCAAAGGTTGGGTTACTAAACAAGGAAAACTGGCAACTGCCTCTGGGACCTAAAAGTCCCAGGTTCACTGTGTGTCAGTTGCTTTTTAGTAATTTGATTACTTACAAATGTGTATGGGAATTTGCACCACTAAAGTGCAATATCACTGAGTCTTGTAGAGGGGTCCTGTGTCAAAATCTAACCCCTTTATTATTTAAGTGTATATTGTGCTCACACGGTGTATGTTCCTAAATAAAGTTGTGTTTCATCGCATTACCAAAAACTAACTGACATATAGAAAACCTGGGTAAGGTAGTATTCCAGTATAGGACAGGCAATCTATAGTTTAGGGCCCCCATACAGCCATAAACCTCACCCTCTTTATCCTTCTTTACGCCAGCTCCCCCTTTTCTTATTTTTTTGGTGATAAACATTTTATTGATATATATATATACACACTGTATATACACACACATATATATACACACACACGAAAGGGAGCGTTTTTGATATTTTTTGACCTTTTTTCTTCCTTTTAAAAATGAAAAACTATTAACAATACATATACAAAACACATTAACACTGTTTTTACTACAAAAAAAAGTCAATTCATAATCTCTTTCCAGGGCCAGATAACATTCTAATCTACTGGCTTTTTGTTTCTTTTTTATGGAACAATTATGGAATCACCCTGTAAATTCCCATTTCCAAAACTAACACCTGCATCAGATCAAATCTGCTAATTAGTCTGCAGTTAAAAAGGAGTGCTCACACCTTGGAGAGCTGTTGCACCAAGTGGACTGACATTTATCAGACTGAAAGCTGTTATAAAAGCCAGAGGTGGTGCAACAAAGTACTAGTGGTGTGTTGTAGTGTTGTTTTGTTTGTTTGTTGTTCATGATTCCATATTTTTTTCCTCAAAATTGAGTGATTCCATAATTGTTTCCCTCTGCTTGATCTAAAAAAGCAATTGTTATTGACTACCACAATTTCTTTTCTGGATTTCTTTTAGTGTTTCTTAAAGCCAGAACGTTGCCATTTTCAATGACTTAGTTTTGTGGCATGTCTGTGATCTGCTTTTTTTTCTACAAAATTAAACAACTGAACTGAACATCCTCCAAGACTGGTGATTCCATAATTTTTGCTAGGGGTTGTATAAACATGAGGCAAACCCACACACAGAGTGAGAATATATTATGATGATATTGATGGACAGACTGAGAGTAAACAGGCAATGAGAAGGATCAACACAGTGAGAGCTGGATGTGTGCACACGCATACATACTGTATAGGCAGAATAACAGTGAGAGCACAGCACCCTTCTTCCTGTTGTTGCACTACTGAACTAGAGAGAGACGTCATGTCCAGCCTGGTATTGATGGACAGTTAACTGGTAATGTTGTCTAATGTTTTCCCTGTCGGTGTTCCTGGAAGCTTTTCTCACTCTGTTACAGAAGCATTTATATCACTCTGAATGCCATTCGGTGGATGCTTTTATCCAGACAGCACGAACGCGCCATAGATGCATTCAGTTGTTTTGGTAAGAGTAGACCACGTGGGAAGTGAACCCTTAACCCTCGTGATGTTAATGGCCAACTCACGGACTGAGCAAATAAATAAATAATAAATTAAGTTGGATATATCTAGGTTTTCAGAAAAATATGAGATTCTTAGTCATAACATTACAATTTTGATGTCAACATGTTGCTTATCATGCAAGCATTAGCATGTTAGCGTGCCATTGTGAGCATGTCCGCACATTACGTTTCAGTATATAAAGTTCAGAATGTTAGCTTTTTACAGTAGGATGCTAACATTAGAATACTAACATGACAGAGATTGAGATGACAGTGCAGGAAATTAGCATAGGCTAAGAAATGGTGACACATGATCATCAGATTCACTACAGTGGTATTGACACTATGCTAATTTTATTAAACAAATTTGGCATCTGCCAGATCTGACTGATCAGGATTAAATACAGTTTTTTAGTCACTGCCATTATAAATTGTAACAATGCAATTTTATTAACTTAAAAAATTAAAATAAGAAAATAAGAAATTTGCTCAAGCCTAAAACAATGTTGGTGTATCGGATGGAGATTTTGTATCAGAATTGGTGTGAGGTATTTGATCAGTGTATTCCTAATATAAATAGAGCTTGTATATAAAAAATGTTTAAAGTTTCATTTGTGACCACAACTGCATTGCAGGTTGAAAACCATTCATGCTAATGCTATTGCTATTACTTATGTTTACTCCAGACAAGATACTGATATTGATTTCTTGTGCAAGATGACTTGCTTTGACTGAACTAGTTATAACATTTATGGTATTATATTGGTCTCTTTTAGTCATGAATACTTGCTTTCGAACCCCAGAGAGTCAGTGTTTTCCTGATTGCTCCATGTTCAGCATCTGCGGCAACAGTTTTTGGCTTAGCTTCAGTTTTAGTTCTATATATATATATCTCTGTGTTTGGCGTTTACAGGTGGTTGCCAACCTTGCCAGCTGTTTCCTTAGCGTAATGGCAGGCTACTGGTTCTGGTTTGGTTTGGTGACTGATTCTGTTTATTATCAGGGTTTTATTGTGCTCTTACAGATCTGCTTGTCATGTGCTTACTGTAACCCTGTTACTGCATTGCCAAGTGCTCAATGTGTTGAAAGTGCAACAGTTCAAAATTAAAATCAATAAATTAAGAATCCAGCTCATGTTTAGTCACTTTCTAATAGCTGAGTTCATCTGGCAAGTAGAGTATTTCCTTACATTATGGTTCTGCAGTTGCTGTTACCACGGAAGGAGTAGGAGTACACAAACTGTACTATTTGTATGGCCTCAGAGGCCAAATTACAAGCTTGTATCTCACTGCCTATATTGGCCAAGCAGTATGCTATGTTTCACTAGTATTTGATTTTAGCTGAAGAGGCTGGTTTACCTTCTTTTGTGTACATATATATTGCTTCATGATTTGGAGGTTTGGTTTTAGCCTTGTCTGAAATGAGATGACTTTCTCATTGAGCAAGGAAGCAGCTTTGACTAGAGCCAATAAGTCAGCTGTTATTTTCAATAACACAAAATATGGCAAGACTTTGTGAAACTAAATTCTGTTCACAACAATAACGTCACACATAACGTGTCACGGCAGCCCTCTGAGACTCTTTCGAGGGCGACGTCTCCATCAGATCAGATGTGATTTTCCCGAAAGGAGGAGTGTGAGGGCAAGCTGAAGGATATGAGTTAACAGATGGTTGGCATGGAAACAAGGTATCTTCAAAGCCCAGGGAGACTCTGCATCCTACTCCTGACAGACAAGGTCTCTGGGCTGACAGCCTGGATAATGCTGACACACAGATGGGATGAGAGGCAGAGCACAATGTTGATGTTTGTTGATTACCCTGCTCTCATTAGAATGCTTTGCTTTGTGTCTGTGATCATCTTTGTAACAGAGATCCTTCCAAAATGTGTAGTCAACCATTTGAAGACAAAAGATGTCAATTGCTATGTCAAATAATATCATTATCAAGTTAATTGAAGTTTGCGGAAGATATTGCGGAGGCATAGCAGGAAACAATGTTTTTGGCTAGATAACCATGCTAGCAAAGATTAGATGCATATTCATCAATACACTGAGTTTAATCATCGTAGGGGACTTTGTGGTGAGGAGGGTGATGGTCCGCTCCAGCCATGTGGCGGTCGAGTGCTTTCTGGGAGCCAACCTGGCCAGAAAAAGGACACTTAGCATAAAGCTGTAAGGGAGGCCAGGTCCCCTTATTTCTCTAGCATAATTTCCAGAAACTGCCACCCACCATCAATTCTGTGATTAACCCAGCACCCTGCCAGCAAGTCGAAGCATCACCATCATTTGTGAACAGTTTTTATTCTTTTTCCCTAACAAAATAATTGATACGGACATGATTGCTAGTCTTCATCAAAGCCTTCGGATATTTTACCTACTAAATGTCTTAAGGAGTTTTGGGGTTGGTCCCACTATTTCATCCATTGTAAATAGCTCTCTTTCTACTGGCAGTTTTCCCTCCTGCCTTAAACTATTAACTAATATATTTGAAAAATTCCAATCATAGCACTGAAACTGCCCTCATTAAAGTAACCAACGATCTTTTACTAACAGCTGATGCAGGTGATTGTTCAGTGCTAAGTTTACTTGATCTTAGCTCAGATTTTGCTACGGTAGATAATTCTTTGTTGGACCGCCTTGAAAAATGGCGGTACTTAAGTCGTACTTGTCCGTCTGACCCGTGGTGTTCCCCAAGGTTCCATCTTTGTCCCCCTATTGTTCTCTATATAAATCTATATACACCCAGCTTCCACAAGGTCACATTATCTGCAAACACAACATTCATTATCATAGTTATGCGGATGACACGCAGATCTATGTTGAAGGCAACCTACATCAGCTGGTATCTTGTCTGTTGTGGTTTGCCATTAGGCAGCAGGGAAAGGACCCAAACGCAGACAGTGGCAGGCTGAGTGCACCAAGTTAATTTATTAAAGAAAAACTTACAAAAAGCCGGGAACCACACGCAGGGAAAACACAAAGAACTGAACGCAGGAAACACAGGAACGTGACATCAATGACACGACAGAGAACAAAAGGAGAGGACCGGTATATATAGGGACGAGACAGCGAGGGAATCAGGGGCAGGTGAGTCACAAGACACAGGTGAAAACAATCAAAACTGGCGGGAAAACAGACAATGACAGGAAGTAAAAAAAGGCACACACAAACACAAGACCAGGGAACTTCAAAATAAAACAGGAAACACACAGTCCAACACAAGAGTCCTTGGGATCATGACATTGTCTCTCTGAAATCAAGCATTGGTTGTCCCAGAATTTTCTTCAGTTAAATCAAAATAAATAAAAATTAATTGTATTTGGTTCTCCAAAGTACATCCACACTCTGCAGAAGAGTCTGGGGGCTGAAACGTTTCTCACTGGTTGGAATAGCTTCCAGAATTCCACTAGAGAACCCATATTGTTTGGAGGGTGACCCAAAATGGTCAGCTCTCAAACCTTAAGGAGGGTCCAAGTGCCTGAGTCTTAGTCGATCCAGGCACTTTTCAGAAGTGCCCACAAAGTTGTTTCACTCCGTTTTCCAGCTTCACCACTGTGTCCAAGGCTCCATTAGCCCACTCTGCTAGCTCTGTCAGAGTTTGATGGGTGTCCATTTGGGCTTTCAGTGCAGTAATTTCAGCAGTCCCTTTTCTTGGGATTTTGCGAAGAACTGCGATACCCCTTCGTCTGCTTCACTAAAAGCCAAACATGCTTTGTGTAAATATCATTTTCTTATATCAAATCTGCAGGGGCTACAGGTGAGGAGCGTCCTACTTGCTCATCGCTCGACAGTGCTCTAAGACTCTCCTTATAACTTAAGATGTCGCCTCCCAAAGTTCAAATTCTGACTTTTTCTTCAAAAGTAGTCCAGTTGTTTGCACATACACGCTCACAGTGTAAACAGGCACTGCTTGCAGCTAACGCTAACTGCTTGCAGCATGACTTTTTATGGTGCAGATTTTCCAAAGTGTAAACAACTTTAGGCAAAAGTAACAGGGCTCAGGACATCAAACTCCATGGCAACATTATACTTTGTTTGTATCAACAAAGCATGATGAGAAGTAGTGAAAGGCATTGCAAAGAATTTTCTGGCAGTACTAAGTCATAAAATATCCCATCAACATTGTGACACTCTCCTCTATCCATATAAATATAAATAGATATTTATCGTGTGTTGAAAACTTGTGGACACACAGACAAAATACCTAAACATTTTCAAATTGCATAAAGATTTTTCTTTCATTTCAAGTTTCCTTGAACAGGTATGGTACAACACCTGTTTCGGCTTATGATGCTCATAATCACTTATTTCTTCTTGAGCTCTTTGTTAACACCAGAGATGATAAATAAACACATAAGGCTCTGTAAAGTGCAGCATGACCTGCTGTCAGTCACCGGAATTTGATTTCCCATCGTGGCTCCATGTAACGCTGATGATGCAGAACAACAGTCGCAAACACGAACTGGACCACAATGAGTCCCCCCCTTGGTAAAAACCAAGTAAGCCGAAATTCATGTGTGAAAGCACCCTAACATACCTACAGTATTACAAATCTTCTGTAATGCAATAAACATTACAGTTTAATCATTTATGTTATAACATCAAACATCATTCCTTAAAAGATGACAGAGATATAAACAATTTATGAGATTTTCCATGCAGCCTCCTCTACCCTACTGTCCTTACTGTAAATCTGCAGACACACACACACACACACACACACCCGGAGTCTCCCTCTCTCTACTGTAAGGGCTCTTGTGTGAAGCTCCCTCTCTCCGACTACTCCTCATCTATCTATAGCTGAAGGCGATGCTCCAGGCTTTGACTCAGCCTGTATTAATGGGACAGTGGGACGGAGAGCTGAGCTGCCTGGATGACTTAAGAGCTTACAGTTACAGTTAGATATACTGGTCACCCTGGCTGCCACCATCCACTGGGGCAGGGAAACTTCCATGCATACTCGCTGAGCGCTCAAAGCAAACTCAAACTAACTGAATGACTGATCGAAAACTCTGTCGATAATGAAGTCCATGTCTGGGTTTCTCACTGATTAAACCACAAAATGCTGGTTTAACTGAGTTTATTTGAACCTCACTTCATGCCCTCTATATGACATAGGATGTTTTTGCTTAGTTTTCTATTCCTTTATTTACAAATGAGGCTACTCAGAAATGCCATCACTTGGAATGTCACTGAATCTGGTAGAAAATGGGCATTTTGAACTGTAATATGAACTTTTTATGAGGAACTGCTAAAATAGACAGTAACACACACACTCAACACACCTCTGTTTGAACTCCTTTTAAATTCTGATATATCAGAAAAAATACCTGCACTCACATGGTGACATGTATACTTGTTACCATGGTTACCAAATGATCTTGCATAAATATGGGCTTTACATTGCTTACACGGATCGAGTAAAGATGGAGAAAAAGGAGGTTAGGAAGGAAGAAAGGATGCGGCAGGGGTTAGGGAGTCAGATGAGGAGGGAGGAGACAGGAAGGAAAGAAAAGAAGGGAGGATGGAGGGAAATATTAGTTATCTGAATCAGTTGGGTGTGACCAAATGAGAGTGTTGAAATAAAGGAGTGAATATTACCACTGTTAGTAGGGAGGTAAAGTTCCAGGAAAGGTTGCGGCCGTGCTTTTCTTATTGCTGAGGCTAGCGCTCATGATGAGACTCGTCTGAGGAAAAACAAAAGTGTGGCTCGTGATGTTTTCACAGTTCTGTCGAGGTCATGGAACAGTTCTGTTATGCAGGAAAGAAGCAGAACAGGGCTGGAGTGGAAAGAAACAGACCCAAATAAAAGAAAACACCTTATCAAGTCATTTCTGTCTATAATCTAAATAGAGTCCTAAACACCTTATTTAATCAAAACCGGTGAAAATGACAGTGCAGTGAGGATATTTAGTTTGTTAAGCTTTATTTATCCAGTCTCACTGAGATCAAGATCTCCTTTGCAAGAGACCTGAGAACAAATTACATATTTACAACATCACAACAGACAGTTCGGTTTGCAGTAATAAGGTGCATAGTGCTGGAAACCAATCATCCCCAGGTCAGAGTTGGTATGACAAACATTTAAAGCTAATCTGGTGTCAGGGTCATAAGCTTGATGTTAAATATCTCTGCAGTTTAGATAGCATGGCATTAGATGACATGTAAATGAAAACACAGGTATGCACATGGCTCCTGGATGTCAGTGATGGGATCTGACTTTTTCATAAAACTCATTTCAACTCATCTCATAAAAGCAATGGTGAGTTTGGGAGCTGTCATAAGTAATGAATCAAATGGCACAATGGTAAATGGCATCCAGTGTAGAGTGCGGCTCAATCCGAGAGAGTAGTAACCAAACTGACCCAAACGGCATTCTGATTTTTATGTCCGAACCCGACCCGAGTCCGATGCAGTTAATACCTCCATACCGTCGATTTACATGGTTTCGGTACTTTATTAAACTTCCCAGATGACAAATTTAGTTTGACATCCTCCGTCCCTAGTCAGGCTACATGAATATTTACCGTCTGTGTGTTGAGTTCATGTGTACGTAAATCACGTAAATAACAAGATCACAGCATTGAAAAGGAAGCACCATGTCAAGTATGACGTGACCGAACCCGATCTGAACCCGAACATCATTTCTAAATTTCTGTCCGGACCCGGCCCAACCCATCGGTAGTTGTAGCAGCATGAGCGTACAGGATATCTCCATAATCCAGTGTAGACAGTATAGTGGATTGTATAATAGTGATTCAGGAGGAACAGGCTCTTAAGTACTTATAATGCTCCACAGTATCCATTAGATTTCATTTATGAATATGGATCGCAGTAAGAACATAAAAGCTCTGTGCGTCAAGTTAAACTTTTGTCACAAAAGAAAGATTTGCACAAACCTAAGCGAGTAAATCCACTCATCGCCGCCATTCCACTGAAATTAGATTCAATTCAATTTGAATTCCATGCAAAATTTCACCCATTTAAATACTGGTGTGACTGTGCCTTTATATTAACTTTTTTGTTGTTAAAAAAAAGGAAAAAACACTATTTGGTTTAAGTGTTCACAGCTTATAGACAATATAACCTGTGATGAGTGCTCGCAGGATACATTTATAGTGTTTCAGTTGTCACAAGCCAAAAAGGTTAGAAACTACTGTGCTAGAGGATGTTTCTATTCTAAGGATGTTGGTGTTTTACACTAGCAATATAGAAAATAGGTTCTTAAAACTTGTGTTATGCCATTATAACCCCATTTTATTGGAAGAAGAATACATTATCCTCTAGTGTTAATGTAAATCAAATCTGGTTACAATCAGAGATGTGCTGCATGTTGGTGGGAGATGTTAAGAGCTGGACCATAAATCCCCCCGCCCCCCGTGTCGCTGTGGGCTGGATGCTTGTCATGCTCTCTGCGTGGTCCCTGGGACAAAACTAGCCGGGAATGTCGTCCTGTCTCGGATTCAATTCCAGCACTGCATTATTTTCCATCCTCGCATTCCTCTGAGCAGTGCTAGAAAGCTGTCCGCACTGCTGCTGTCACGGAAAGTGTGCTGAAGACTTACTGCCATTCACATGCACTGAGAAACAGAGTCATCATAATGGATGATGTTGACCTGGGATTAGCAACTTTTATTTCTTTTCTTTTCTTGAAATGTCACAAAATATCTGAGGAATGAGATTCTTTCTGACATCTAACAGTAAAATGAGGGAGATCACTTATTACCAGATATCCTTTAACTTACAGATGTTCTGAAATAAACTGAAAATAAACACATTTTAAGACTGAATATTAAATCCTAAACACATAATCACAATTGCTCTGCAGTCGTCCGCCAGACTACCTCTGATCCTGGGAACATTTTGATCAACTCTGATGGGTAACCATGCCCAGGTGCAGTGCTGTGTTCACAGCTTACGCCTGGTTCAGCAAAGATCCACCAGGCTGAAGCAGCTTAGTGTAAATCAGTGGTTCCCAACCTTTTTGTGGCTTGGTGACCCTTTCATACAAATTAAAGTCTTGTCACAAGGTGCATGACAGCAGTTCATTTGAGGGTCGATTTTCCCTTCTCAGATTGTTTCATTTAATAGCTTTTGGAGGCTTGAAGAAGTAAAAATATCCAGTATTTTGCAAGACAAAAGTAAAGATTTGATAAAGTCCCAAAAAATAAATATAATAATGTGTAGCAGAATTTTGTTTCTTCCTCCTATACTGCTGACCCTTTAGATTTATCTCATATCTTGTGGGGGTCCTGACCCCCAGGTTGGTAACCACAGGTGTAAATAAAGCATCAAATTATAATGATGATGAATACTGTATTGCCACTAATCCTCAAGTTAAAGAAAAATGCTGCCTGAAAAATATGCATATTTATTATTAATGTTGTGTCTCACTTTATTTGGTTGCTGGGAATGTTGCCAGTCCCCATGATTTCAAGATTAAGTAATGAAAAAGTGAACCAATGATGAAATCAGAAATTATTTTTTTCAGCATTACCAGCTTAACCTTGTAAGCCATTACGACAGGATACGTTAAATGTAATTTTGTCTCCACCTCTGCACTCCAAGTAATGCTTTTCAAATGTAGTTGTTGGTCCTTCTTAGCCTGACACCGCCAGTTAATTTTTGGTTTCCAAGGAGTGTTATCAACGGGCTTAGACAAAAATGTCTCTGGACACAGTGGATCTATCAGTGGATAGACCTACAACCAATCAGAGCAACGAAACGTGTAACGTAGCGCTGAGCAAATCCTGTTGGAAGGACAGCAAACACATCTTTCTTATCAACAACAGCTTTAAGTGCAGTTGTTTGTTCTTCTTTTAGAGAAAATATACATTTGTTTAATACTGTGGATTCAGAACGTTCCACATCAGCGGCAGCCATCCAATCAGGTCTGCTGGAAATCTGTCTGAATGGGAGGGAGACCAGACGCATCTGCCAGACCAGATAAAACATGAGCTCACAGATTTGTCTGGTTCCCAGGCTAGGTCCTTCTTACACAACCAGCAAACCCAAATTATACAACAAAAAAAAGAGAAAAAAAAACATTATCTTGTAATTTGGGTGAACTGACTTTATATTTAAGTCCCATCCCGATAAAGATTCTGTGTTTAGTCTATCTCTGAACTGTTTGCACCACAAGCAGCGTATCTTCAACTGAGCATGCAGTTTGACGGTCACATGATTTTCCTCATACATTTAATTGCCGACCTCCCACTGGAATGTTAATCCTGTCTCAATGAGTGTTAAGTCTGCAAATGCTGATGTTTGCAGCACTAATTGGAATGCATGAAATGTCACGTCACAGCAGAGAGGCTGTGATAGATCTTGAGCAAATTGGTGAAGATTTTTATGTTTCTCTATAGTTGGATTTCATTTCTGTTGCTGGAAATGTCTGAAAAATGCAGTGGTCTATGTGAGCATTTTTAAAGAATGTGGAACATCTCACCATTTCATATATGCTGTTGTTGCAAGTTTACAGCCCAAATCTCCTCATATAAAGCAACCTGACCCTCACAGATAGCATGCGACTGATAAAGCAGAGGTGAGAGAGCTTTTTTATAGCAAAGTTCACAACCTTTGGTTCATTATCCAACGTGTTATCCATCACAGGTTAGAAATAAGACGTCTCTGGGCTACAACATGGACAAAGAAGTGAGGACAGGGAGAGACAATACATGTTTACTTCTAGTTAATTTTAACTTTTGAAATGTTGCAAATAGACGCTGGTTACATGGATGTTAAAAAATATCTTCTTGTTCCTGAGCATCTGGATTTTGGTCACGTTTAACAATTTCATCAAAGACAAGGCCAAATAAAATGCACTTGGCAATATTCAAATTAAAAAAAAGTCATATAACTGTTTTTACATTCATACATGGGAGAGGCAGCAAGTAAAACGTACTTGCAAATGCAAATTAATGTTTTACAAACATCATTTCAGGGCATCTTAAGGCAAGGCACATTTATTTATACAGCACCATTCAGGCACAAGGCAATTCAAAGTGCTTTGCAGGGGAATAGAAATACATTAAACATAAGACGTTTAAGAAAACAGTGCATTTGAAAGACAATAAAGACAAAAAGCGAGAACAAATAAATAGTGAAAGATTAGAAAGAAGTTGTTTGTCTGATTTGTTGGAAAGCTGCAGTAAACAATAATGTTTGAAGCCCTGATTTAAATGAGTTGTTTTAGCAGAACTCCGGTATTCAGGAAGGTTGTTCCACAGGTGGAGGGCATAGAAACTAAAAGCTGCTTCACCTTGCTTGTTTTTGATTCTGGGAACATTGAAAGCAACATTTCAGCTGTTAATCTGAAATACACTTGATGAATTTAACCTACTAACTTGTTTTAAAAAGTCAGTATTTTCTTTGTTTCAGTGAATGTACAGGAGCATTTCTATGATACTGGGAACATTTAATTACGTTTTTGCCATTTAAATGAAGCTTTTCTAGCTTTCTGTATAAGACTATTTTGGGGGAAAAACATCTGGATAAATGAAGAAAGAGACAAAGAGACTGGCCCGTTGGACTGGGCACTGAATTATACATAACTATGACTGTGTACATTT
>VMKM01000296.1:115000-352500 GCA_008360985.2 Macquaria ambigua
CAAATGACACAAAGAAGTGAAAATAGTCACTGAGAATGTGACTGCCATGGAAAACATTTAGTAGTTAAGGTGCATGTGTCTCTCTCACACACTCACTCACACACACATTCATCAGGTGTTGCTGACGTCAAAGGGGGTGTGTGTTTGTCCATTTAAGCTGTCATCGCTGTGCTGGTAGGAGACACATTCCAGCCATTGTGACTACAGGCTGCAGACCCTGATGACCTTAAAAGGTCACGAATCCGAACCCTTCATGCAAATCTGAATAGCAACAGTCAGATCAGGAAAAAAAAAAACATGTACCAAGGTAAGGTTTCTATTGGTTAAATGATTAGGAATGATTCAAGACATATTTCAGAGAAAGCATGTGGAGGTTGGAGGGTCCAGGGACACACAAAGGTTTTCTAATACTTACATGCTCATGTGTATGTTTAAAGAGTTATTGGTTGCTGTAATGATTCCTCTTTACTGGCCGTGAAGTGATCCTTTCCTAGCTCGACGCCTATGTAAGAGATTAGGGACAAAATTGAGTCCTCCTTCTGTGTAAAAATGCATTGAGAACTTTAGCTAAAGTTAAAATGAGGCTTCAACAGTCTGAGTTAGACAAATGCGGCGGATGTCTTCCAGAGTTATAGTCTTTTTGGCTAATGTGACTTAGCCTAAGCAGTTCCAATGTAGACGTGAGGCCTGGCTAGGCAGTATCTGCTCCTTGTGTGTGCAATGGTGGGATTCAGAGTTTGAAGTTTAAAGGTATGTTAGGTCAGGGTTAGAGACTGGTGTCACCTGTTCAGAGTCTCAGTAGATTTATGACAGCACAGCCTCATACCCACTGCGGGGCCTAATGGTAGGTTAAAACATTTAACATTGGTACTTGACCTTCATAAGAATGCTTATCCAACGCTTGGCACATTTCACCATGTGTAATGAAATGTATGAAATTCCCTTTTTCTGTATAGTCATGGGAGTATTGTATTAAGATAATTTAAAGGATAATTCCAGTATTTTTAAACCTGGCCCCTATTTTCCACAAATTTTGGGGTCTGAATGACTAATAGTTACCAAACGTTTTGGAATTGGTCCAGTAGATCGCCTCAGCCAGCAGCTGCGAACGGGCTGCAATGGCTGCAATGCAATCCTTGTGGGCAATTGCCCCGTACATCCACTAAAAGTGCTTGGTTTTGCCACTGACAAGCTGATTGTTATTTGAAGTGTCTGACAACATTATGAAAATTGGAAAGGATCCCTACAGAGACAGACCTTCATGTTAAAGAGTAAGATCCTTTTTGTTTAACCAGAAACAGAAAGTCTCGCTCTGGTTGAGTTGTTGCAGGAAGACGACGGTGTTTCTGGTATTAATTGGACAAACTTTAAACACGTTAGAGGTTGTAGGTTATGCTTCTTTGTAAAGGATGGTTGGTCAAAATGCAAGCAATACTAAAATGCAGATTTTGAAGTGTTTTCTTTCCAGTCGCGTTCACCACCAATACACAGAACCATGCATGTGTGTCTCTTATTGTGGCCATGCATTTACAGTGCAGCAACTTTAGGTCATTTTCACATCATGTTCCTTTATTCTGTTATTCTAAATTAATAGAAGATGATCCTTATTGTTAAAGTCATTGGCTGAATTAGTTGCCCTTTATTTGTTTCTGAACAAAACACTCTTGAGTCTGGTGTCCAGCTTCTGGGGATGTTATTCCCCAAAAATATATGATCCCATTACCTCCACTGTAAACCACGATAAAATAAAATAAGTGCATCTCAGGTGACATGACCAGGGCCTCTGTATAGTTACAGACTTCACAGTGCTTGTTTCATACTGGCTTTTATTGTTGTTTTTATAGCTGTTTGCATGTCTGTGGAATTTCCCAGATGGTACAGTTAAACCATAAAAATATGATAAGAAACTGTATATAGATGAAGCGAGGTTGTTGTATGGGAACTGAGCAGCTGGCCTAACTCTCAGGGTGATGATTTCTATATTGTTGTTTTTGTCATTTTCTTTCATAAGAGGGCACAAGGTTGAAACAGAAACAACATGTTTGAGAAGTTTGTTCACCAGGCTGCCCACAGTGCCCCAAACATTAGTTGTGCAATAAGCCTCTTTGCATAGAAGTATCCCCAAAATAGATGTTTAACATAAAATGGTTATGATTACATAAGCACATACTATGCTGTAGGGAGAATATAACATTATGGTAACAGTTTCCTCAAATATTATCATCATGCATATAAGATGATACTACTTTCCCTCTTTTCTGTTCATTGTCTCATAAGTGGTATGACCCTGTTCCACTCAGCTGTAGGTTACATGTTAGGTGGAGAGAGTAAAAATAAAGTATCTCAGAAGTGAACCTGTCCTGTAGCTGCAATGCATTCTGGTCCGTTTCATGCTACTGTGTGTTAAGAAGTTTGTTTCTTTGTCTCTGCTATAGATTTCTCCTGTGCAAAATGGCAGTATAAAGAAGACTTAACTCTGTGATTCCAAGAGTTTGAGATCAAAAGTTGACTTTCACTGTGGTTCAGTGGTTCCCCACCTGTAACGCCAGGATCCTGTCAAAGGGCCGCAGGATTAATGTATTGATTAATGGGATAGGAAGGAAGAAAAACACGACTTTCTGCCCTGAAATTGATGTTTACTTTGGACTTTCTTCTGACATCTGCTTCTCTTGCGAAGTACAGTATCGTTGCATATCTTCTAAAAATTTTAAATATATATACATAAAAATACATCTTTAAAAACTGAGAAGGAAAAATCAAAATCAGAGCTTTTGAACCACTTGCTGAAATCATTCTCTGCTATCAGACTCCATTGCTGTATCTGTAGTGCACGCGTGTAAACATTTTTAGCATGGGAAATTGAACCTCACACTGTGGCAGAGTTGCTGCCCTACAGATTCAGCATTGGCATCACTCTCCGGTTTGGCCTCAGACATAAATAGGTCTGTTTGTCCTTGAAGTCATTAGATGAATAATACATGACTTAATACTCTATCAGAATAAGGGATTAAGTATATTAGATTAGGGGAATACATGTATTATAAATCTTATATCATGATGAACTGAACAACTTGGCAACACCAGTGCTGCAGCTGAGAAAGCATAGCAAACTAACTTTGTTCATGTCCAGCAGTATTAAAAGTTATCTCTGTTGCTTCACAGTTTGGTTTGGTTAAGCTATATTATCAAATTGTAAATGATTGTTCTTCTTTATACATTCATGCTTTGAACCCATTTTTTCTCATCTGCTGTCTGCCTTTGTAGGGCAGTATAGTCTCAGTTTTCACTACAACGTTTTTACGGTCAACTAATGTAAAAATGGCAGTAGAAAATTGTGCCACTGAAATCTGGTGCAGACTGCACACTTGTGTACAGTTTCATAACATAAGTAACATTTTCCTGCAAGGCTCAATGAACACAGCTCATAGATTTGTATTCTCTGTCTGTCTGTCTGTCTGTCTGTGTGTCTGTCTGTCTGCTGAACACATGCTGCCGTCTGTCATCACAGCGTTCCACAGAAGATTTGCAGCAGCAGGCAGGAGGATCAACAGACCTTAACGCCCACCACTGACATGCTTCAGATCTTCAGCAGTGTCCAGCTACAACACTGATTATGAACTTTGGAGTCAGGTTTCTTTGACCTCTGTAAACCTGGAAACCTAATAATACCTACTGTACCTTCAACAATCAACCTTGTTTTTTTTTTTAATTTTTATTAGAAATTAGTTTTGGTATTAGCAGCTTTATCCTTAGTCTTGTCATGTTAGTCTCATCTTTTGATGTTGTTCAAAATAATAAACTGCCTCGAGAAAATACCTGTATAAATATTATAACTGCGCTCTGGTGGCCTAGGGGTTAAAGGTTAAAAGTTAGACATTTTGGAAAATACACTTTTTGCCAAGAACGTGTAGTCCCTCAATTACTCATCAACTTGCAACTGCACTTCTGCATTCACAACAGAAAAGCACATATAAAATGACTATTTTGTTAAGGTTAAGGGACCTTTGTCGTCATGGTTAAAATAAACACAAGGGTTAGGGAATGACTGTGGTCATGCTTAAAAAAAAGGAAACAGCATTTACTGTCGGTTGGAAACAGGAAAACAAACAGCTCTCTCCCGTGTTAAAGTCCAATGTCTTGTTGAGCCATCCAACCACCCCGACCTCCTCTCTATGTGGACATTGTGGCTCTGTAACAACATCACCTGACTTCCTCCTTTGCTCTTTGTTTAATATAAGTATTATGTAATTTTGGGGCACTTGCTGAAACAACTGATTCTGTCGTTATTCTTGGGTGGACAGTTTAATCTAAGTGTAATATGGTAAACATAAACGTGTGCAGTCTAACAATTGAATCCCATTAGAATAAGACATGAAATGTGGCTATCTACAGTAAAATATACATATTAACCAGGAATATACAGGTTAAGGAAATAATCCAGTGGAATTGAGAGACCAAATTCTGTATCCCAGTGCAGCGAAAGCATAATTTCAGCATAGAAACAAGAGACTGTGAATTCACAAAGAACGGATTGTAGCTGCTGATAGCACCATGAATTGCACATCACTTGCAACCGCTATCTGCCCCGTCTCAAGGTCCCATTCACAAAAGATATTGTGCTAATGATATCACAGTGCAAACACGGCCATAAAGTTTTGCAGCTGAGTGCAATTTGCCCTTGTTTTGTTTCTGATTGCAGTTATCCATGTGGCAAAGTAGGCTATAAATGGTGGCTTTTTGCCAAGAACACAGTAGGCAGGACAACAGCAGAGAGAAGGAGAAAACTGATATTTTCAGACTGCGAGCTACAATCAAAAAGTGATATTCTCCTTCGAAATATCCGCTCACAGGCACACCTGGGCCTGGCATGATGATGCTTCCGCCTGTCTACGATCACTGGCCTGACACCCCTTATAAATGCGCTTCAGTTAACACCAACTCTCTGAAGACGCTAATAATTTTCCCTCCAACTGTGTGTGCCTGTTAGCGCTGGTGTTTGTGAATTGAACTTTGCTTACAATGAGTCTCACTTGCATAGAAAGGGGCCGATTTTGCGCCAAATGTATGCATATTCTGCTAATTTAAATATGTGCAAATAGCACCGGAGCACCGAGACATTACAATGGTTTATTTGTACACAATAAACATACGATACGGAGGAGCTGCTGCTCAGAGCCAGAAACAAGAAAACTGACTGAACCATCTGACCAGCAGCCTAGAAGATCGTATAACTCTTTAGTACTGTGTGTGTGTGTGTGTGTGTGTGTGTGTGTGTGTGTGTGTGTGTGTGTGTGTGTGTGTGTGTGTGTGTGTGTGTTTGATATGACAGTCTCTGTACGGAATATGAGAAGGCATCATGACAGCTAGTTGGCTCACTCTGAAACAACTGATACCACACCACTCTCTCCATCTCTCTCTCTGTCTTTTTTTCTCTCTCCGGCTCACTCTCACCACTCTTCTCCTTTTCTAACCACTCTCTCTCTCAGTTTCTTTCACACAATCTCCCCCCCCCCACACACACACATATATATAACTAAAGTATAATTCAACACCCACTGAAGGCAGATCACGTTAGCAGGTTGCCAAGCTGGTACTGAACTGTGTATCCCTGTGTGCTTACATAGCCCTCAGCAACGTTCTGTGGTAGTAATGAAGATCGAAACCTTCACACAGCTCTCATGTACAGTTCTTAGAGGTGCTGCATCCAGGAACAAACACAGAGGCCTGCTGGGAGAAGATCGGATTCTGATTTTTTGCATATCTGCATTATTTACTAGCCAAAATCATGACAGCTCAGTTTTCAGAGATTTTGTTCTGGAAAACATCCAATGAGAGCCTTGCTGGTGGAAGACAGACCAATCAGCAAGGTATCGGAGTGGTTTAAATGCAAATCCTGATACCTAAAAACACGTAGTATATGTAAAACACCCGAATTAAGTAAAATCTTAATGCTACAGTATACAAAGATAAGATGAAGAATAGTGTGGTTGTAAACTTTGTGGCAACAATTTGGGGCCCTTTCCTGTTTCAACATGGCAATGCTCACGTGATTAAAGCAAGGGGAAATGGTTTTCTCAGTTTGGCATGTCCACATATTTTTCCGGGTTTTCTGATGTGGTGAAGATCTGGTTAAGTTAAAAGAGCTACTCCACTGATTTAGCATTGCACTCCTATTGTTGGACTCACGTTGGACAGTTTTAAAAAGGATCAAAATCTGTATCTTTTTTATTTCCCCACACTCTTCTTCCTTGTTCTTCCTTGACCTGGCACCTACATTACCCACAATGCAACTCAACTGTCAACAGTTTGGTTGGAGAATCAGGTGTGTTATGCTAGTAGCGACTACTGTAGCCTCGAGCTGCTAGCCTCAAGCAGAGATGAGAAGCAGGCCAAAGACTCACTTCTTTCTAACTCCACATCCCCAGATTTTTCTCATTTTCAAACTTGTAGTCTTCAGCCCCGACTGATGCTGAATCACTTGAGGCAATTTATCAGACTTCACACAGCTCCCTCTGGAGCCACAAAAGGGGTTTATAAAACTTTTTTCACATATTCAGTAGTACTCTCCAACACACAGGCAATTGGTGGAGTTCCCCTTTAAGGTACCTAAAACGACTTGGTTGAGGTAAGGGAAAGCTTGTGCTGATTATCATCAGAAATGAATATTGATTGTTGGTGGGGAACAGGACGTGACAATTCGTCCTCTGTGCTTTGTACTTTGGGACTTCTCATCCATGTTGGCCTAAAAGTTAAGCATCAACTTTCATTATTGACCTTTTACCAAAATAATTCCAAATCAAAACTCCTGAAAATGCAATGAAGTGTACCTTGAGTTTGGATTGTTTCCAAGGCCCAGAATGAACTTTGTCCTAAAAGTGCTTTGGATGAAATCATAGAATCTCCACCTACAACTTCATCCATTAAAGAGGACCGTTTGGTAAAAAGCTTGTAAACTGATTTGTTTGTAAGAATATGTTATTTCAATAAATGAACAATGCTGTTTTTTTCTTAGACAGTGCAGTCATTGTTCACAACATTATGCTTGTCAGGAGAACATGGTTTTGTTTTAAGCTCTTCAACAAATCAACAATGCTGTTGTTTTTCTGAAGAGTCTCTTTGGATAATGACAACAAGAAGCAGCACTATATTTTGATCTTGAACTCGGAGCTGATTCATCACAATCATACAGTACTTGAACCTTGTGAACATTAACTTAAACCGAGCATTGTAGCATCCTTTTGCAACTGCACGTCCATTCCATGCATCACATTTATCGAGAAACAGATTTTCAGTGGATATAGGAGGAATCCGACATTTCCAGAAAAGCTGCTGTATTTTTCCACTTTGAAATCCTGAAGGAAATGAGAACTGGCCTGGCTCTTGCTGAGGCAGAATAATTAGGGCAGACCCCTCCGAGAGAGACCATTAATCTAAATCTTGGAGACCAACAACAGAGTAACCTTTCATCCAAAACCTGACAGGGTGTCCAACCTAATGCCCTCAGGCTCTTGGTGAAACGCAAGAGGAATTAACAACAGCTTACCTCTCAGTTTGGACTTTCGATGTTAAAATCTCTTTCAGTGATCTGGCCCACAGCTGAGACTGAAACCTGCAGGATATGAGAGACGAAATCTTTTATTTTATTAAATTCATACCTCAGGGACCTTGTGCAAAAACATTAATCTCAAAGAGGCAAGATGCTTTGTACCGGATTTAGGGTCTAGCTAATTTACATGTGGAATATGCTACATTCTTACAGGCTGTATGGCAGGTTTATGACCACAAAAAAAAGGTCTTGTTAACTGCTAATTGTTAAACGGCATGTGATTAGTTGCACTTTTGCATGTAGGTTTAGGTATGCTTATTTCTGGTTTATCTGTTCTTTACATTATACTCAGAAAAAAAGAAGGGAACTGTTGAATGCAAAAAAAATAAATAAATAAACTGAGAATTTAATATACTGACTATGTGCAAAAATACAGGCACTCAATGGCATGGAGAACACAGATGAGCCTTGGATCAGCAGCTACTTTGGATTGCAACGCGTTTACAGCTTGGCGGTCTTCCTCAGGCAGCATCAACGTGAAGGCAACACAAACCCTGGCTGCACAGGTGACATAAACAAACAAGAAAAAAGTAGTTTTATTCAACACGGACACTCATCGCACTCATGAGCAGAAGTGAGGTGGATATTTAGCCTGGCACAGTGTCCCCTCATGGGCTTAATGAAGAACTAGATCTGTCTTGTTTCATCTCAACCTCTCTCTCAACGTGTGTATGTTATTCTGTATATCATGCATTTTCACCTACGTTGTCCTTACCACCTCATTTTGATGTGTCACATCCAGATTAATACATGTACTACCCTTGCAAATATTGTAAACTGGTTTTGTATTTAATATGTCATTATGTTAGAGGGTCACATGTTCAGTACTCTATCAATAATGCAAGCATCCCATTATCGTTTTGTATTCAGGGGCGGGGGGTTTGTATTCGACGACTCCCTCCCTTCTTTTTTTCTGAGTATTATCACTGACCTGCGTGGGAAGCCTTTTTTTCCACTGTTCTTTATATTATGATACCAAGATGAATTCAATCCAGGTGACTTGGAAAGAATCCATCCTCTGTATCAGGTCTCTATTTCTGATGTGCACCTTTCATGTAAATTGGGAAAACTAGCTTGTGTCAGTTAACATGAAATTAATATTTAAAGATGCATTTCATTGCATTGACACTGTCTTTATCTACATATAGCAAAACTACTTTTTTCTTGTTTGTTGAGGTAGTTGTTTGTTTAGTGCAGCCTTAGTTTGTGTTGTCTTCATTTTGGATTTCACCCTTTATGTCTCCAATCATGTCCTTCACTGTGGTTCACAAACTGATTTTTGTGCTTTTTCACCATATTACTGTATCGCTGTTTGGGTTATTCCCCAAAGATCATCTTTGTGCTTTTGTTTTGAGATATAACAAAGGTTTTACTTAAAGATTCACTTATCAGTTCTCTTATTCAGAGAACACTGATTATGTTGTGAAAGCTGAGCACAGAACACCTCAAGCTGGAAAGGTATCCCTCCCCCAACTATTGTTCCTGGAACTGAAGAGAAGTCCAAGTCGGATAGATGACAGTTTACATTGTTTATATATATATATATATATATATATATATATATATATCTATCTATCTCATCATACCATGATCCTAAAGGCAAACGTAAAGACTGAAGTGTGTGATTCTTGTTTGTTTCCAGTTTGGGCTAAAGCTCAAGATGTGCGGCTAATACATGAAACACTGCTGCCACTACTGCTGCTGTTGCTCACATAGCATTTCATAAACAAGCTCACCAGGCAAGAGTCTGCACTCTGCACTGCCGATATGGAAACTCTGTGAATTTGTCAGCTGTTCACCGTATCAGTTGGCAGTCCACAAAAGCACACTTTAATGTGAAAGTTGGAGTTTTCTTGTCAACGCTGTCACCCACTTGGGATCATAATGGTTTGTTCCCCATTGATCAGATGCAGGGGATCACTTTTTTTACTTCACTGAAACTCTCGTGCTAACATGCATATGATGAGTGGATGTCCTGGTTTAGTTCTTTTGGTGTTTGCATGTTTGGCAAATGTCAGTTAGCATCATAGGTTGACAGTCAGATTCAGTTATCATACGCATGAATTTGTTGAGGATATTTTATTGCTTCTCTGCATGACCTGGGTGATGTCTTGGGTGCCTGCTGGCTGCAAAGTTCTGCTCTCATCAAGCTGCTGCATCTACCTACTTTATGTGTGCGGGTATTTGCAATGCAAATTAATTGAGCACATTTTACTTTGGGTTGTTCTTTGGCACAAACATTTTGATACTTTGATTATGCTGATTTCTGTTTGTAGGTTCAGGCTGGAATGGTTTTGCATTATATTTTCCCCTGCTGTTGGTAGCCTAATTTTGGTGGGATTTTTTGACTGTGCCTGAGGTCACTTGTAGAGGCTAATATATATTGGCTTCAGGGCTGTACAATAAACATCGGCCCAGTTTACACAAACGTCTCGTATCAGAATTACATGTCTTGTATCATAATTTTAATTAAATTTCTCTCTGTTGGTCAGATCACAAATCTGATTGCAATCAGTCTTTTCCAGGGCTACATCCATTCAGGGTCGGCTATACTCCAGTCCAGAAGATGGTGGTAATGCTGTTTAGTAACTGCCAAAAATGGTAGAAGAAGAACTCTGCACTTTAGCATTTTATTTAAAACAGTTTAGCTAGCATTAGCTAGCTAACAATGATCCATAAGCTAACACAAACACATGAATGAATAATATTATTGTTTTACAGGCTCACGCTGCTCACTCACCCTCACACATACAGTAGAACAGTCTGTGATTGAACTAATCACATAAACGCTACAACGGCTCTGTGCGCTTTCTGTATGATCATATGTATTGACAACGTTAGAGCTGCTTTTCTCCCCGTCTCCAACAACAGGGAGATCGACAGCTAATTTCAGTGTCACATTAGTGTAACTTTAGCTGCCATTATCACAGTGAACAGATCATGTGAGTGGCTACTGACGTAGTTACAGCTGGGAGGAGAAAAGCTTGCGTTTGCGTCTTGAAGAGACTGAAGCATTTACACCTTTTCAACATTCTGGATAGAATGCCTCTCAAACCGCTTGGGGAGGTGCATTTGCACTTGGCTTTTTAGAGATTGGATAGCTATCCAGTGCGCCCAAGAAGCATAAAGTGACTAAGTGTAAATGGAGTAACTGACTGTTGTCTTGCAAAAATCCATTCACATAATTATTTCCCTGTAAAACTGGCTTCAAAAAGGAATCACAAAATGACTATTGCCACATAGTCGTATTCACATTTTCTCCATGCAGTGCATGCCTGCTTTGCTATTCTTCATATAACTACATTTCTTCTGTTGTACTATTTAGACTGTTGCTACACTCAGCAGAATGCATTGCCAACTTCAAGATTTTATCCATGTACTGAGAGTAATTTACTTTTTATCAAAGCTATACATCATTTCATAAGAGATCTGTCAGCTTCAAGCCATACAATACGGTAAATGATCATTAAATAATGATTAGTGGCCTGCCCTCACAACGTATTTGACATTACAGCTGGAGTCATGCTCTGTACTCTAGCCAATGCTTATTTGGGGGGTGTATGTTTGCAGAGAGTGATGGTCTGAGACTAGCTACCAAATGTACATACTCTATTCATCTGACTGCTTTTATTTAGTCCCGCAAATGTAAGAGACCTGTTAGAATATATCTTTGAACACTAAGCTAGGACCAAACGTAAGCTGTATCCAGATAAAGCTAAAATCACATTTTGTTGCACATCAGTTCAATATACTGTATTCTAAAGTCAAACAGCAAACTGAATCCAACCTTAAAACTTTAGATTCATGCCACATTTGCTATCTCTTAGAAGTCTGACCACTAAAATTTGATTCACTTCCTGTGTGAATCATTTGATGTGACATGTTTTGACACGAGCAGAGAACTAATATGTCAAATCCACTCGGAATAGCTGGAGATGAATTCCTGTCCCGGTGTGATTCATCCCTGCTGAGGTGAAAATTGTCTTGCTAACTCAAAAATGATGCACATACTGTGCATCATCAGCTAAAGGAGAATTAAGGTCAGGTTTGGTCAAATGTTTGTTATTGCAGTGGAACTGAACTGCAAGTGGAAAAACTTTCAAGTTTAACTTTAACTACTAAGCAATAATCTTACATTGTTTTAAATTCTATTCATCTGGCAGCTGAAGTCTTGATGTAACTGGGTGGTTGTGTGAACCGAGTAGAGAAAAAAATTGAAACCATAACACTCCCTTCTCACACGCAGTCCAAATATTGGTCTTGGGGGTCTACCAGGTTCCCATATCCATTCAGAAATCTAATCTCCTCCTCTGTCCATTCATCTGCAGGGATGAGCAACATGGAGATTACCAAGAAGTTTGTCGGCTCATTCATCTTTGACTTCTCGCTCTTAACATCATGTGATTGATATAAAAGGTTAGGTAATCATGCAGCCTGATCTCACTGGGAACTTAATACTTATTTGTACAAAAGGAAATATATTTTTTATAATTTAAAATAGCCAACAGATTTAACCAGCAACTCCTTCAACTCCTGCAAAGCTACGGTAAAATCATTTAACCTAACATAACTTTATGGATAGTTTGTTACTGTTCGTGTACATGCAGGAATGTGTAAGTCTGTTTGTTTGTATGTGACTATAAATCATCCTACTTCCTATCTGCTGAGGTGGTGGAGACAATATGATTTGAGAAAGACCACACACACACACACACACACACACACACACACACACGCGTAACTGATCTCTACTCGTCGCAGCATGGGGACACAGCTTCCTACAGAGAGTGGGAAGAATGAGAAAGTGTGTAGGGCCATAGCCAATGACTACATTTGTGGGTTTTACAGGCCCAATCCTTATTTTCTTTTGATCAAATACATTTGTAATATATTCACATACTACATATTTGACTTTTTTTCAAGAATGCATTCTGTGTTTCTCAACTCATCATAATTGAAAATATGCACCCATTTTACAACTTGGTTACTAACATTACTGATGCAAAAAATCTTCACAACATCAGACAGCATCAGAAAGAGCAGGCCTGTCATTCAGTTTGGGATTTATAACAGGCTCCCATCTTGCTTTTCATTTTGGTGGTCAACTCCCTTTATTTACATTTGGATGATAGATTGTGCCTTTGAATTTAAGTCTTACTCTTGTGGTGGATTTTCTTTCTTCTTTTCCAGGTCTGGATATTGTTAATTAAACTTCAACTTACTATAAATTATATAATATAAAGTAGGTGAGGTACCACTACCCTCAAGGATGAGTGACTAAGTCAAAGAAGACCAATCCACGTAGGTTTATTTGCATCAATACAGAATACAAGCAAACCATGTTGTCTCGAGAGCAACCACCGAACAAAGAAAAGTTACAATATTTTATACCCTAAACTGGGTGGTGTCCATCACGTCTTGTCTCATCTTAGGCTGTCTGTCTCAGATTTTTAGCCTTCACATACTGAACATACTAAAAATTCTGTTTTGACTTTGGTTTCTATCTTTTATCATGGCCAAGGCTGATAGTGACCATAGTCTCTTACCCAGTTCACAACACACACTCATGTCATTGAAGGCAGACAGTCTGGTAGAACATAAACCTTAGATAAAACACTACACTGTGTGTACACAGTCAGGCTGCATGGTACACACTCTGGTCAGGTCAACCTGGACTTTAATTCAGCAGTTTGCTCCTCCTCCCATTCCGACTTATTCTGTTACTTAGGTTGTTATTAGGTTCCCGTGTAACCTGACTGTAAGGACAAGTTCTCACACTCTCTCACTCTCACACACGTAAGGCCTCATCTCATATGAGTACAGAGTGAGAGTACACTGTTAGTGAGATTACATCACAGATTGTTCTATATGGATGAACTAACAATTATAATATATCAACACTGATATATGTCAATCAGTGTGTTCCTAATGACTCCATGTTTCTGTTTTAATTAGTGCATTTTAAAAATACCAATGTATTGGGGTCCTGGGGGACCCGACTCAAAATCACCCAATTCACCTATGCAGCTTTAATAGAAACTATTTAGTGAGTTCATGTTTGCCATGCATCCTAATATAAAAGTATCACACACTATCAGGGGGTTAGTGGCACACATATGCAGCAGAAACGGATTTCCTCATGTGCTCTGTCGACGACCCTAAATAAATACTTTTCTTCCTAATGTAAGACGATGTTCAAAAGTCAGAAATTACATAATATGCTCGCTCTCTCTCTCTCTCTCTCTCTCTCTCTCTCTCTCTCTCTCTCTCTCGACAGATGACAATAATTACATAACTAGTAATGTTTTGAGAAGAAATAAGCTATGATGGCTGTTTCTTACAGTAGTTTATTCTTGGGGTCCCCAGAGACAGAGGATGAGGGTTAAATACGGGGATAACAGCGCACATTTTCAGATAGTCTCTCCTGGAAGGCATTCATAGTGTTGCACTACGTTCAAACCCAGCTTACTTTCTAACCTCCACCTCCTGGACAAGCAGTTCTGATGAAATATACTGGTGCCTTTACTAATGACTAGTATCAGTTTTCCCATTTTATATTTTTTCTTTCTTACTATCGCTTGTTATTTCTTTCATTTCATCCCTGCCTCTTTCTCCTGCTCTGTCTTTTTCTTTCCTTCTATCTTTCACATCCTCTCTCTCTCTCTTTGTTTCTCTCTCTCTCTCTGTGTCTGACAGACACTTTGAGGACAATGAGAACAGGTATAATGTGAACTTGAGATGATCCGCACTAGTTTCTGATAGCAAAGCTTGCTCTCACTAAGCACCGGGGCACACGTACACATGCAAGAAATGCTAAACCATCACAACACGCTTAGAACACCAGACAGTCAAACCACCAGCTCTCACTTAATAGGTTTTGAGTTTCAGTAGATAGTTCTCTTTTCTCTTTCTGTTCAGCTGTGCTGTCTATAGCTGCTCGTGCTAATGCTAACTAACTCAAATTATCCACGGGATTGCACACAGGTAATTCCTACTGAAAGGAGGTGGAACCATGACTGTCCATAACGATCGCCGTCAAGTAGAAAAATCAAGCTCACAACAAATGTCACACTTATGTTACATTATTCAGGTTGAGAGCAACACGTTTCCTACTACAAAAAGGTTAATGAGTGTTACTTCCTAATACAGGTGTCATAAATCTTTTACCTTTGCATGCTGCATGTAATGAGATTAACATTTTACTGGCGCCCTTATGTTTCATATCAGCTCATTTGTTTTTAAGAGATTATTTCCAACAGAGTAGACATTTCCTTCTCTTCCTGTGGGTGTTATGTGACCTACAGGAAGCAGAGGAGAACATAGTGCAGCGCTGGGATGAAAACTCTTCAAACAAAAAAAGGCAAAAAGTGTCTAAACCAGAACAAAACTTAGTGCTGCAACCTCAAAAATATAACTCAATTGTCAGACCACAGACACTCTTAACCTGGGGAAATAAGGAAAGATATTATTTTTCAACAAAAAATATATTTCTTTAAAAAGGAAACAGTTCTATTTTGTTGACCAGAGGGTGTTTGGTCTTTGAGTAGGACATTTCACTGCATTTTCTACCAATGCAGAGCAATGGCAGATTGATGACTGTGGCTGTCGCCTGCCATTTGACACGTCTACTGTTTGAAAAGCCAGGTTTTTATCTGCACAAGCTTCTTCAGAAATGTTCTAACTCATTCAGCAGTAGACAGACGTACGACACCTTCACTGACATAAGGATTAGTAGTAAAAACATTATATAACATATGATACTTTTTTAGAAGTCTCAGAGATAATGATTGTACTGGATGCTCCAGATTTCACTTCTTGAGATATTAAATAGTGAAACAAAAGTAATTAACATACAGTACATCGCCTTTAGGGGGGATTACACTGCAGGAATTAAGCACAAAGAAACTGGATATGCACACATGTAACCTCAAACGCATCATTTTACACTCTACACCGAGCGGAAGGACAGAAAGAAATGCAAATGTTGTGTGTGGAATCACAACACACACGCACACACACACACACACACACACACACACACACACACACACACACACACACACACAGTGTCAGATACTGTTGCCGACCATCACAGAGCAAAATAATGGTCTGCATCAGACCAAGTGTTACATCAACAGCCTGGTTTCCACACATACAAAGTGTCAGTGCTCAGTGTCAGGTCACCGTGTTCCCCGTTTTTCTGAAACTGCAATGTCACGCAGCCTGCTAACATCATGCATTTATTTCTCACCATTTATAAAAGAAAATAAACATGTCCTTGAATAACAGAGCCAGCTCACTTGACATAACAAATTTCCTCTACAGAGACCAGACCCTGAAGGCAGCATCCATCAAGAGAAAGTTAAACACTGCAACCTATAGACTAATCAAATTAAAATCATAGAGGAGCAAAGTTAAAAGTCATCGTGTAAAATGAGTGAGAAAATTAGAGCGAATTCAAGATTAACTGACATAATTGTCTGGCTCCTTTAAAGCTTTAAACTAGTGTCATAAATATAATCACTCACACCAGCATGGCCTGCAACCAGGTTTTCCATAAATAGAATGCCCAAATACACATACCAGAAAAAAACAGAAAGCAAGAAAATGTTATGTTGTGGCTTTACATCTCTAAACCTTACTTGTGCAGGGTGGAAGTAGTCTACTGAGCACTGGGTCAGTATCAGGTTTAACAGCAATGCAGCTGCTGCTGATGAGGGGAGCAGGTGGGATCAACCTGAGTTTATGAGTTTTTAGGGCCCTTGGTGCTTTTGTACTGTAATGAACAGAAAAATGTGTTCATACAGCTCTCAGATGCAAACATGCTGCCATTTAACATTTAAAAGTTAGCGTGCTAGAAAAAGCTTTATTTTTTTGCTACAGCACAGACCTGCTTTGTAAATATGTCTCTCTTTTGGGGAAAACAGTACCAAAAGGAAGAAATTAGTTTTATATTTTCCTTTTCTTTTGTTGCATGAACAATGCCCCCTGTCTGTGCATCTACCAGTCTGTGTTGTTTCTCTTTGTCTACATTGACAGAGATGATTTATACCAATCATTAGCATATAACCAATCATTTAATTTTCACAGTATTTGCATCGGTCTCTGCTCTTTAATTGGCTGATGACACTAACACCTAGATAGCATTCGGAGAAACAACGCAAAAATAATTTTGAACCGCTACCTAAGTTTAGTAATTGCAGGAAAAAGGGGTGAAAGAAGAAGCTGGCTTTCAAGAAAATTAAATCGTTAATTGATTTTTGAAAACAAAAATGGTACAATGGTGCCTTAAAGGCCCCAATTCCTCAGTGGTACAACTGGTTTCAGTTTGAATACTGTATGGCACCCTGAAGCAGCGAAACAAAGCTTCGATGAATAGTAGAAGGCTTCTGTTACATGTGGGAAAGAGAGTGTGGACAAATGCTGCAGGGCTTTTACTCCTCAGACCTAATAGTAGAAGAATCAAGTACACAATCTTATATAAACAGCTGAGCATCTGAGGAGTTTCGTTGCAATATGAAACCTCCAATCAACCAGAGGAGAGAACAGCAGCATACAAGGAGCCTTCAAGAGCAATTCAGTTATTTGATACTGCAAGTCAAGAGATTAATGAAATTAGATAACAACCATGTGAAACAAAGATAGATACTTTTCCTATAAATTACTTAAATGTAACACTTATGCATCCATAGCAAAAAGTCTCATTTTAAAAACAATGACAAACACTGTGCCTGAGTCCTTGGTAACAATTTGACACTTTGAAAATAATTGCTTTTCCAAACAAATGTGCCTGGCGCTATCTTCAATTTCAGCTCCCACACTGTAACACAACGGCTGTAACCAACAGGCAACGGCAGGCACTCGACCTGCCGCCAAACTCAACTGAATATCGTGACCTAAAAGTTAAACACAATCACAGTCGTATCCAAACCACCACTTGAAAATGGTCCACCATGACCTGCATTAATGCTGGGCAAAAAAAAGGAGGAAGTGAATAAGTTTGGATGAATGATTCCCTGAGCTCAAAATATTCACTGGACTGTAAATCCAACAAACCACTGGTTCTCTGAACCATGATTGGCCTCCAAACTAGTTGCGATGTCACAAAATCATGCTTGTAGCCCTTTATCTCAGATTTAAGGTGAGCACAGAGGAAACTTTCCCTCAGCAGGTGAATGTGAAAACAGCCACCTAGTGTCAAACTCTGCATATACATCATTCTGCACAGTGAAGCTCAAACATCCAAGTGCAGGGTTCGTTCAGCTTTAAGACTAAAATTCAAGCACTTTTCAAGCACCTTCAAGGTATCTAAACCAAAAATGTCCGGACTCTCAAAGCCTTTGTCATCACATCTAAATTGTTACTATAAATGCAATTGTGAAAAATAAAGTTTACAGAATTCCTTAACACCCACAGCAACCAATGTACAGTATATTGTCACTTTGTTTATTTTACCAGCTGTTCACATTAACTTTGATTGTATGTAATGATCATGATTATTTAATGCTTCCTAATTTCCAGAGTGTAAGGGATCAGCAGAGGACTTATCTAGCTATGAATGACGAGTGAACACAAGAAACTAACTTTTCCTTTTAGATCATGTTGAAAATGAAGCATTTTTTCAAGGAGTATATTTGAATTCAAGCATTTTCCTAACCTTGAAAATATAACAGTTAAAATAAAGCATTTTCCAAACTTTCAAGACTTTGTACGAACCCTGCAAGTGAAGTCACTACAAGCAAAACACATTTTGGAGTGGAGGGGAACTCTAACCAAATAGTTTCAGTTGCCTAAACTTAACTATACCTGCGGCATGAACATGATCTTTCCCTTAAAGAAGTTGTTTTGATGTATGTGGGTTGTCATGAAACCAGTACATCTACAACAAGGCAGAGCTGAATGTGACCCTGGATCGCTTGTAACTGATCTGCGTGATTCTAAATAAACCAAACACAAGGGCAAGTGTCTGCTCTGGGTTAGAGCAAAGCAACCTGGAGACGTACCTTCAGCAACATATTATTCCTTGTGACATTGACTCGAAATGAGTTAAACCAATGTGTCACTAAACTACAATGTGTTCACTCCAGTTGAAACAAAAGTTTGTAATCTGAAGGTCATTATTCAGCTTTTTTTTAGAAACAGAGGCTCTAGTCTGTAACACTGTTGTCATTTTGTCAGCCAAGGTCTTCAGTTCCCAGCTATCCTTTACCAGAGGCTGATGGGGCGGGACAGGACAGGAGAGGGGAGCGTGCTAAGGAAAGTGATCCGCCACTACAGAGAAGAGAGGAAAGCAGTGAATGGCATCAGTCAGTTGAGTGTAAAGTTATATCTGCAGGGCTGGTCTACTGACAGCGGAGGTGAAAGGACACGTCGGCTAATCGTATACAATACAACTCACTGATACCAATGCCGACTTTGAAACACTCACTCACAGACTGAGTGGTCAGGTTGACTGAGTAATGCCGTAACAGAGGAGATAAAAAAAAAAATAAAAAAAAAACAATACTGCTCACCCAATTACAAAACACATATCTTCTACCCACTAGCAGTGTCTAGCCATGCAGGTATTATTTTATGTGCTGAGGATTTGAAGTATCCTACTCTCAGATTTCTGCTGCCATCCCAATAAAATGGAAGACATTGGATTTTCATTAAAAAAGGTCCTCAAAGCATTGATCCATTACATTTGAAAGATTCAGAAGCAACACATTACCAGACATAATGTCCCTGTTGCTCTGGATAATCTATAAACCTAACTGTGGACTGTATATATAGGGACTTGTTTTTTTTTTGGTAGAAAGTTACAACAAAAAAAACATTTACCACAAGGTCTGTGGTTGACAGTCCTTTTGGTTTTAGTCTCGCATCGCCAGACCTAGCTCTACACTTTGTTTTAACTCTGGCTGAACCCATTATCATTCTGGTAAAGGGGGGGATGAACGCTCTGGCTTGTTTGTATTTCTTTAAACCAATCACAATCGTCTTGGGCGGCGCTAAGCTCAGGATGCCCTTGCAAAATACTATAAACAATAACACGCAGATAGCAGAAGGGGAGGAGTATTCCAACTGAAATAGTCGGCCAATGGCAGGCTGATACCCACAGCCTACTTCCAGTGAGTCAGACGATCTTGGTTTAGGCTAGTTAAGCCTAGCTGATGGCTGATACCAAGCCAGACCAACTCTGTGGCAAAGAATAGGGGAGACGTTTTCATGTGTAAACAGTGATTTGTCTCTCTACAGTGGCAGGAAACACAACAAATGATAACTCTTGAGCTATATCCTGACCTTCTCTTGGCATAGTGGGGTTGACTAACTGTAACTTAACCATTCTGGTATTTACTCCCCCATGGCTACAGCTACATGCTAAGACTCTAAAACACCATCTCAAAGCTGCACAAATCCATATTTCTATATTAACAATGGGTCAAATGACTAACGTGAAAAAGCATTTTGGCATGTTTCAGATCATTGTTCTGTTCTTTACAGTTTTGTTTCAGTCTCACCGCTCGCATGAACCTTGTTTCCAGCAGAAGCAGGCAGCTGTTCTAAGTGGAACAAGCTCCGATAGTCCCAGTGTACACTACCTGCCCAGCACCAAACGGCAGACAAAGTTATCAACTACCTGGTGAATATGGTGGAGCATTTAGTAGCTAAAGAGCCAGATATTTTTCCTCAGGAGTTAGTGGAGACCAAAACAGAGCAAAAAGGAGAGTGAATATTTGGCTTAAATTTGTTGAAAGGCCAGAAACACGACTGCTAATGAATGCTAATGTTTCTAACAGGTTCACCACATCAAATTTATAAGATGATAATATGTCAGTGTTGTGTCTACAGCTTGTTCCACTGCCCCCAAGTGGCTCAAGCTCAACCTTTAACACAGTAACAGGGACACTCGCTTGAAAGACACATTGCTGTTGAATTGTTGCTGTTGCTGTTGAATTGTTTACATGTAATTTAGCATTGTAGTTTCCCTAAATGAAATTCCATTCACCTATTGTATTGGGGTGGAGGCAGACGTCTCGGTGACAAATATCACAAAAGCTGCACAAATTAAACCAAAACTAACTACGTGGCTAGAATATCACTGGAGGTGGCTGAGGAAATGTGTCTTTTGGTTATTTTGGGTGAAAAAAAACAAAACGTTGTGACTCAATATGTTGTCTTTGAGGAGCTGAAAGGCTGTACAAACAATATAAAACATCTCAACCTAAAGAAACTAAAATATACAATGTACAACTGGATTAGATAATAAATCTAAATATCAAGTGAAACATTGTGTAGAAAACAGGAAGAATCACATGTTCTGCCTCCTCCCAGGATACATAATTCCTCATGTAAAATCTTCTGTATGTATTATCACTGAACTTCTGTCTCTCTGCGCTCCTCTGCCCTCTCCCTGCTGTGAACCAGATATTTGATGCTATTAAATTATTCGCTTAAATATTACAGGAGACGGGAGGAAGAGGTTAGATCCACAAAGAGCTCTGCAGGGAAGTCACGTTTTACTGGCTGTTGGGAGTGTGTGTGTGTGCGTGCATGTGTATGTGTGCGTACTTGTACAGCTATCTTTGTGAGAACCAATTTGAGTTTTAGACCTTGGGAGTGAGGACATTTTTGGAAAGTGAGGACATTTTGGGCCAGTCCTCAATTTCGGAGAGACCTTCAAAGGGGCTGTTTGAGGGTTCAGACGTGGTTTTAAGGTTCAGGTTGGAATTAGGTTTAGGTTAGGGCTAGGGAATGCATTATGTCAATGAAGGTCCTCACAAGTATAGAAGTACAGGGTTGTGTGTGTGAGAAACAGTGAGGGAGGAGGGGAGACATTGAGGTGCATTTGTGTGAGACTGGTGAATGTGTGCGTGCGTGCGTGCGTGCGTGCGTGCGTGCGTGCGTGTGCGCGAGTGCCATATGAAAATTGATTTACAGCCACTTTAAACACTTGCTGTGACAAATGATGATAAGTCCACTTTCCGTTGATCGACTAAACGATTAATCGACTAATTGTTTCAGCTCTAAAAAGAAACATTCAAATGTATTTTTGAAACCATGATATGTTTTGGAAAAGTGTTTCAGTTTGATTGTTTTTAAAAGAAGCTTTAAATTCCTTACTTTTTATTTATTTATTTTTATCAAGAAACAGGAGCTGTTTTAGACACAAATTTGTGCATCATGACTTTCTGCTTATGAAACAAGAAAAGGGAAGAAAGAGGAAGAAGTGGAGCAGAGTGACAGTGAAGAACACAGAGCCGTACTTCAACACCCTGATTCACAGAGGAGGGATGTAGGTCACCTGTAATCGGACCACATATCAGTCTGTGTGTGTTTGGGGGGGGTGGAGGTTACACAACCACACACAGACTCAGACATGATGATTGTTCTGACCTACTCGCCTGTTGAGGGGAAAAGGATCATCACACCGCAGGGGGTTATGGGCTACAAAAGAAAGAAATAAAGATTGCAGCTAGAGCATGAAAGTGTGCTGTCAAGTGCATTTCAATGGTAGTTCTGATACTGTACACCAGCCAAACGGCAACCTTAACCTTAATCCTAGCCTCTTTCTTCAACAAACTGGAGTTCACTCCATGTTTACTTTTAGCAATTTACTATAATTGAATCAATTAATCTTATATAATTCGTTCAGTTAGATAAGATTGTCAGTTTCAGTTCAGGTTGTTTTAGAATATATAATTATGAGTTCAGTCTTGTAATTTTAAATGATGAGTTGACTAAATGTCCAGCTGATCATTCATATGGATCATACTAAATTGTTTGCAAATATTGTTAGCTTATTAGCATACACTTCCCAGCATGCATTCATTTGGATTGACACCAGAAAGCCATTTTTTTTTGTAATTTGAAGAAAGTTACATGATGTAGCCTTGTATGTGTCTTTTTTTTTTACATGTTTCTCAGATGAGTCACATGGTTCTCCCTCTCTCGCATCTCTGATATTAGAAACTGAAACCGTCTTGATTTAGACAAAGATGAACAACAATTACTTTGTGAGCACATGAAAAAAACAGCACCTCCCATGAAAATTTACCAGCACAGGTACTTGTGTCATCATAATTTGGTTTTGTTAAAGAGTAAGATCCTTTTTGTTTAACCAGAAACAGAAGTCTTGCTCAAGGAAAAGTCTCGCTCTGAAATCTCGCGAGAGGTTGAGTTGTTGCAGGAAGACGACGGAAACGTGAGTCAGAGTTGGAGAGAAGAGTTTAACAAAACAGTCACTTCGAATATCAATCTGAGCCTGTCAGCGGCAAAAACAAGCACTTTTAGTGGACGTACTTTTCATGGCCGATATTGCCCCAAAGGATTAGGTTGCAGCCATTGCATCCCATCGCAGATGCCGGCGGAGGTGATCTACTGGACCAATTCCAAAACTTTTGGTAACTATTAGTCATTTAGACCCCAAAATTTGTAAAAATAAGGCCCAGGTTTAAAAATACAAGAGTTTCCCTTTAAGATGATATTTAAAATTTTATCAGATTGTTGCCTTGAAATTTTTGAGGGGTATTTTTTCAACTTTCATGTTTACAGTGCGTGTACGAAGCTGGCCACCAGCACAACTGGTCGACGCTTGCTTGTTTTTTCAGTGAGGATTTCAGTTATGCAGCCTAGAAAGCAGTAAATACAGCAGTTAGAGTTGTATAATAGAGTGCAGTCTCGTGCATAAAGCCAATTACAGACCCTGACCTAGACACTTTGTCAGCACCATTACACTGGAACCAAAGACAGAAAATAAAAAATCCTGCCAGAGGGAAGCCAAAGCCACCACAAGCATGCAGAGCTGCCTACAGTCAGGACTGCTAAAGATAGACTAAATACCAAAAACAGACCCCAACCGGCATCATAACCCAGTCCAGACCTAAACTCACATTAGCATCCTCATATCAATTTAAATCAAATCAAGCTGCTGCTGACTATTTGCAATTCTTCTTGCAGTCCAGACAAATACCAACCAACTGCACTTCCAGACCATTTCAGACCACTTAAAATTCATTGTCATATTGTAAACTGCTCAGCTGCTGTTGAGAGAATAAATCATCTCTAGGCTGACAATACTGACAAGAACCACTGTTAGTCCTATTACTCCTAATAAAGAAAACCTCTGAACAATAAATGTAATTTGTCAGGAACAGTATTTGACACGCCCCTGTTTGTGTGCCAGCGCAGGACTAAACCCAAACCATCTTTTAGTCAATAGTTGTTTGTCTTAGTGTTTGTGGTCATATTAGTTGTACAAAAACATCAACGGCTTCCAAACCCAACCCCTCACATTTCAGGTCTCTTTCTCACAGTGGAGTTTTATTGCTGTCTGAAGATAAAAACAACATGTCTGATCTACTGATTTCCTGTTTACTCTGTATTTGATTGGTTTCGTATCAGCAGGGGGAAAATATGACTGTTCCAAACCAAAATCCACACACCAGATTCCTTTTTCACATGCAAGCTGCCGTTTGGGGTTGGATTAATCCTGCATTTGCACAAAAAATCCCAACTATAACTTATAGAGTTGCTCAAACGTTAATTGAATCTGACAAGATGGAAAACTCAGCACCTGTTTTTCCTCTCATGCTTCTGTAACCACCACAGAAAGTTCTGATGAGTTGATACATATCAAATGCCAATTAAAGCCAACTCATCCAAACCCGATAGAAAGCACCCAAGGAGCTCGTACCTCTGCTAAGGCTATGTGATCCTCTAAAAGTCGCTCTGTAAGTAATAGAAAATGCTTTTTTTAAATTTTTTTATCTGCATCTGGACTAGACAATCATGGGATAATCATTCAACAAGGTGAAATTCCCCCCAAAAGTTGTGAAATCTTTCAAAACTGCCCAATCTCGCAACATCAGAAAATACTGATTCCTGCATCCGCACCAAAATCTTATTACTTGCTGCTTCGTGACTGAACGTTACACAAACTTGAATAGAAATCTGTTGACAAAGTCGATACTTGCACATAACCCTGTCTTCTAGAAATTACATCTGTAAACTAATTTGAACAGCAAATACGTTTTGCTGCCTGAATTACATTTTTTTTATTAACATAATGAGGAAACATTAATAGATATATCTGCCCAACCCAGTCTCAAAGAAATGACTTCATATAGTGCTAATATTGTTTTCCTAATTACGCTGTGGTGGCAGACACAAACACTGGCCGGATTATGTTAACAGGCAACGTATTTACGAGGGATTGAATCGCTACATATTTGCACTGCACAGAAGTCGTAGGGAGGTGGTCGGGGTCGATGGTGGGTGTACGAAGAGCAGCAATCAACATTTTGCAACTTGTTTGCAAGATACGTTAATTGCCAGCCTTTCATCATTATGTAAATAGAAAATGTAACCAGCAGCTTTACATTTCCCCCAAAACATCTTTACTGTTGCAGATAAGTTATCAAAATTTAACAAAATGTTGATATTGAATGATTACGTTAACAGACATGTTCCATTTTTTCGTTTTCCTGATAATATCCGTTCTTGCAATACAATATCTGCTCAGAGCAACTAAAGGATGAAATCCACCAAAATGTATTAATACTCAAATAAAAAAATAAACGTTTGGTACATTACTCCATTATAATATGATGCGTACATGAATAAATAAATGTATTTTAATATTGTATTGTGTAATGTATTAATATCATATGTATTCAAAATTCAAATACAGGAAGTATATATGGTCAGAAAAGTGATTAGATTGGGCTTTTAAAGAATGAGTGGGACTTTAAACCCAAGCCAACCATCCGTCTATGCTAATTGTAAGTACTGTAGCTGGATCAATTCTGCATGAAAATATGACTCCTGCCAGAATTTCAAGTAAACAAATGCCTGAGGCGACACAAGAGCTCATTATGGCTTCTATTACATAAGAGAAAATTCCACGTCGCATTAGCTTTCCCGGCATTTCTTTAAATATTTTGTTACACATTTGTTGTTTGCTTCTCACTCTTGTGCAAATGAGTTTGTGACGTCCAGTGCAAATTTCATAGTGTCGGTTAAAGAGGATTTTGAAGGCAGGGTGGTAACAGAAAAGTCAAATCAGTTTGAATCAGTTGAAATAATATATTTTCATACGTTCATTCTCTCCAGCATAAATACATCTGGCTGTCTCTGCTCTGTCAAAGTGTTGCGGGCAAGGCAAGTTTATTTGTATAGCGCCTTTCATCAACAAGGCAATTCAGGCTGCTTTACATAAGACATGAAATGCATTACACAAGGCAATAAAAATAATCTAAAATAGAATAAAACAGGAGAATAGAAATTATGAATATGTGAATAAATAGTGCAAAATTTAGTTTAATAAAAGTGAGTGGCAAACAGAAAAAATGTATTTAACCTTGATTTAAAATAACTGAGTTGGAGAAGACCTCAAGGTTTGTTTCAGATATGGTGCATACATTTGTTTTTCGAAACTACTACTACTACTACTACTACTACTACTACTACAGCAGCTTCTCCTTAAAGCTAACAGCAGACTTTATCAACAGCCAGCAGGTGAGCACAGGGGCAGTTAATGGAGGATGGACGATAAACATATCACAGAGGTGTCACAGAAACAGATACTACCCACTCTCTGAGCTAGGCTATTCATTCGCCAAGCCAGGTAGTTCACACGCCTATCTCAGCAACCCACTAGATATGTAACTGACTTAGCTCGTCACTAGCATGCGGGTCTAGCCAAGCGGGTCGCTCGCATTCTTAGGCTACTCCGACTATGAGCTATTTAAGGCACATTTGTAAGGTATTCTGTTTAGAACATGCAGATGTAAAAGGTCCCGGTACCTTAAGGCACTTTCTGCAATGGCTTCAGCTTTCAGTCATGATGGCAGCCACTAGCCAGCATTTCCTACTGGAAAACATGTCCGATCTCTAGCAAAGGATCCAAACATGCATTTGTTTGTTTCCTAACTTCATGTTCAACCCAACATCATATAGTCATCATCAAGGTGTTTTAGTGACATGGGTTATGTGGCAACTGCAATTTGTGACTGGCTCTCCTTTGGTGCCTGAAAGTTTTGTAGCAGCAAACTGTTCCAATAAAAAAAGGAAATAACCAACAGAAACCAGCTGTGTTTAAATCAAGCTACATTCACCTGCTGCAGCAAATAAACAGACTTTTGATGATGTGATTTGTTGTCATGAGCACTTTCTTGCATTATGTGTGCAAGGTGAGGTTTTTCTTTCACTCTTGGCTGGGAATCCAGGGACAAATTTCTTGCAAAGCCACTGCTGGTTATTTGTTTCATATTAAAAGTGCAACACAAATGAGATTAATGCTGATACTAAACACTGGAAGACAGGGCTTTGCTGGTCACCTCAGCCAAATCAGGTGCTGGCACAATTTGTCTTAGATTTTCCCATTGTGGTCAGGTGATTTTGCTTAGAGGTAAATCGATGCACGGGTTCAGGATGTCCCTCTGCAAAATGGGTCACCGAGCAGTGTCCATCGGTCTGTCTGTTACATATGTTTCTGATATCTCAGTGGTTCCCAGACTTTTTCTGTTGTTTTTCTTCCTGCATTCATGTACCTTTCATTTTCTATCCCTTATCCCTCCACTTCCTCCTCCTTTCTTCACCTAATCACTTCCAGTCCTTCCTCCACTGTCTCTCAGTGCCTCTTGTTGTGCTCCTTCCTTCCTCACCTCCCTTTCTGTCCTCCCTAATTATGATCTATCATCACTGATGCTGCCTGAGCCCACATATGCAAGTGCACATTAACCTGAAGCTAATAAATTAATGTTATAAGTTATGTCAGCAATAAAAAAAGGGAAGCACTAAGATAGATTGAGAGGTCATGGAGGAAAAGAGGAGGTAATGGATGAAAGGCATTCTAGAGCTTAGTTTTCCCTGACTCTCTAATCTCTCCTCTCTTCCATGCTCTCTGCCTCTCCTCCTCCTCCTCCTCCTCCTGGTCTGTGTGGTGAACCACATGGTTAACTGTGGTCCAAGCCTCAACGGCTGTTTTTCGTAGACCTTGTGGCGGCACAATAACACCCTGGGTGGCCAGTTGCCACAAAGCTCCACAGTAAAAACAGCTCCATCAACCAGCTGCTAAATATTCCAGAAAATTCTGTGACCACTTTAGGTTAGGGTTAAATCAGACAATTTAAGAAGAAAACATATCCGTGCCCATAGAGCGGAGTGGTTGAGTCCCTGAGGAACAACACATAATGCTGTTTAAGATCTAATTCCATCTAAACGTTCCTCTTTTATACATAAAACAACATGGATATTAAGAATCGGTTTAACTGTTGAAATTACATGATCAAAAGGTCCACTTTGTTCTGGAACAATCTGGCAAAAGTTTCTTCAAAAGTCATGCAAGAAAAAAAAAAGAAAGAAAACAAGACAGTTTGATTGTTTACCAGAAAAATCCAAATATTGTATAAAAACCATGAGACCAAAAGAAGAGAGAAAGGTTAGATTTGTACTTTGCTTTGTGATCAATAAGTCATAACCAAAAAATACCAAGGCACACTGCTTTGTAAAAATTAGAAAGCCTTTAATAAATGGGCTTAGCGTCAAAAAAAAAAAAACACAAAAAGCACAGTTTCATGACTGTATAATATTCCTCATTAATTTAAAAGTGCTGGAAACTCTTATTTATCTCATTTTAAAAGATCACCTCAAGTAGTTGACATATGTGAGAATAGTTGCTTAACTCTGTGAAACATCCTTTAATGAGACCAAAGCAGAGGAGACACGGAATCAGCCTCAAAAATGAAGAAAAAAACAACAACAACAACAACAACACAGAACTGCTTAACTTATTCTGCTGATGTTTCTGGCTGTAATTCACATTTTCAACTATTTTTAAGCAGATCTATGGCGGACCAAACTTTACTGTGAATCTCGTGACACATCCATGTTTTTTTGCCTGCTGTGTTTTGTCTTAACTGACCAAAGTCGAGTCAATTATGGTCAATTTAGAAAAAGAGCGAGGGTCATGAAATTGTGTGTTTGTGGAGATGGCTGGCAGAGCAGAAAGGGTATAAATTAGTTTTTAATTTTGATCAAATATGTGAACTGGCTCAAATCTCCAACTACACATGTACACACATTTAGTGTTGGCACTGTATAAACTATTACCAACATACAAATAAAAAGATTAAGAAGCATTTTGCCCCAAATCCTTTTGCTAAACCCCAACCAGCACATTTGTGAGCTGCTGTCAGCTGCAGGGAATGTAGTGTACAGTGTGCTGCATAGACTGCGGCACAGACTGAAAGTAGACAGAAATTAAAATGTCAACTTTTGTCTGTCTGAGGATTTCTTATTTGGTGAAATTAGATGTTTTTGCATGCTTCACTTTCTTAAGTGGGTTAGCCTTTGTGCCCACATTGTGGTCGCTTGCTGCCGGGAACTGTTAAGATGAATTTACACACACACACACACACACACACACACACACACAGATGTTTTATATTTTGAATTTCATTTTAACAACTTTGGAAAATTAGATTTTTACCTCGAAACCCAAAAGGGTTGCAGACAAGAAAATTCGGAAAAAGTTAGAGAAATGCTAGCACTCTGGAAGATGAACAAGTCTAACAATTATCATATCTCAGCCCGTTTATTCTCCTCTTTTTCCTTTCTTTCCTTTTGAAAAAGCCTGTAGTTTACTTTATGATGATCATTTTTCAAGGTTGGGAACTTACTACTCTACTCTACAGATTTATTTAATGAAGTGATATAATTAGTGTACACTTACTGGTTTCTATTGGCAGTAGTTTTGACTGTAGTTAAGCTTAACCTCGGGTAGATTTTACATTTCTTCTCTTGTAAAAATCCCCCTCTTAAGCATGTAAATGTTTCTCACTCAACAAGCCCTCTGCCCTTCAAGAACATCATACTAATTACTGCTTTACCTCTGAATGTAAACGTATCATTTTGAGCCATTTGTTCTTTTTTTCCTGCAACATCAGCTTTGTCTGTATTTATCTCTGTCTATCTGTATCATCTGCCTCATAAATTCATCTGTATTTTATACCAAGAGTGGCCTAAAGGTGTATATTATGGCTTTAAACTACAGCAACAGATGATTTTGTGCACATAAAAAGTGAAAATAGGATAGAACGTCTGTCATCAGGCGACACAGACAAATAAACTCAAAATATGAAACGTTTTAAACAGGAAATACAGTATGTGTTTAGTCCTGCTGTCTCCCCCTCAGCTCATTAAAACCTGCCGGTCGTCTTGATGAGCTGTCGTCTCTCCTGAGGCTGAGGTAGCTGCTGTCCATAATGCCTCCACAGGTGTGAAAGAAGCAGATGGTGATCATGCAGCTGATCTGGTACTGATGTTCACCATATTTCTAAATATTTCGCTTCAATGTTTTTTTCATCCTGCCGTCCTCCACCAGAGAAATCGGCAAAGGCAAATAAAGATTGAAGAAACAAATATGAGTAAAATCTTTCTAATTTCTATTAAACATGTTTATCTGCTCAAATGACTCTAAATTCGGAGTAAATCAGCAAAATATACAAGTACTCTCTAAATCTGAGAAGTAACCTGAACAGTAAGTACAGGAGCCACGCACCACTAAGTGAGGTGCTTGGCAGATGTTTGAGGTCACTCCTTTAAACTTGATTGATTGATTGATTGATTGATTGACTGCACAAAGCACTTAACAGGGGGACCGGGGTTCATATCCTGTCTCACATTTTAAGATGGTGTTTGATTTTAAATATTTAATCAAGACCACGTTCCCTAAATCAAGTGTAATTTGTCCAAAAATAACCATAAACAGCGGAATAGCTGATACCGTGGCAAAGACAGATAATGCATTATAATACAGATACAGCTAATATTCTACTTTTGTTGTTTTAATTTAAAAACTGTTGCATATTGTTGCGCGCACGCGCGCACACACACACACACACACACACACACACACACACACCCACAAGCTCTGTGCGTCTTGAAATGTCTGTCCTCATGTGGGTGGTGTCAGCAAGCACCAACCACAAGACTTGACCAGTTCCCAAAAACATGTTTTTATTTTTTGCACGCTGAAATAACTCCTGTCCACTGGTCCCTGATAATTACAGCATACATGACATTATCCCATGCATTGTCCTGTAACAGACTGTTACAAAAACCCTTCGAGTCAAACAAAGGGTCCGGTGGGAAGCCAGCAGCGTGAGACTAACTCCTCCAGACACGTACAGTATTGTTGCCGTGGTCATAACAAACCAGGAGCTGTGTATATTAATGAGTTCAGACATGCTAACCACACCACTTGCTGCTGCTTCCTTGTCCGCCTGTTGCTGTTGTCATGTGAAAACCTCGTAACAGCACTGGTCATCTTGATGTTTCACAATTCACAAACCCGCAAGGTTAATTCAAAAATGTGCTGCCTTAAAGCTGTAAGCAAGGTTGACATTTCTGATAGTTATGGAGATACAAGGTTTGTCACCTGACAATAATGACAGGGAGAGGGAAATGCGACCAGACAGGAGAAAGTGACGTGAATCGCCAGGACACCGGGTACCTTTGCAGATGAGGGTGTGTACCATAACGGACACATTATTAGTCCGATGGCCAGTGAGCTGTTAAATAAACATTTTGTCTTCCTTCTCTCTCCTATTTTCTCTTATGTCTTTTTTTAAATGCACAAACAGTTTTAGAACCTCTGTACAGACTGGATTAATATTTCTGGGTCAGTACTTTTTTTGCTTTGCTCTTAAGAGATTTTAGTGAAATGCACCCACGGTAAAGGTCAAAATGTATTCTCTAATTCACTGAGGACACATTTTTAGATTTTAATTGCAGACCACATTACTGCCACTTGCAACATTTTTATCAGAAAAACTGATAAAAAACACACAAAATGAATCTCACACGGATACTTGTTCAAAAGAATTCACTGAAGAGCTGTTTCCAAAACCACTCACTATTTGCCACAGATTATTTACTTATTATATTAACGTTCTGGGATTTTATTCGTATGTACAAATTCCAATTCTCACTGAGGGTGGTGGGAGGTGGGGCATGTCCTCCTAAAAAAATCCTAATTACAGGAACGGGTAATTACAGTAACTCCAATATGACATGAATGCATCATTAGCCCCATCTGTGATTTGAGCGCTCCGTAAATTACTCCGTGACTCCATAGTAACCAACCGTCACGGTGCTGAGGTCACTTGACGTGAGTTTTTTTTTAATACTGTGGTCATTTGCCATCACCACAACTGGACCCATGAAAGAAAGACAGCTAATGCTAGCTAGATTCATGCTAGCTAGACTCACTGAGCTGCTCATGACTCAGCAGGTGTTGAAATAACATGCACAAAAAGTAACATCTAGTGGAAGCCTGTGCTAAAGTTATCTAGCTAGGCTAACTAGCTTTGATTTTCTGAGTATAATACAAGCTTAGCAGCACAATGGGTCCTCCCAGATGTTACTGTCGTAATGACATCTTAAAGTAACAGTTCAACATTTTGTGAAATACGCTTATTTGCCGTCTTACCAAGACTTAGATGAGAAGATTAATCCCTCTCATGTCTGTACAGTAAATTTGAAGCTATCGCCACCAGCCAGTTAGCTTAGCTTAGTTGATACATAAATTGGAAACAGGGCAAAAGCGATGAGCGTAATTCCCCAAAATGGCAAATTATTCCTTTAACTTGCTAATAGTTGTAATTATTGTTTGTTGAAAAAGGAAAAAAACTATGTCATGTTTGTGTCAACACACAAAGTGAGGAAATTTCAGTTTGACTTTAAACAATCTGAAATGCCTGCATTGACAGATTTTGTAATCTCAAATGCAAAGAGAAATCTCAGTACAAGAGATTTGAATAAAGTACAAGTATAAACAATAAAATCATCAACAAGTAATAAAATCAATGAATTGTTCAGTGATTTGATCTGTACCACAGTGTTTTCAGCTGGCTCTCATCCTCTGGCCCGGTTGGACATGTTTTGTATACAGCTAATGATGCTCCATGATAGCACCAGGTGAGTGTTGCTAAGAAATTATGATGTAAATGCAAAGCATCTCCTGCCCAGCAGAGTCTGCCTGTGTTTTTGCATTCACGTGTTGCCACGTGTGCTCGCTCTTCCTTCCATGTGACCTTTTTTTGTCATTTGAATTTCTCTGAGGCCTTACACTCTGCCTGCCTCTACAACCTCACCATACCTCCTGTCCACACAGGTGACTGAAACCACACACACACACACCAACAGAGGACCCAGGTGTGTGTGTGATGTAAATAAAGAGAGGGTATATGGTATGTAAACCAGCTTTACCATCACTTATGTAATACATCTGTTCAACTTGCAGTGCCTGTAAACTGTACCACTGCAGTATGCAGCTGCAGTCTCTCTTTTAACAAGTTTAATCAGACCTAAACAAAGTGTGCAGGGTTTATAGCTACTTTTTAATTAAAGTTGCATTAATTTCAGATTTGATTTACGTTGAATTTCCCATAATGGCGGCTTTGCAGCCACCTGACTCATATTTATTGTACATTATGATGTGCTGCCTCAAGCTACTAATAAAAACTTTGACATGACAAAAAAATGTTTTGACATTGACTTAGACTAATGATTAGCAGAGTCATTTAAAAACACATAACTTACCCAGGAGTTATGATCCTCTTCAAGGCTCTGAGTGTTTGGCCCATGCAGCAAGAGTCGCTCCAATACTGTGAAGCCTCCCAGCACAGAAAGATGAAGGCTTGTCATCACACCGAGGAGCAGCCAAGAACTCCAAACTCCCAATCGGCTAACAAGGACGTAGCCACTCTGAACCTCGCTCTACAGCACTAAAACTTTACCACCAACAGCCGTAAAAGTTTTGCAAAACGCACCCACCACCCAGAACTGAGAGCACGGTGAGCTCGGCTGGGCATGAGCCCCATAATGTACACCAAGCACCGGCCTCCAGGAACAGAGACCAGATGCTCAGCTCTCTTTACTTTCACAGAGTCCCTGACAAAGTTCTGATTAGACACAGGTGTAATCATTTGCTCTAATAAGCCTATACCCAGCTCTTGTTAAGTTAAGCCTTTGAATCAACCCATCAAACTGGGGTTAATAAGGTGAGGTGCAATTGTGGTGAATGTTTAGCAGCTCTGTAAAGGACCAGTCCACTTTTTTTGCAAGCTTTATCTCCTTGACTACAAATCGTATTATTTATGCAACTATTTTCTTATTGTCAAAAAAATGCTGTAAAAAAACAGTAAAATGGAATTCACTTATATATATATATATATATATATATATAGCGCTTTTCAAACTTAACGGTTCCCAAAGTGCTTTTACAGATTGGTCTCATTCACACACACATATTCACACATCGATAGTGACAGAGCTGCCATGCAAGATGCAGCTTAGGGTTCAGTGTCTTGCCCAAGGATACTTCGACATGTGAACCTCCAACCCTGGGATTAATGGACAGAATAGAAACTGTAGAGTTTCATATTTTCAATATATTTTTCCAACCATTGGTTACCATTCATTTCTCTATTTATATAACACCAATATGTTTTGCCAGTTACATGTTTAGGGAACAGTAATTGCTGCCTGTATTATGTTTAGTGGGAAAGTTGTGCTAGTGCTAAATTCATGTACTGCAAGTCATAGGGGGTAGATGGTGGGCGTATGAAGTGCAGGCAATAAAAGCACTTTTGTTAACGCTAGTGAAAGATCACGTTTGAGCACTGGAGCAATGTTTTTAAGTAGTGGGTTCCCGTTTTGTTTGTATCGTGCATGCATGCAATCAGCGTGATTCACACCCTGCAACACAGTTGGTGGTGGTAACGCATCAACAAGTGCAGCAATGCACCAACAAAGGCAGCGAAGAAGACTGATAGTGAGCAAACATGGATGTAAGCAATGCACAATTTCAAAAAGGTTGAAAAGGTTTTATGAGGAAGGAAATGCACTTTACTCATTTGTTAAACCTCAAGGATACACACAATGCATTTTGGTGAGAATCACTGGATGTAAACAATGTTACTGTTGTTTGTTTACAGGAAAACCCCATAGGGAACCTTTAACAGTCTTTCCAGTAACAACATCCATCCATCCATTAATTATACCGACTTATCTTTAAGGGTCGCGGTGGCGGCTGGTGGCCAATCTGAGCTGACATGGGGCGAGAGGTGGGGAACACCCTGAATAGGTCGCCAGTCAGTCACAGGGCTGACACATAGAGACAGACAACCATTCACGCTCACATTAGAGTCGCCAATTAACCTAACCTGCATATCTTTGGATGGTGGGAGGAACCAGAGCACCCGGAGGAAACCCACACAAACCCACACAAACAGTGATGGGACAACCGGTTCATTTTAGTGACTTAGTTCTTTAAGTCTTGTTCAGTTAAATGAACTACTCTTTTTTTCGAGTCATTCGTTCATTTCGTTCAGTAGACGAAGGGGGCGGGGGACCACTACTCATCTCTGTTCTATACTGAGCCTGTGTAGCTGTCACGTGAAAAATGAACGAAAGACTAACGAACGAACGACCCAAACCAGTCAGCTGTCACGTGAGAAAAACAAAACTCATGCATTATTATTGTTGCGCAGGCACGGCCAAAATGATCGAATGACTCTCTGAGACGACTTGTTCTTATCAGAGTCGTTCAAAATGAACAACACATCACTAACGGGGAGAAGATGCAAACTCCACAGAAAGGCCCCAGCCGACCGGTGGGTCCATACCCAGAACCTTCTTGCTGTGAGGCGAGTAACAACATGTATTCTCAAAATCAAATGATGGTCTTTGTAAACTTTCTTAATATGTGATAACAATGTTGATTTAAAATGGTATCAGAGCAAACAGTCACTATTTTGTTAGGGCAAAATCACAACAGAAAATGACTAACCAATTGAAGTCAGATTGGTAACCATTCAGTCTAAATTATCAGGATAAAATAAAAATGAAAAAAAAAACCCAGAGAGAGGTAACCTAATAAACAAACAGAGAGGAAGCATACAATTAGTGCTGTATTAAATTGTTCTTATGGCTTCGCACTGGTGAAAACAGGATCTCTAATATAGAGTACACATGCATCATAACTTCAGCAGCACATATACATACACACACATAAGTTCAGGGCATGGCGGAGGCATTTTTAGAACATTTGGTCTCCCATGAGTCACTGCTGCCCCTCAGCTGAATGAGAGGACATCTCACTGACTACATCAAAATAAACACACGAATCATCACACGGCCATATGAAGTCACGTTATGCAGGCACATGTAACAGCAGCGGGGTTGACTCATATTCTCAGTCACATTAAAAACCTGCAAATAATCTGATACAAAAAATGTCTTGTCTGTTATTATGAACATCACAAAATGTCAAGGCATACGGAGTAACCTCTGGGTTTTCAAAAGTTTGAAATTATTGGGGAGATGTAAAGGAATGTGTAGTGAAGTACACATGAGTGAAAAACTACAAGTTAAAATGACGAAAGGATTAAATCTTATTAGTAAGAAATTTGATTATTCAATATGTTTTACAGTGTGCAGAGTAATTGTAGAAAGTGCATCAAATAGAAACTGCAAGATGCTCCATTTGACTGGTGAAACTCTGAGGAGTAAACAATATAAAAATGAGGCTGCCGTGTCCTCTACGTCCTGCTGACTGTGCCAGTAGTCAATTTCAGAGGAATTCAGACTCATTAGCCTCTGAAGCCTTCATTACTGCATAATAACAGAGAGGAGAGACAGCTGTGGCAGTAGCTTAAGAGGTTAGAGAAGCTGGCGTCTGACCAAAAGGTTGTTGGTTTAAATCCTGAGGCCTGCAGGGGGAATCTGTTTGGGAAAAGGGATCAACAAATGTCTTTTATTTCCATCAGCAGCTACAGTTGAAGTAAAGACATGTAAGTCCTAACTGCTCCAGTGGAGCGGCTGCAGGAGACTGTGGTCACACTGGGCAGCTCTCAGGTATGAACGTCTGGAGTCACCGCAAAAGCCTCTCTTTGGTTCTGAATAAATCTCATACAATGTTATGAAGTGAGCAAGAACCCAGATTACATGTTGATCATGAGGATTTTATTTCTCATATTATTATATAATACTGTATATAATATTCTTCATTCCCCTGTCATGGAAAGATTACGTGACAAAGCCACAAATTAACACAACCTGTTTTCACATACATGAAACCTTTAGCTAACAGTTTGGTTTCGGCAATGACTAAAGTGCTCTGGCTACGTTTGAAAATGGTTTTGGTCAGTGATTAATTTCAGTGTTTGTAGTGTTCGAGAAAAGTGTCGAAAACGCTTGAAAAACACAAATGCATGCAAGGAATATTGTAACAGAGAATCTGGATTGTGTAATGACCAATTTACTCGGAATGAACGTCATTTTATTTTATGTTATTTTCATCTAAACTTTAAGACAAAGTGGCACCACAAATTCACATTCATAAAAACACACACACACAGGCACACACACAGCAGTGCCTGGGTCTCTGCTCTTGGGCTCAGCAGGCAGATCTGCGCTGGCATCATAAAACGGTTGTGGCATCTTGGTATTTTCTGGCCATCTGTCCTGCTCTCTTGTATAACAGAACCCTCTGGGCTGTTATTTTCAACTTCTACAATGGGTCACTTGTTGGAGAAAAAGGACACAGGGCATTAATTTGTTTAATCACAATAATTTAAATTCTTGGCTCTGCATCTCAGTCAGATTCCAAACAAATAAGCTGTCAGTGTGGATGTTCCTGCCTACATGTCCACTCTCTGTTTATGCTGTACTCGCTGTGCAGTCATCGTCAGCTGGATGGTAAATAACAGAATAGTTCTGGCTCTCAGCAAGCTATCACCACGCATCAAGCATTTGAGGGAACACCCACAGAAATGTGTTTTTCTTCTGATCCTTAACCTTTTTGAGTGAAATAAACACACCAATATAAAGGTACAGGTTCCAGGGAACAATATGAAGGACAGTGAAGTGGGACTGGGACAATTTCAGGCTCACTTGATTTTTTAAAACCTGAATGCTACAAATTTCCCTTTTTTAAACAACACATTTAGCAGCATGTTTTTAAAAGTTTTGATTTCTTTAAATAGTTCTTCATATTTGTTTTTATTGATATATTTTTATGGCAGACCAGACGTTTAAAATGTGCCTCTACAAATTAAAATCCATCACTTTTTGTGTCTTTCCTGATAAACCAGATCTAATCCTGTCCGTGCTTCAATATGTTATTTGTTATCTTTCTAACTGAAAAGCGTCTTTAATCATTATAGGCTGGGAATATATTTTGTTGTTACAGATAAAATGATCCATCCATGTGTTTCACGTTCAGTAAAGTCAGTAATGAGTTATTGATGACAGTGATAACAGTGTGCAGCCCAGTGGTTCCTGTGGTTCGCTGTGCCGCTGCTGTCTGATTTACAGCCGGAGTGTTTAGAAGACCTCAGAGACAGAGACAGTAATCTTGGTAAACTCCATAAAAGGCAAGAAAGACAAGCATGTTGTGTTATTAAAGCTAAGCTGAAGGCCACATTTTACTCAATACTTCCATGTATCTTGTTGTGTTGGCTATTCTGAAGTAACTATACAATAGAAAAGTAACACACACCAGGGTTGTAGTGAGGTGCTTATCACTGGAAGTAGACTTGACATAAGGAAAAAAGTGTCGCACACTCTGGCTCCATATGCATTTCTCTGTTATTCAGACAGTCAAAGTAGAAGACAGGCACTGGTACGTTAAATAGGCCACACCCTAGTAACAAATCTGATGGTGATTAGATAATCATGGTCCACCATTAGAGTGAGAAAAAACAGTCAAGAGGCCTGCAGCAAATCAATACTTAAAACAAACAGTGGACAGGAGCTACAGCCAATCAAATTACTTCAAACAAAGTGACAACTATGTCTCATACCACATATAGAGATTAAAGTTTTACATACAATTTTTATCTTCAAAAATGTTACAAAATACCTTAATTTTGGATAGATTTCTAATATACAGATATACAGAAAATGTGAGACATCAGCTCTAGATGAACATCATAAATACCCTTGTCTAAATATCCAATAAATAGAGGTACATTACAGAAAACACTTCAAGTCATAATCTATATTCAATCCATGAGGTGACGGGGTTCTCAAAAGGTGGATCCAAGAGTGTTCCCTCCTGGAAAGTAAAACACCCGAATTACCTCCTCTTGGGGGGAGTGATACCTTCTCAATCCCGATAAATCTTAGAGAGGAAAGGGATCTCTTTACCTGTGTGATGATTGTTTAAAACTGTCACAGCGGTAACGACACTGGCTACAACAACAACCACAATGGTGGTTGCCCTCAGGGGTAGGTGCTAAAGTAGCTTGAGCTGGTACTAATTGAGGAAGAGGTCAATATGAGTGTACCAGGTGGTCTCTCAGGTTTTTATCTCTTTTATATACCATTTGACGTCGTTCTTTGAAAGTTACTGACATGATTTAAACGTTACTGGAAGTAAGAGGATGCTGCTGTTGCTGCTCTTTTCATGCCAAAGAAACACTTTCAAACAAACGCAAATCTCAGTCATTTTATTGTTGCAGCTTGTGCATGCACACTCATTTTAAAAGTGTCACGCAGTCATGCAAACAAAAACAGGACTGTGCCCACATTTGCATATACACTTTGTTTCAGTTGATGATCCTACAGCAAAACCTGACATGTTCACTTGCTTCTGGAAAGCTAACATGTTATTACAAAACTCTTGTAGTCTGGTTTTCTACCTCACCAAAGTGATTCATCACGAAAAGATTTGTGGATGTTGTGTTCCTCAACGTTCCGGCTGTAAGAACATACTGTATCTTTCCTGGCACACCTGGTAATGTTTGGTTACAGTGTGAATTTGGCTGGTTTTCCCACTGGCTTTGTTTTTTGAGTCCAAACCTGAGTTTGACAGCCTGTCACACAAACCGTGCGATCTTTCACATTTGTTTGCTGTTCTCAATGTGGTACACACACGTAACCAAAGTGCAGCTGTTTACGACCGTTGCCAGCAGACAAGTTTGGCGAACATTTTGATGCACACAAGGCAAATTTAGTAAAATGTATGGTGATGTGTATTCCAGATTCCAGTTGCTGTTTTTTATTATGAAACAGAAGAAACTATTTGGGAAAAGAGCACAAATGTAACCTCTTCTGTTTCCTTTCTTACTCACATGTAACAATGCATGGACTTGCGTACTCAGGAACAATTTCTTATGCCGTTTTCACACCTAACCTGTTTGGTTCAGTTAAAACAAACCCTGGGGCATTTGCCCGGTTAGTGCGGTTTGTTTGGGCAGGTGTGAACACAGTAACTGAACTCGGGTGTGGACCAAAACAACCGTACCAAACTCTGGAGCGGTTTGTTTGTGGTGGGAACGTGATCCGACCTCGATCTGACCCAAATACCAGGTGTACTCCGCAAGTTTGAGCTAAACGGCTCCTGTAGCCAGGTGTGCTTTGCATTCTGGGATGGGGCAGAGCACGCTAACTGTTTCTAGTAGCAGCAGCTAGCCGGAGAATGAACCAGCAATGCTTCTCTCACAGAAATATGCACAAGTCCAGAACACAGGACCTTCTTCCTGTATTTACTTTCTTGCTCCCGCTCCAGACACATCTGACCAATAAGCTGAGTGAACGTTCTCACCTGGTTTGTAGTGATGCATTTTAGTTCGCTTGGATTTTGTGAAAAGAAACCGAACCAAGGGGAAAACACTCCAAGTTTACAAACTCATCAACTGATTCGGACCAGAGCAAACAAACTATAGGTGTGAAAACACCCTTAGTCTGCACCTGGGTTTGGACACGGGGAAACTGGGTTTGATCGCATGGCCAAATGTTTAGGCAAACTGCTCCCAAACTCTGACTAAACTGCCAGTGTGAAAGCACATTTAGATTCTTCCTGTTTTTAGTGTTGTTTTGTATATGTAAATAAAATTCAATAAAGATTCAACTTTGATATTTCTATTAAATATATTGACGTAAATGCCACCTTAGACTTGAGAACCATCCAGGCAGCAAGGAAACAGAAGTTAAGACACAACCACACTATAACAGGCCGCCAATCAGAACCCTGACTGATACAGAGCCATTTAGTTTCTTTGATTTAATTGAGTCACAGAGAATGTATGATGAAGTTTGAGAAAGATCACATGCCACAGATTATGTGTTACTGAGGCTTTTATTATGTTATTATTAACCAGAAACAGCTACATTGACCTTCAGTTTAAATCTGAAATCTTTACCTTTACTTTGTCGCCCTCTATGGTGGTGAAAGTTAATTGAAATTTTGTTTACTCTGAAATCCATTTAAATTGTACTGTTATTTTCACATGCCATTATGTCTCTATCTATTGTATCTTACCTATTTAAACAAAGACTGATGGAATAAATGGCTTGGGACCATTTAGAAGTTATTTAGGTAAGGGTTAGGGTTTTTCCTTAGTCTTAGGTGTTTTGTAGGTTGTAAATGTTAACGTATAATACATGCACTTTTTCAAATTTAGACAACGTGTTAGTATCTGCTTAGTGTCTGGGCTCCTATACTCCCCCTATAAACAACGTACAGAACTGCAAATAAAAGAGAGGTGTAAGTTCAGCTACTGTAGGCATCAAACAAAAATACATACATTTCACTTTAGGAAGTACGTATCAAAAACAGCAATAAACTCTGTATACACATCACAACGTTATTGTTGTTTCTGTTTGTGCATGCACACATAATGAGTACATCACACACACACAAAGTACGCTACATGTGAAATGTACAGTATACAGTCAAACAGAAAGAGGATAGTAGGGATTTAGCAATGAGATCACGTGTGTGTTCTGCCAAGTAGCCGTGACATGATGTTATGTAAGACGTGAGACACACACACACACGCACACACAACTCAACTCTGTTAAACTGTCCAACATGTTGCCAGTCTCAGGGGAATGAGCGAGAAATGCAATCTGATGAGGATCCTGCTCCTTCCCTCTCCACAGTAGCCAGGAGGACAGAGGACAAGCAGAGCAGACTGAAAGCTCCACTTAACAACACTCTTACATTTTACAGGTTTAAAATGCTATAACACTTCAAAAGAGCATGCACTCACATACTGTTCCAGCAGCAGCTATGAAAACATTTGCCTGCAGGTTGCAAAAGTGTCAAAATTGCTGGTGCTTTATAATCTGAATAAACCTGCTCAGTTGCTCAGTTCCTGTTACTGTTATTTAAACAAGAAGCTAGATGTGCAGCTGCATTCAAGGACACCTGCGGGACAGTTCGCGTCACCTGGTAAAAACAACCCACATAGGGATTTGGTTCAATGAGGGTTTTCAAGGAGAGTTTTGATCTCACATAATCTACATGTTGATGTTACGCCCAAAAGAAGAATAAAAGCAATAATTACTTGGAGTATTTCGCTTCGGCTTTTAAATGCACAGTTCGAAACATCAGCGCGCAGCAAACAGCTGGCTGCGGCCCCAGACATCCATAACAGTCGAGTATTAACACTCAAACATGAGTTTTGTCACACTGCTCAGTGTTAAATACAGAAATAGTCAGTAGACAGTAGGAGGCCAGTGATATTTTTGACGCCTCCATGACAGGAGAAGCAGAGAGAATGTGTGTGTGTGTGTTTACTTTATTCATTCAAGGACGCATTGCTCCAGCCTTGATTTGGTTTATTTTTGTGTATGTGGGTTACATGCCTGTCTCAATGGCAAATTTAGTGTGTGTGTGTGTGTGTGTGTGTGTGTGTGTGTGTGTGTGTGATTACGTGTGCTACGTGTCCTTCTGTCTGCAGTTATTCCTGTTCACAATGCTTCACCGTGTGACAAACCTACATTGTGACTCTTCTTATCAGCACTGCAACTATCATGTATCATGAACTGACAGGTAGTCCACTAACAATGCCAGGGTTTTTATTTAAAAAAAAGTTTAACCTTGCTGTGAAGGTTTTACACCTTGTCTACAGCACGGTGAAAGCAGCAGCTGCAATCAAGCTCCAATAATTCTTATGAAGGGGTGGCTTGTAGTGACAAAAAGAGAATCAACACAAAATCTGCAGCTCTACTGAACTTTTGTGCCTCATTTAGCTCATTGTTTTGGTTTTATGGCACATTTACTGTTTTAGTTCAGACTCAGTGAACAAGCTGTGATAAACCTGCCCAGCACCAAACAGCAGACAATGTTAGGGCCGAGGTTTCGACCATCCCACAAGCACTTCTGATGGACTATACTGGGTTAGGTTCTACTGCTAATTTCGGTAAAAATATGAGAGCATAAGTGTCATTTGGTCAGGGATCCAAGCCAGCAACCTTCCAGTCACAAGCTCACCTCTCAATCCATAAATGACGAGAGCAGGAGGTGGTGTTAGTGTTGGGTGCTGGAGGAAAAAGATTTAAATAACTTTGGCCACATCAGAGACATTGTTAGCCTGAGTGTGAATGCCGAGCAATGTGGCCTCATCATATCAGAGCTCCAGTGATTAGAACTCAAAAAATACCTCTGACACAAGTGTAAAGACATGTGAAGCATGAAGTCATTAAGTATTTATTTGTTGACCGCTTCGAGGAATTGGATGACATAGTGTTTGAGGACACTCCTGTCCTGTCTGTCAGCACTTCAAACTGCTGCTGGAATGTGCTGAAGATCACAAACTGGTGATATCTGACTGAAAGAATGAAGCTCTTTTACATTTACAGTCTGCTCTCTCCTGAATGCTACCTTAATGTTTTTTATCTTTGTGAAAATCATGCTGTTCAAATACTACTTTATCTTATAACATGGATCAAAACCGCCAGCGACATATTTTAGCTTTTCAGAAAGACAGATAAAAGAAATCCTCTGTGAAAAATCAAAAGCTAGCAAAACAGCAGCTAACTGAGAAGTGACAGGAAAAGAACTTTTCTGCAAATGCATGTATAAAATGTTCACCCTAATAATGAGGCGGCTGTGACTCAGGAGGTCGTCCATTGATAACAGGGTTGGCGGTTTGATCCCCAGCTCCTCCTGTCCACATGTCGAAGTGTCCTTGGCCAAGACATTGACCCCAAATTGCTCCTGATGGTCACCTTGCATGGAAGTGCTACATAAACGTAGCAATTTACCATTTAATGCAACATGTGCAGTCCAGTAACACTGAGGCCTTGTTCACACTACCAGCCCAAATCCATTCTTTGGCATACCCAGATTGATTTTAGAAAGTCTGGACAACAAAAAAACACATGAAATGCAATTTCGGAACCGATGCGTCTCACTCCGGACGCTCTGGCGGCTCAAATTGTGACACACAACGACAATGTCAAATCCAGAGTGACAGAAGTGCATCAGAGCGGATGTATACCTGTACACCAGACACCAGCGGAGGAGTTCTGCATCGGGTCTTGACAGCACGATTGTTTGGAGACCAAGATGATGGATCTCCATTTCTCAAGCTTCCGCGTTGGAAAGCGCACAAAGTTACTGACGCCTACGTCGTTACCACAGCAACCCATGCAGATAGGTTGGGATGTCTGGACACACAAATCCAATCTGATCACTTGCAAATAACAGTGTGGACAGTCTGTCCTAAAGATCTGATTTGTGAAACAAATCTGATTTGCCTGCAGTCTGAACAAAGCCTAACAAGCACTGCCAGCAGAGGCAATAAGCCAGAAGGAGAACAGGTAGGCTGTTACACACCTGTCTTTTATTATGGCGGCCTAAGCCGAAATGTTTTCTCTGCTGAAAGCTCTGGAAAAGCTAGTCAGTGGAACTTGGGATTGTTTTGTCCCACTTCTTTTTCCTATGAGCTCGCATATCAATAGATCAGTCTCCATGATGAAGTGGAACTTGTTTTGTTACATTTTTAAATAATTTGACCATAAAGTTGTTTTTTATTGGTATTAGCCTGATTGAATTACATCTACAATAGGCCTCATTTACAAACATTTAGAGGCAAGAAGATGCTGAGCTCCTCATTAAAGTGCATTAAGGTCTTGTCCTATTGATGTTACATTACAGTAATAGCCCTTGGAGGTAGCTTTGTACAGTGATAATGGGCAATGATGGTGATGTGGCGAGACAAGCAGTGCAGACGAATACCGCTGGCATCAATAAAACGTTTCATATTCCCAGTAAAGAACCTCCTCGAGGTTAGTGCTTATTTTATGCAAAGGCTGCTGCTGGAAAGACAAGAATAAAAAACAGAAAGGACTAGTAAAGATTTCCATGTATCCCCAGTTTTTATCAATAGTCAGCGCCTGTCTGCTGAAAAGAGACACACTGCTGCTTTCAGTTCAATTAAAACTTTCTGTGCCATGATGGTAATGTGGACACAGGTTTATTTTCCAGAAAATGTGCAATTACAGAAGAAGTTTCACTGTTAAATATCACTTTCCAAAGCTGTGCGCACCACAAATGAAACACTGTATTTGAGCGAAGGCAGAAATCTCAGAGACATATACAGTGGGGCAAAAAAGTATTAAGTCAGCCACCAATTGTGCAAGTTCTCCCACTTAAAAGATGAGAGAGGTCTCCAATTTTCATCATAGGTACACTTCACCTATGAGAGACAGAATGGGGGGAAAGAATCCAGGAAATCACATTGTAGGATTTTTAATGAATTAATTGGTAAATTCCTCGGTAAAATAAGTATTTGGTCACCTACAAACAAGCAAGATTTCTGGCTCTCACCTGTAACTTCTTCTTTAAGAGGCTCCTCTGTCCTCCACTCGTTACCTGTATTAATGGCACCTGTTTGAACTCGTTATCAGTATAAAAGACACCTGTCCACAACCTCAAACAGTCAGACTCCAAACTCCACTATGGCCAAGACCAAAGAGCTGTCAAAGGACACCAGAAACAAAATTGTAGCCCTGCATCAGGCTGGGAAGACTGAATCTGCAATAGGTAAGCAGCTTGGTGTGAAGAAATCAACTGTGGGAGCAATTATTAGAAAATGGAAGACATACAAGACCACTGATAATCTCCCTCGATCTGGGGCTCCACGCAAGATCTCACCCCGTGGGGTCAAAATGATCACGAGAACGGTGAGCAAAAATCCCAGAACCACACGGGGGGACTTAGTGAAGGACCTGCAGAGAGCTGGGACCAAAGTAACAAAGGCTACCATCAGTAACACACTACGCCGCCAGGGACTCAAATCCTGCAGTGCCAGACGTGTCCCCCTGCTTAAGCCAGTACATGTCCAGGCCCGTCTGAAGTTTTGCTAGAGAGCATTTGGATGATCCAGAAGAGGATTGGGAGAATGTCATCTGACCATATGACAACCAAAATAGAACTTTTTGGTAAAAACTCAACTTGTCGTGTTTGGAGGAGAAAGAATGCTGAGTTGCATCCAAAGAACACCATACCTACTGTGAAGCATGGGGGTGGAAACATCATGCTTTGGGGCCGTTTTTCTGCAAAGGGACCAGGACGACCGATCCGTGTAAAGGAAAGAATGAATGGGGCCATGTATCGTGAGATTTTGAGTGAAAACCTCCTTCCATCAGCAAGGGCATTGAAGATGAAATGTGGCTGGGTTTTTCAGCATGACAATGATCCCAAACGCACCGCCCGGGCAACAAAGGAGTAAGAAGCATTTCAAGGTCCTGGAGTGGCCTAGCCAGTCTCCAGATCTCAACCCCATAGAAAATCTTTAGAGGGAGTTGAAAGTCCATGTTGCCCAGCGACAGCCCCAAAACATCACTGCTCTAGAGGGATCTGCATGGAGGAATGGGCCAAAATAGCAGCAACAGTGTGTGAAAACCTTGTGAAGACTTGCAGAAAACGTTCGACCTCTGTCATTGCCAACAAAGGGTATATAACAAAGTATTGAGATGAACTTATTATTGACCAAATACTTATTTTACACCACAAGTTGCAAATAAATTCTTTAAAAATCAGACGATGTGATTTTCTGGATTTTTTTATATTTTTTATTTTTTTCCTCATTTTGTCTCTCATAGTTGAGGTATACCTATGATGACAATTGGAGACCTCATCTTTTAAGTGGGAGAACTTGCACAATTGGTGGCTGACTGACTAAATACTTTGTTGCCCCACTGTACATCAAAACCTGTACAAATAAAACCATCAATGTGGCTACATAACACAGGATGGAAGTGAGAAAATGTTTCTTTGTAGTCTGGGTGAACTGACTCATTACAATCACAGTTGTGATATTGAGTATTCAAGATTGTGTGTATCAATACTGCTGCCACCTGTCAAAGGTTGGCAGTGATGTTAAATTGGGCAACATCTTGAAAATGAAAATATTTTGTAACCAAGTGTTCATGACAGGAGACAGAGGGATTCTGGGAGGTGTGGAAAAGCTACTGATTCACATTCCAGACTATTCTACCTTGTTTTGCACAGAGCAGTGTGTACTTGCAGTCTCATTAGTAACTCCTGTACTGAACATTTTTCTAAACATGCCACACATGTACAATCAATATAATCAAAGTACAAACTGTACTCTTTGTAGAACACTGTGCCTATGACTGTAAGGCTGAATGTGAAAGTTCAGTTGTGGCTTTAGAGAAGATTGGTAAGGAGAGTGAAATAAACAAGACTAGTCTACAGCCATGCTATTGGCTCTGTAAGGCTGTACTTCTGTGGCACTACATACCTTCAAGGGCTTTTTTTCTGTTTGCCTTCGCACTGCCAGGAACGTTTTAGTGACGTAAGCCGGCTGGCGGTTGGTATAGCAACGTCACTCACAACATCACACACAAGATTTTTATATTTCTCTTCAAAATTGCGTCTTCGCGTCTTCACTGTCGGCCCATTTGTACGTGTTTTGGTCCATTGTTTAAGGCTACCGTTACGACCTGTTACACAGGTTTTTACAGATGCCCGTTGCCGGTGCTGCATTGGCTCGTGTTCGACCAATCAACGTACACTTACGTCTGCACCGATCACTGTACACTTGCGTCACTCAAGGCTCTTGAGAGAGTACCTACTCTGAAGTATCAGCTAAAAAAGTCCCTCAAAATGGCGTTCTAAGAACTACGATCGCTGAAAACACCCAATGACAATGCTAGCATGCTAATGTTTAGCATGTTAACATTTGCTAATTAGCACTAAACACAAAGTACAGCTGAGGCTGATGGGAATGTCATCAGGTATTTGGTCATAAACCAAAGTTTTGGACACAGTGAAACTTTGAGCTGATGATGGCACTAAATGAAACGTCAGGGGATCAACCAAAGTCATTACGATTCATCCTCTCTGAACCATGAATGTCTGTACATGATTTTATGGCAATCCATCTAATAGTTGTTGAGATATCTCAGTCTGGACCAAAGTGGTGGACCATCCGAACGACCGGCATTGTCATTCTTAGAGCAACGCTGGTGGCATGGTTAAAAATGTTCCATACTTTTCTTAAACTGCTGTTTTCAAAAATTGGTATGATCAATAACAATCTACATGATGTTTTTCTGGTGAACCCCCAGTGTCATTTACTTTGAGTGTTCATGGAAAATTTAAGTTGTCTGGTCATGTTAATTACTACCTCACAGTTTTAGCTGATGGTGTATTTTCATGTAGTTTCTGCACTACCTGGACTAGTTCTGCACCCGCAAGGTCTGAAAATGATCAATCATTTAAGGATTACACACAAGTATTTTACACATTGATTTCTGCTGATACAAGCACACAAACATGTTTCAGATAAGAGGCTGGATGGGTTGTTGGTTTTACCATCGTAAACAGGGAAACAGGTAGACACTCTATTTTCTTTAGATTCCCTCTGCAAAGTATTGATTTGTCTCATCTTTGTTCAATCCTTATAGGTCATCCTCATCATTACCATCACCTGTTAAACACTGTAGGTGGTTTATTAGATATATACTGCCATCTAGTGGTTAAAATGCAACAATACAAGAATGTAGTACATTCACACAAGTATAGCTTTGAGGTACTTGTATTTAAATATATCCCTTTCGTCCTGCTTCATAATTGTACTTGCTCATGAAAATATTGTTCTTTTTACTCCACTATATGTTTCACAGCTATAATTAGGAGTTAGATTAAGATTTTACATAGAAAACATATGAACAGTTTATATGACATAGTACATTGTTATTGATTAAAATACCCAACAGCATGCTGGAACACTACTGGGCCCAGGTTTTCTGTGTCAATTAGATAAAGGCAGTTTGATTAAACACAACTATATTTACAGTATGCACTATGTGAGCACAATATATGACTACAACTATAACTTTTAGAACTACATTTTGACACAGGGTCCCTCTAAAAAGGAGCAGGCCACAAAGATTTGGAAACAATGCAGGAACCACCGTAGCTGATATTGTACTTAGTGCTAATTTCTCAACAGATTTGCATTTAAATTTATATACAACCAAATGACAAACTGAAGTTGGGGCTTTTGGGGTCTTGCAGCAATTGCCCACTTTGCCAGGTTGGAAATCCAGCTCTTCCCAACAGTATATGAGTATAAAGTAATTAAAATTAGCTCCATCTTGGCTAGTTACAATATTAAAAAGCTACTTATACATTAATGCATCTGTAATAATAATCTTGTCATGCAATATATTAATACTCCAGGCCATTCTGCATGAGTACTTTTTATACTTTTATACTTGTTATACTATGGGGAAATGTTGAAAATACTTCTGTAGTTTAACTTAAGTGAAATTTTGACTGTAGACTTTTACTTGTACTGAAGTATTTTTATATTGTAGTAAAAAAACATTCTGTTTCCGGCTGGTTTTCATTAACAGAAAATTGTCCATTTCTAAATCAAATTGTGATACATATATATTTACAGTTAGCGGAAGAGTAGCGGTCTATTCTGCAATGTGCAGCAACCAGAATTGATTTTTATTAGGGCTGCAACTAACAATTCTTTCCATTGTCGATTAATCTGCCAAATATTTTCTGGATTCATTGATGAATTGTTTTGTCTATAAAAATGCCCATTATTATTTTAAGCAGCCCAAGGTGACATTTTCAGATGTCTTGTTTAGTCCGACCAACAGTCCAAAACCCAAAGATATTTAGTTTACTATCACAGAAGACAAAGAAAACTATCAAATCCTCACATTTGAGCAGCAGGAACAAGCCAACGTTTGGCATTTTTGCTTAAAAAATGACTAAAAGGATTATTCAATTATCAAAATAGTCAAAAATTTAATTTTCTGTCGATCGACTAATCGCTGCAGCTCTAATGATTATCCACATAAATAATTCTTTAGTGATAGAGAACAAACTGTACTGTTGGTAAAGTTTAAATTTGTGTTAATTTAAATTAAATAATAAGGACTTTAAAGACATTCTTTCTTTTTCAAATTACCTTTTTTATTCAAGAACAACCAAATGAAAACAAATGTTTACACACCGGACACATCTGACATGATGCACTTCCAAGTCCCACAAACACTACAAAAATATATATAAAAAACTGAAACTAAAACCGTCCCAGAGAAACTCAAACTTCCCAAATATTCACAGATCGTGGGTTTGGAGTAACTGCCAATACTTTAGCTTGGAACCAACATAAAAGTTTCACTTGAGACGTTTCAAAATCAAAGCTCACATAAAACCCCTCTGCTCAGTTTGTTGTCTGGTAATACTGTTTAAACTGAACAAATCAGGTCAAAACAAGTCTACATACACACATCTGAAGCAGTTCAGCTACTTAAAACCATGATGAGACGTTGTAACTTGGTCTGGTACTTGCAGACTGGGAATAAGAGGTGACTAAACCCTCTAGAGGTGATTAAAAATAATATTCAATGTTTCTGGCTTAACAAACAGTGGGGATTTATTAACTGCTGCACTGAAATACCCTGAGAAATACAACTCAAATGGTCGCCTGAACTCACCCATAATCCCAAAATCAATTTAATAACAATTTGCCCCCCAAAAAAGATTAAAATAAAAAAAGGCCCTCTCAGTCCAAAACAAAAGTCCTCTTGTTTGGGTGAATTTGTGTAGTATCTGACCTTCGAGTCATGGATGTAAAGTAAGAGGACGGTGCTGACAAAAGAGTCTGACCTGGGGGGGGAGCTGAGGATGTTTGAACCCAACCCCTGTTTCAGCCTGTCCTGACAGCACTGCCCTCTCCCTCGGGGTTACAAACTTCCCGGCTGTCACAAACGCTCCTTCACACCAGGAAGTGGTCGGGGTTAGCCCACCCGGAGAGGCGGAGCGACGAGGACAACGCCGTCTCCTCTGACAAACAGCATGGGGATGTTCCTCTTGGTCGACTAAAAAGACACAAAAAATGCACGCTTTTACTCTACTATGAGCGACATTCTCATATATAATATTCTATAAAGGTAAAGTACTTTCCAAAAATGTATTCAACAGAGAAAATTAAAAATATATATTATTTCAAAATTTATAACATAGTTTATTGACCTATATATCAGCCAATATTACCTTATGCACCGATACTGATATATCTGCAATATGTCGGCTGATAGGTAACAAGAAATTGCAGCGCAGAAATGGCAAACTAGCTTTGAGGTTATTTAGAAACAATGACACCATTACATATTTTGTCCATCAGAGAGCACTGACAAGATTTTTCAACTGTACAATGTACCACTCAGTATAAATCTTGATCACGATTAAAAAAATAATAATAAATTAAAATAAAATTTCAGGGAGCCATGTCAAGATTGTTTGTTGCTGTATTTTTTTTTTTAAATTACTAATCTGTACTATTCTGTCCTTCAAAACCAAATCCTCTTTCCACTCATGTCAGGGGTTCACGCCAGAATTCCTGGACTTAATAAAGGGTGAAACAAACATTGATAGGCTTTTCACGATGCATATTCTTAGCCCCTTTTCTCACACACATTGTTAACCCAGGGTTAGCCTAAGCCCAGGCTATACGATTCACACTGCACTTCTGCTAGCCCCGGTTTAAATGTCTGTTGGACTAATGTTTACATTCTATAATGATGTGTGACTACTCTTTAACAGCATGCAGCAACGTTAAAATGTCGCCATTAGCAGGGCTTCATGTGAGAGGTGTTGAAACTTCAAGAAGAGAGAGAAGAGCAGAGAAAGGTAAGACTGAAAAGAAGAAGTCTATTGTTTTACCTTTTCCCGCAGTTGCAAACAAAGTAGATGTTGCTGTTTTAGTGCCTAATGGGTGTCATGTCTAGCGAAGTAGCACCACTTATCTGAATGTTACCGGTTTCCGTTACTACATAAACATAAAGCGTGTGTGTACGGTAATGACATGACGAAGAAGTCGTGTGATTGGACAACAAAAAATGTGACACAAATTCCATTGTTTACTTTAGCCCCCGTTTCACACTGGCACCTTTTAGCCCTGTGTTTAGTCGATTTTCAGGGGACAACCCCGCACACTCGGAGCAGGGCCTGCAAGCCCTAGGCTCAAGTTGGGGTTAGCCTACTTGGAATGTTGCCAGGATTGTGCCAGCTTTCTTAGCCTGGGGCTAAGTGCAGTGTGCTATTACTGTATAAAAATATGCATTTAAATTGCTACTTTGGAAGCGGACAGATGCTGCTAAAGTATCATGGCAAAGCTGCATTATTCTATTATTTCAGGAAAGCCCAGCATGTCCAGACCTGTTTAGAAGCCAAGAACTCCACAACAGTAGTTGTTCAGTAAGACGAAATGAGGCTGTAACAGGAAGAAATCCATGTGGTACCTTGTAGAGTTCTTCATAAGTCTCCTCATCAATCTCCACCGTCGTCACCGTCTCCTCCACGTCGCCCAGGATCATGTTCAGGTGCTGATCGTAGGCCTTCGACAAACAAAAATGTGAACTGGGAGAAGTACAAACAAAAGCTTGCAAAACAAGAGCACCAAAAAAATGCACCAGAAGTAACCAAACAGCATATTCAAAGGGAATTCCCTGTAGGACATGCTGACTGCCCTCAATGTCTGTCCAGCTACTCTATAATATAGAAACCCATTACACAGCCACACACGCTTCCAGGTGTTTCAGTGGTTTTTTAGACAGTGTAAGCAGATACTGGGTGCGCAGCTTACATGCAGTCGGCCGCGGAGCTCCCGGTCGTTCCTCATCTTGACGTAGATCCTCTCATCTAGACTGAGTCTGATCAGATCCAGTGGCTCCTCAACCGTGTTGGTAGTTGGTTGCTGCAGCACACATAAAGAGCGTTAGTTAGACCTATGACAGATTTCAACAACTTTAAAGGCAAAAAGAAATGGCATTTCAGTGGACTACCGCTTCCATATTTCCATTAGGAAGTTAAGCCCGGCATACATTCACTGAAGAGCTAAGGGATAATGTACACTGCACAGATCAGTCACGGCTCCGTCGTGGTTTCAATGTTCGCTGGAAACGTTTCCAAAGTGTACCGTCTGTCCTTCACCCAGTTCCTAATCCAAGTTGCTATATTTCACCTTGCTTGTTTTGAAAGAAATACAAAAATGCAAGGAACATAAATAAAGACAAATACAGCTGACAACTAAACTCTTACATTTTGGATCACATCATACGAATTGATCAAGAAAGGACATATGTCATTTCTAGCTACCATATTTGTTTGGATTAGAAAATACAGTTGCAATTTGGGAAGCTGGTTAAAAAACTGTTTTCTAGTGCAGCATACAGAGTTTTTAAAACCCAAGTCGGTAGAAGGATTTTTGAAATTCTTTGCAGAGATCACAAGGGATTTATTTTCTTTCTTGCTTTTAGAACAGATGCTTAACTCTGTGACTCTAAGATGATGCTAGTAAATGAGAGGCACAACCTGGGGCTACAGCTGGTGAAATGCTTGGTGCATAATTTAGAGCTGTATGCACATTTTAACTTAATCAAAGAGTAAATTCGGCCACCAGCACACAACCACAGCGTCTTTGGGGGGGAAAAAACTGTGACACTGGAGAAGCTGCAGAAGATGTGTGATGATGGGAGGAGCAGACAGATAAAAGACGCTAGGAAGAAGTGTGCGTTACAGTTTCTAATGCACAAAAGCAAAGTACAGACAAGTGTGGGATTGTATGTTTGTTGGAGTTTGCAAGGCAGTTAATGTTCAGAAACCTGAAATACCATGCAGCTGAAATTTAGAGCAAAGCTCAGTTCAGTTCTTACAACAAATTCAGGGCAACTAAATCAGACCTAACTAATCCAAACTGACACATTACTTGGAGGGCAGAATGAAAAGAGATGGGCAGGAGAGACGGAGCTGTGGAGAGAGGTCAATGAGACCATATTGGTTTCTTCACTATAGACCCCACTGTCTTTCCTTCATTTTATCTTTGAGTATTTATATTTGTATCCGGTTAAAATCCAGCCCGAACACTTAAACAAAACAAGTCAAACTCATTTAGCTAGTATTCCGTTGTTATCCCACACAGTAAACAAAAAAAGGAAACTGATAGCTTTGTGCTATCGTATATCTAACAGTTTTAACCTTTATTACACTAAATGTTACGTGAACCTGAACTCTGACCGGTCAACTAAACAGCACCGCCAATCAAACACGATGTGCCATTTTGACTGTAGCATTACATGCTAACCAGGCTAATTTAGCTAGCTTGTTTGGCAGGCCGCTCCGCGCTGTTAACAGAACAAACACAAACAAAGTAACGCGATGAGCCCCTTAAAACAACTACGCGAGTAAAACCGGCTGCTGTCCTTCTTTCAGCATAACAATATGCACGCTGTGTTACAGAATAACAGTACAATTTAACGCAGATGGACCAACCTGCTCAACTTCGTCCGCCATGGGTTTTGAGTCTGCGTGCTGTAGTGTAGACCGGTGCGGGGGTTGCCAGGTCCACGGAAAACACGCGTTTTCACAGCACTTTTGTTTGCAAGTAATTTCTCCTGTATTGACCTAGCGGATATTTAGTGTAATGAACCGTGTGCAGTGTCCAACACCCGTTTACGTGTGTTGAGAGCAATATGCAAAGAAATGATTTATGTAAACACAAGTCATATAATTAAAAAAATAAAGAAGGGTGTTGTGTCACTTTTTGTTATTGCAGTTTTTCCAAACTGTATCTGCTGAAAAATCAAATAGACTCAATTCCTAATGTGTTGTTGCTTTATGGTAAAGTTTAAGACATATTATTTCCTCCATGCTGTGTTACTTGCTTTCTACCAAAGTGACGAGTTTTGATACATAACATGCAAAGAATTAATTAATTTTTGTGTCTTATTATAAACCATATTTTATATGCTTTGATTCCTTGTGTTATTTTGATTTGACTTGTTTTCATGTGAATGTGATGTCTGCTTTAATCAAAGTGCACGCTGTAGATTACCCCGTTTGATATAAAGCCATATTAACAATCTGTACTCTCAAGTACTGTGTTTTGAGGTACTTGTAATTTACTTGACTATTTCTATTCTATACAACACTACATTTCAGAGGGAAATATTGTACTTTTTACTCCACTACATTTATCTGACAGCTGTAGTTACTATGCATATCAGGATTTTACATTAAAAAACATATGATTTGTTTTTAGAATACAATACATTGCTATAGATTAAACTACCTCACAACAATAAAATGTTACTTACTCATTGATGTATCAGTATTAACTGATAATGTAATAAATCCCCTCACATGGACCATTTTTCTGCAGAACGAGTACTTTTACTTTGACACTTAAAGTACATTTTGCTGATAATACTTCTAATGTATATTGTTGTATTGGTACTGTCATTATCTGAATATGCGTGCCGGAGGATAAACTGCAAACCTGGCAACCCGCTACGTGAAGCTAAGCAGTACCACTCCTCACCTCTCTCTTTCCAGACCTTTCCATTCTCCATGTCCCGATGCAGCGCTACTAACAGTCCAACTGTTCAATGGTACGTGATAATATAACCCCAAACTTTATAATTGTTTTGCCACTTAAGACTCATTTTTATTCCGTCACCCAGTGTAGACCTTATTTACAATCTATTGTGTTATTTCGAGCGACTGTAAAGCTGTCAAGTTTGCACGCAGTGTCAAATGTACAGCCAGACTATCGCGTTACAAGGTCAACGGTGTTGAGTTCAGGAGAAAATAAGTGTTAGCCACTAAAATACGACATTCAGACGGTTATAAGGCGAACAATAGGCTAATAACACTAATATGATATCGTCAACTATGACAGACGTTATAACCGTGAAAGTGAAAGATTTGCTAGCTTGTCAATGTGAGAAGAAAACTGTAAGGTTAGCCATGTAAATAAAATGCATTCATTCAGGATTTAGGTGGGTTTTTACAGTGTTATATCCATGTACGAAGCCTAATCTTTTTCTTTAGATAAGTAGATTTATGTCGAGGCCCATATGTTACTGCGCTTAATGCCACGTGTGCTTGTTGCCTTCAGCAGGTTGGGAAGTTGAATAAGATGACAAATTAAGGGTGTATTTTTCCAGTGTTTTGCAGGTTTTTAGTTAAAAACATTAAGCTCAAACAAATTTTTAATGTATGATTTCTGTTACTTGTGTGAAGTGTGTTTCTTAGGACATACAAAACTACATCTGTTTGAACTGAATATTTGTTTGTGTTCATCCAATCCATTAACTACTGCATGTTTTGTCTCTCAACAAAGTACAGAATAAATTATTTAGAATTATTTGAAAGTATTGATTAATCTGCCAGTTATTTTATAGATTTACAGATATTTTTGCCTATCACAATGTCCTACAGGCCAAGGTCATTTCATCATGTCATCAATCGTCTAGTTTTGTCCGACCAGCAGTCCAAAAGCCAAAGATATGTATATGTACAATTTAGTATAATGTAAGACAAGAAAAAAACAGGAAATAAGAATAATCTGTTGATCGGCTAATGAACTGTTGCAGCTCTGATTTAGAATATTTGTTTTTGTGTGTTTACATATTTTATGTTCACTCTTTCCTGTGTGTCTTTTTCTTCTTTGTGTTTCTTTGTTTCTGTACATACGAAGAATGTGTGTGTGTGTCGACGTGTGTGTGTTAATGTGTGCCTCTTCTCCCAGTTCAGCCCAGTGCTACATACTGGGTGTTTGCGTAGGCTGAGGAGGCAGAGCAGAGCAGTGGTGTTACCCATTCCACCCTCAGCTGCAGCATAGCTCTGTGGTGGAAGAGATCCCTGCTACAGACTAAACACAAAACTAGTATTTGACTGATGCTTAAAGTTAAAACAGCTAACACTCATAGTGTTAGTCATAGTCAGTATCCTGTCATTATTGTGCGTCTCTGGTTGATATTTTCTAGGGCTGCCCCCCGACCAAAGATTTTTCTAGTCGACTAGTCGTTAGTTCACATAGGAAGCGAGCCGCCGGTAACGACAATGCTAACAGAAAAAGCGGTAATGATTCTGAATGTGTCGGAGCAACCAACATTTTGTTAATTTATTTCAACACCTACCTAGCAAGAAAGCTATCACCTGTTGGCAATTACAAATGCTTATTGGTCATTTTGGAATGCCCTCTAGTGGACAGATCGTATAACAACCACATGCTAATAGTGGCATTGGCAATGCATAAGCCTGTAGTGTATAGGTACATAGTAAATATTAATAATAGGCTAAATTTGAGTTTAGAATGGAGTTTTTTTTTGTTTGTTTGTTTTCTGCAAAACTACTGTGACTAACCGACCAATGAAAACTTGCTCGACTCTTCTCTCTCACTATTAGGGGGCGGGCCTAATATTTTCAGCTGACACTAGCTATGTGTGTGTTTTTGCATCGAGCGAGAAACATTTAATGCCCCTTTCTGTCTCTCTCTCTCTCTCTCTCTCTCTCTCTCTCTCTCTCTCTCTCTCTTCATCATTACATCCTGCAGGATCCAGAGTGGGAGAGACCGGCCACAAGATGGCGCCCAACAGCAGGAAGATAGAAGTTGATGTCACCGTCTGCTGTAGGTCGTCAATCCAACTGAGTGGATTAGTTTGTTTCAATTACTGTAATAAACTTTAACTGTTGCTCATTGCATTACAATTTTACAACTATTTTCACACATTTACTGCGTTATATGTATGTCGTTGTTTTTTTTGTTAGTTATACTGGCATTAACAGGAAGGGAGAACATATAAAGAAGATGCAAGTGCCCCAAATTATACAGTGTTTCAACTTTGTATGATTGAATTTTGTTGTGACGGATATCTCACTAGATATAACTTCTAGTGTAAATATTAAGTTTACAGTAAAAACATTTTTTAAATTTTTTGAAAAAAATGCAATTTTATGGAAGTCTTGTTTTAGCAGAATGTTGCCTCATTTGTTTCAGTGGAGTTTCTCTTTCAAAATGTCTGATTTTGGTGCACACTGTAGACATTTAATAAAGTCACATTTGATCACTTTGACATGTTGTCTGTTGAATCTTTCGCTGTTGGTGAATGGTAACCTGGGAGCAAGAATACCCAAAATACAAATGTAAAAAAAAAAAAAAAGCAAGTTAAACAGCTAAACAAAGAATGACTAATTAGAAGCCTAAAAAGTTAGCCACTCTACCCCCAGGCCAACTCAGAACTAGGAGCCATGTTTCCATGGTAACAGTCACTGACACCTGCAGAACAGTGTTAACAATCACTGACACCTGCTGACCAGTGTTTCCATGGTAACAATCAGTGACAGCTGCTGAACAGTGGCACCAAATGACAAAAGTGGCTCATAATATGTTACAATATTGTGGAGCGAGCAATGAGAGAGGAAAGATTCTTTAGAGACCACAGTAACCTAACACTTTTTTTTAATTTAATTGTTGCACACAGTTTTCCCAGAAAAATGTCCTTGAATTCTTGCTGAAGGCAGACATTTTCTGCCTGAGTGAATGAAGCTGACACTGTAAATGAACTTTCACAAAGACTTTGACTATGGGTTAGATCAAAGTATAATAGTCAGACGTCAGATAGACATCGAAATTCATCTGTTGCAGCTCTTCTAATCTTGACTATCATATGTAGGACTAATTTGCAATGACTTCTGGGTAAATTAAGATCTTCAAAACAAAAATACATGGCCAACAGAGTAAGCGTGTCAAACTGCACAGCTCCCTTCACTCCATCAGAAAATGTCTTCTGGAAGAATTCAAGAGTGACATGGCTTTACATCTTATGGGTAAAATTCAGCAGTACAAACAAAACAACAACACTTCCAGTAGCAGAAAATCTCGGCACTGTGCAGACCTGTAGCAAAGCTGAGATCCTGTGGCTGCAGGGCTCAGTGCTTCTGCTAACTCGCCAGTCAGGCTCAGAAGATGTTCTCACTGCTGTATATTTCCAACATTTTACTGGTGTCTCTACAAACTCTTTCCCTTCTTGTTACTTGTGAGCCATATTTTGCTCTTTCTTTGTCATTTAGTGCCACTGGGCAGCAGTTGTCACTGATTGTTACCATGGAAACACTGGTCAGCAGGTGTCACTGACTGTTACTATTGAAACATGGGTCTGAGTTAGCTTGGGTGGCTAACTTTTTAAGCTTAAAACAAGTCTTTGTGAAAATCTTGTGATATTGTCTAATTTACATTAGATTAATCTAAGAGCAAAATTAAGACTGCAGACCAGCCTAATATATGTATGTGAAACTGGCACCTGAAGTCTGACTATTAGTTTGAGCTAAGTCATAGTCAAAGTGTATCCTAAAACTGGAGCGGGTGAGCTAAATATCATTATACCTGAGCTTTTTCTACTGTGGCATGTCAAAATGTCTTCCATGAAAAAGGCCCATGATAGTTCTGGGCAGGACCGATTATTGCACGTATGGTTGGCTGGAGAAGAGCAATAAAATGAAAATGTTTATGACATGGGGAAACAGGGTCAAGATTACAGATTCATAAACTGATACGTCCAAAACAGCATGAAAGATTGACTGATGTGGGAATAAAGCTGCAAAATATCTATAAAATAAGTAGCTGAGTTGTGCCATAATAAGATTTGCAAGCACTATAATTTACTGTTAATTCAAATGTACAGTGTAAAAACAAATGTTAAAATTAAAATTAAATGTCAACTAATAAAATATAACTAAACTATCAGCGCTTCATTTATGGCTTGATAGTCGCTGTGCCGGCCCTTGCTCTCAAACAGTGGATCTGGAGCTGGAAAAACCAATCAACAAAAAATAAACAACACTATAAAATACATAAATAAAAACTCCCAGACAAAATAATTTCAGAAGGCTGACAGTAAATATGAGAAAGGTACTGTGTTTTGTTTTTTTCAACAACAGAACTATTAAGAATTTAAAACTGAACCATTAAACAAACATTTAGTTTCAAATACTGCATTTGTAAGGCTGATTTACTGTTGAAGACCAGGGAGATGCAATCGCATCAACGTCCACAGCAGGTCAGTGTTGGACCACGAAAACACAGAGTTCCTCCTCCTGAACAGACAGAGATCCAGCTGTCAATAGATTTTAACTATGCTGGAAAGTTTAAGTGGAGAAAAAACTATTTTCCCTGAAGAACATGCCTACTGCACTCATGTACCCCTAAAAATGACATCTAAATGCCTAAAATGAAAAACGATTCCAATGAAGGAAATTTTAAAATCAAATAAACCACAAGTTCTGTTTAAATATTTTATTATTTTTCACATTCATGTAACAGATCAAAGTACAGAGAGACAGGTGAGAAGATTAGGAGAGAGGGAGACAACATCTGACAAAGGTCAGGGGTCATATTCACACCAATGAGTAATCTGTTAATGATTTACCTGATGATGACATGTGATGCTGCACCTTTAAATGTTTAACCACTTGTTTAATTTCATGAAGAATGAACAAACCAGGGGAGAGCAGCGTTACATTTCAATTATCCACTACTATTAGTTTATTTTTGATGTTTTATTCACATTTTGGACACCTGAACATTACACCCGTATCTAATAATTGAACAAGTCATTCCAAAACCTTGGACATCAATCTGTTGCTATAACAGCCTCCACCCTTCTGGGAAGACTTTCCACAACATTTTGGAACCAATGGATTTGCTCCCATTGAGCCACAAGAGCATTAGTAGCCGTGTTTCCATAAATGTATTTCTACGCGTATTTTGAAGTACGGCATTAGAAAAGCTGTATGGAAATGGCAAAATTCGAAAAAACTTCCTCAATTGCGCAAAAAAGTTTTGATGCTTGCTTAAGGTGGCTTTTGCCTTTGTCAAAAAAGAGTTGATGCACTAAATGGGATATGGAAATGCCTTTGCCGAATAAGTTCTGATGTAGCTGAACCGTTCCGAATTAATTTGTCTTCGTCTCCGGACAGCATGAAACATGGCCAACACTAGCTGGCATGAAAGCATAATTCAAACTCGCCCAATAAAAACTAATTCCTGAGGACCTCTCTCCATTTTTCTCCCGTACATGGGTTAGATGGCCAAGACCACTTGTTTTGTTTCCGGTTTCAACCTCTACTTCTTCTGCTCTGTTTACTGGAGGATTACAGCCATGCGTAAAGCGTAGCCTATACCGCCAACTTCTTACCAAACTACACTTCTGCAATTCTTTTTTGCGACATTTCAAAAGTACGCTTAAATGTTGCTTGACAATTGAATGGAAACACTAGGAGATGTTGGCTTGCAGTCGGTGTTCCAGTTCATCCCAAATAGGTTTGGGTCAGGACTCAGTTGTTCCACTCCTAACTGGGAAAACCTTTCTTTATGGACCTGGCTTTGTGCACAGGGGACACTGTCATGAAACAGTAAAGGGTCTTGCCTAAACTGTTGACACAAAGTTGGAAGAACACTGTTGTCTAAAATATTATTGTATGCTGTAGCATTAAGATTTCCCTTCATTGGATTTGGTCCAGCCCAAACCATGAAACAGCCCCAAACCAAAAGTACACAAAAGCATGTGGACAGGAGGCGTCTACATACTTTTGACCATACTGTGTTTTGTATTGACTGAGATTGAGTGTGTGAAGAGAAGAGGAGAGGAGGGGAGGAGTTATAGTTATAGGAATCTAAACCGGCTGCAGCTGTCCAGGCTAATCATCCTGCAAACACACACACACCCTTAAACACTCACATACAGTAGATTCGCACCTCATCACCAGCACTGCTCATCTGCATTGTTTCAAGAAGATTACTCATTCTGACGCATTAACATGAATAACATCTTCTCCATCTGGAAGAGAACAGAAGCAGCTAAAGAAGTCTGCCTCCAGCTCTGCTGCTCACAGAGACTCATCTGTCTGTGTGGCTGCGTTTATATGGACTGTAATGTTCTAACACTGACCCAGTTAAGATGACGCTCTGCCAAGAAAACAGCATTTTCTGATTACCTTGTGAAAGATGGAACAGGGTCTATGCTGCATATTGTAATATTCAAGGGCATAGGACTGTGGGGGGGTACTGAGTATACAGAGGAGGGCCCACAAAGATACTAGAATGAATAGCCGTGGCTGCGGGGAGGGGCCCATAGAGAATGCCTATGTACAGGATCCTGAATATTGTGCTACGCCCCTGGTAATATTGAGTCATTGTGAAGCTATCCTGCTAATGTGAAGTCAAATATGCCACAACACACAAAGTGAAAAATTATTTGCCCTTGCTCAGCCAACATGTTTGCTTATAGAGTGCTGCACAAGCGATGATGTATTTTTGTAGTCCAACCCGGAAGTTAGCATTGCCCTGGTTCCCTCACCAAAAAGCCAATGGGATTTTTCCATTGGATTTTGGATTATTGCAGAAAATAACCTCTGTGGCAAACAAAAGTTTATGATACTGACACGTTTTGTTCAGCAAGATAATCTTCACAAATGAACACCACTTTTATGATTTTTGAAGTGAAAATGCAATCGGCAGAAGTAAAAAGCTAACGTTAGGCTATAAACCAACTACACCATGGTGACATGACTTCAACGTCACCACCACTAAACTTCCAACTTGTAATTTGATTTTGCGCGCTTACCTCTTCTACAAAAGCCTTTGGGAAAGTTTGAGTTAGAACAGTTTGCAGTATAAACCCAACGAAGCTGTAAAGGCAGAAGAGTGAGTAGATGAGTTTCTGTGTTCGGCGTGACGACGTTTAATGTCCCCGACAACCTCTGTAGTCTCATTTAGACACTTGTTAGCAACCGCCTTTTTTAAGACACGTAAAAGCTTCAAAATTCATGAGTGGGGTATTTACTGACGTATTTTATGTTGCAGAACAAAACGTGAAAATCTCTTCAGCTTGTGTTAACCATAGACCTTATTTCAGGCATCGAACCAAAAACCCATTCAAGAAACCCACTGACTTTGTGATGAGGTAACCGGAAGTGCAAAAATGCTAACTCATTTCTGGGTTTTAGGACTCATTCCTGCAGCATTTTTGTTCCTGGTTAATAAATGTGACTGTGCAACACTAAACCTCAAGTTTTCAGTCTCGTTTTTGTCAGTGTCACTCTTCACAGTGCTGCTGAGAGGTCAAATGAAAGGTTTTCTTCTGAAATTAGATATACGCATTTAAAAAAAAAAAAAGGCACCTAGTCTGACAAAATGATTGATGGGACATAATTAAACATTATGATATTTTTTAAAGGACATCAGGTCATTTGCAGCTGCACTAAGCAACTTCTCATTCTGGCAAACCCCGAGGTGGAAATGATTTAATGTGATGTCAGGAAAGTGCACACAGCACACTCATGTTTAGAAATGCATTCGGTTCGTGATGTTTTGTGCCAAGAAAAGCAACAGATTGTACAGACTGAAGTTGTCCAGCTTTCCATGGAGGGAGCGCTCACTGCTGCTGTTTGTGAGACAGCTGAGATTCAGCACTTCCTGTGAGTGGAGATTTCCCAACAGGGACCATTGCCAATGTCATCATTTAATTTGATCAGATTGGCCAAATCAACAGCATCTCAATTAGTGAGGATGGAACGCTCTTTATTTTTAATCTGGCTGACAGCTGGGTTTTAATGTTTTAAATAAAAATCTTTATTGGTACCAGGTTGACAACTGAGGGCAGCAGTTACAGGAGGTTAAAGTGAGTTTGTCACTAAAAGGTTGCCGGTTTGATACCTAGAATGGTTAGGCTAAAGAACAGTTAGGCTCGTGATATAGTTGCTTTATACCAACACATAGACAAGCTTTGCAACACTAGCAGCATTGATCACATACTTGCCTTCATACTGCCCTCTTTCCACCAGATCAGCTCTGGTTCTTGAACTGGTTCTGTTCAGGATTCGTGGAACCTTGGTGCTATCTAGCGAACCAGCCCGCGTTTCCACCAGTTTTGAGCAAAATCATTGTAATCAAGTATGCATCATCAACGGAGGACGTTGCACAAAGCACAATAGTAGTAGCAAAAAAGCGGATCACATTGATTACCTGCAAGCTTTTGTTCTGTTATTACAGATATTTGTTTTTATCCAAAAAACAATCATGGACCAACTATTAATGATAAGAAGACGTAGAAGACTGTTACCATAGTAGACCAGAAACCATTGTTGCCTTCTCAATCCTGTCTTTCTAACCTGTAGAATAGGACACGCCCACTGATGTCGTCACGGTCAAGGAAAACCTGCTATTTTTTAGTTCCAGCTGGGAACCAACTTTTAATGTCCCTTACCAATTTATTTTTGGTTGAAATGCTCCGAATGGTTCAAAATTAGGTGCGCGAACCGGAACGGATCCCGTGGAGGTGGAGGTGAGAAAGTATGCAGGACTTGAACCTCTCTGGACTCTTTTTTTTTCATTCTTGACACAACTACTTCCATCAATTTTTGTCGACAAGTTCTTTTACATTTGCAGAAGCTTGTAAGCTTTCTACCATTGTTGTTGTCGTCTTTTGAGAATGTCTGCTGCCAAAGTCATACATCCTGGTATCCTGCCCCTCACTGGTCATAAGGCTTGATTGCATCTTGCATCTCTGAGTATACATACAACAATACAATGGTCTGAAGAGATGCAGGATACACAGGGTAGCCATGATGTGCATGCAAACACATATAGTTAAAAGCAAGTACATCACTGCTCATTGACTCGTAATGGGCAGCCTCCAGGTATGGATGAGTAACTGTGAGTATAAAGCGAAGCATTCCTGAAGAACAGCTTTTATGTACTGTGAGCCTGCTTAGTAATTTACAGGCTGTGTCCTCTGTATCTATTTATTATTTAATATTTAATAATGAAATTCAAGTCATAACTAAACAAAGTGTGCCATCAAATAGGTTTGATCTCAGTTACACAGTCACAGTTTTAGTATTCACACTCATTCAATGCTAAGCATCAGAGCCTGATGGCAGAACATTTCAGTCCAGACAAATGACATAACAACATGTTCAAAACATGGCGGCATCCAACCACAACATCCTCTTGGCATCCTCCCCCAAATCCAAAAATAAACAGCAACAAGTGTGAGTGTTGTGACACCAGCATTTGTCAGTTGATGTCATTGTTTCTGCTCAACACACAGTCACAGCTGTAAGTCAGTCTGCTGGCCTGCGTCATCTTCTGCTGGAAACCTCTAACACACTGTGGCCAAACAAGAAGTCACTGTTACATCACCTAAATGTAATGTTTTTATTTTATCTTTATTTTTGTATTATTATTCCATTCGTTTCACTTTATTATTCAGCCTGACGTGATGTTTTGTCTTGACCTATACCACTCAGTAATGAGTTATGTTTCTGACCCACTGATGTCATTTTCATTCCACACAGAAGCTGTTAGCAGTTGCAAGGACCGGTGAATTTAAAGGGTTAGTTTGGATTTTTTGAAATGGGGTTGTAAGAGGTACTTATCCATAATCAGTGTATTACCTACAGTAGATGGTGGTCGGCACACCCCCAGTTTGGAGAAGCAGGCAGGAGTACTGCTGTGGACGGGGGCAGCAGCAAATCGTATTTTAGCCACCTAAAAAAAGGCCCACCTAAAAAAGTCAATATCAGTTTAAGTGTACGCTATATTTTGAATATTTTACCACTTTACCTTGCCGTCAGAAAGCCCTTTGCTTTGCCACTATACAACTGTACAACTGTAGAACTTCCGTATTCCTACGCACCGTATTACGTCGCAGATCAGCTGTGGTTTATGGAAGAGACAACAAATATAATAAAATAAAAATGAGTGATTATGACAGCAACGAAAGTTATATCTGTAAGTTGGCTTCCAAAACCTGCATGATCTCATTCACACTTGTGGCAAAGAAAGATGACGTCTCCTTTTATAATCTCACCTACACAACTCTTAACTGAGGAAACAGCTGTCAGTGACAATCGCTAAAGAAATCGTAAGATATGGGCAGTGATTCAGAGGTCTGGAAGCAGGCTAAATACTCTGGATAAAAAGTGTTTTCTGTCTTGCACATGCTGACCTGTTTTTTTTTTATTCATTGAAGTCAACATTAAAATAAAAATCAACACCAAACTTTGTATCAATTGCATCTTTTCTTTCTTTTTAATATGAGGCACAACAACAGAAATAAACACATATTGGCCTTGTTGGATCTTCATTTCAATCCATGAGGATCAACATGCAGGTCATCCAAAACTGAATCTTTATATTTTTGGAGTTTCCATCAGATGCACAAACACAATGTGACAATAAAGCAGCTGTGGACGTGTTTACACCATGACTGAGGGCTGTTCATCCGTACATTGACTTCTCTTGATGTATAGATTTATATTCCATGCAAGGATCTAAAAATACACTCTGGCGAGAAGAGGAAGGGTCAAGAGATGAAAGTCGAAAATATGGAGAGAAGGGTATAGAAGAATAATTAATTGTTCAGTATGAGTGATGAAAGTGCGTACCTGTTAGGTCGGTCTGACCCTAGAATAGCCCTGCAGTCGTTAAAATGTCATTCGGTTCTTCACATTACAGCAGTGACTGACAGACTGATTTATATAGATTTAATTATGGATGAAGCCAAAGTCAATGGAGCACACTGAAATACAGATGAGTTTACACATGCACGTACTAATATGTATGCACTGGCAAAAACACAAAAATACAAAGTCACGCACACACTTTCAGCCAGCTCGGTCAGAGCCGTTTGTCTCCTCCTTAGCTATTTCTGCAGGATCTATTTAAAACATGGGCTGGGGAGGAGATGAGGACGACAGGGTCTGCAGAGGACTGCAGGGAAAAACACACACGAGCCATTAGCATCTACTCTTCATTATTCATTCCGAAATGGGAATAAAAGCAACAAATAACACTGCCCTTTGATAATGAGCATCCAATCAGCAGCACCAAATCATGCAAAGACACCAAATGTAAACAGAAGATTGAGTGTCTGTACAGTGGACTCAGTAAAGTCCCATGTACTGTACAGCATTTCTATCAATTATCTTATTTATTCTTTTGTAATCTTATTTATTTCTCAGCTTCCCTTTAAATAAGAGATGCCCGGCCCTGTTTACATTTCATTCATCATTTCAAATGTCTCGTATCCAGATACACTTAATGCACTTTAGTTTACACTTAGCCACATGCTGTATATGTGTCTTCGAGAGGTCCTAGGTGTTAATTAATGGGTCTGAGAACCCTTGTATTTCACACTGCTGGGACAGATCCTGTAGGTAGCCACTGCCACAGACTGCTTACTGCCGTAGTTAGACTTGGAAGGAGTAAAGGCTAAGTATTGGAGAAAAAGATGCATTTGCATCCTGCAGCATCTGGCTATAATAACTGTCTCATATTCAGGTTTCAGGATAGATTTTAAGATATCTGAACTGCTGTCCTCTTACCAACCAGTGCACAGCCTGAGACCCTCGAGCAGGAACCTGCTAAGGCCTGAGGAACTCTGGATTGCTTCATCAGTATCTTGTTCTAAATCACTTTTGAAGATGTATTTTTATCAAAAGGCTTTATTATAATTTTCTTTTAATCTTGCACTGCTCTATTTTTAATTCACCCATTGTTTTACCTTTTGTTTATTCCATAGACTGTATATATAGATGGAAGTGAAGCCAAAACATCTGGATCGCCCCCTGGTGGCTGGCTGCAGTATAGCTCATAAACCCCGCCTCCTCCATGTTAGCAGATGGGACATGGGCCAAACTGAAAAATCAAAGTACACATCAAATACATTTTTCCCAAAGATGGTTTCTGTCATTTTAGGTAGTTCTTATCACGCTGATGTTTGTTCAAGTGTTCATTTTTCTGATAAGTTTGGTTTAATTAGTTATTTGATGCTATAAAAACGGGGTGTCACGTCATCATTGACAACTGTGAGTGTGCTCGCGATTGGTTCAGGTGGGTGTATAGGCGGGACCTCGACACCCCGGCTCCACCGCGGATCACTACTGCTCAGACTCTGGCTCCAAATGACGTCACCAGTGTAAGATGGCAGCTCCTGTATCTGGGGTATTTTGGCTTCATGTTTGTACAGTGGGAGGAAGTGGAGACGCGTCGTCCATCTTTATATACAGTCTATGGATTATTCGCACATCACTGTATATTTTATTGTTGTGTTTTATGTTTTCGTTGTAAAGCACTTTGTAATACTGGTTTTGATAAGTTCTGTACAAATAAACTTTATCATTATTATTATTCCAATGAGTCTCTAATGCTCCTTGGTTGCATTTGATATCAGATAGCTATCTGATCCGACCAAGACGCATGAAGTGGCTAAGTGTAAATGGAGTATGTATCTCATTGAGTTACTGGATTAACTATTTTTCAGTTGGAAGAATGGTCAAAATTCACATTTACTATAAGGGACCAATTAAATATGCACTTCTTTTCTCTTGGATCAGTTATCACACCATTCATTTCTACTAAACATTTCAGCCTACAGAAATAAGACATTGTGGTGCCACTAAAGTTTCCTGCACCAGAATAAGTTCAGGTTTCTTTGGTCCAACTCGTTGCGTCCGTTTGCTTTCTGTGACAGAAACCCATTATGGAGAAAGGAGTTACAGCTATTTAGGCTGCGACCCACTGCTGGCTATTTGGAGCAATGTGAATTAGAGCAGGCAGAAATGATAGCTATCTTTCATGAGGCTGGACTGCTATCATCTCCTGCACTACAGAGGAGGGAAAAGGAGAGGAGTAAAGGGAAATGAAAGAAGAGGGGAAAAGAGGCGATGAAGATGAAGATGAAGATGACAAGACAGTGACAGAAAAGGAGAACTGAGGAAAATGATGCACATATCAGGGAAAGTAAAGGAAAGGCAGGATGAGAGGAGAACATTTGAGTTTATATTGAAGGCCTGGAGCCGGAGGGCTGTTACCTGCATTTGGGGAAAAAATGAAATCCATGTATCAAGTAAAAGCTCTGCAAGAGATCCCTTCATCCCTTGGGATCCCTGATGTAAGTATTTCTATGTGTATTTAATGATGAAATGATCTGACGTTTACAGTTATAAAACATATCTTCATTTATGTTCAGGGCTCATTAGCTGTGCTCTCTCCTCATTTTTATCTTATAGTTTTATTATCAGAATCCTTTTCTGAGCTGTCTTTATCACAAGAGGACCTTGTTTACTGTAACCTGAAGTGAACAGCGTTTTCTTCTTGCACCATGCAACACAACGACTTCTGGATGCGCGAGGACAGAAATGCAAGGGGGGGTCAGATTCTATCCAGTTGGATGAGACAGTCCTCACAAGAAAAACAACATTAGCAGACCTGCGTTTACATTTTCCTGACAAAGGCAGAAGTAGCGTGACATTGTTATTAGTGCCACAAAAGCTCTTACGGAGAATGGATGAGTCAACAAAAAGTGTGACATTGACACATTTGTTCCTTTAAACCATGAACATAATCTTTCTCTAACTTTAAATATGGATATGGAATATGGGACAGGTGTGTCAGAAGAAAGTACAATTTGTTCAGCCTTTGTAAATAAATATTCCATCAGTAAGTGAGACAGTGTGCAGGAGTTTCCTCATTTTTATTCATTATAACAAAGTATGAAATGACAAAGTGAAATCAATGTGAAAGAGGTCGATCATAGTGGTGAACTTACAGAGAATCATCACCTGAATCTGCAGCTCCCCCTTGGCTTTACGGAGCTTTATAGTGAGTTTCGGCTCATCGTTTATCTGTCCGGCCCACAACTTTACTCTTCTGCTTCACTCTCACCGCTCTCATAGCGACGTTTTCGGCCGCAGCAGGCAGCCGTCTGCACTAAACACCCGACAGACACAGCTAGCGACTAGCTGGTGAACACAGTGGAGCATTTAGCAGCTAAAGAGACTGAGACTGAATAATGGATTTACCTTCATCAGATGGACAGAAGCAAATGAATGATAATGTTACTCCGTAACTGCTGGATGCGTAAATAAACAACTGTTTGTTAACAAGTTGGCCATATCAACTGTGGCCAAAAAGATCAGTTATTGCAGGTTTAACAAAAGTTGCTGTTTTGTGCTTGAACCTAACCAAACCTTACATGATGCGATGGCAGATCAGAAAATGGTACAATCAATCACTTTTGTAACAGTGACATGTGAAGGTTTTGGACAGCCACGTATGATGTCCCCCTTTTGTCATTTAGTTTGAAAGATTGTTAGATTTCGTTTAAACGGCAAACATTATTTTTTTTCGCGGGACTGTGTGAGAGCAAAAAAAAAATCTGATTTTTGACTTGTTTTGTTAATAAGATAAGATAGAACTTAATTAATCCCAAAAGAAATTCTTGTGCAAGAGATTACTCCAACATTACAACAATATAAGACTAAAAACAATAGAGTAATACATGTAAAGTGTAAAGTGTATAAGGAGTAAAATGCTATCACCAGTGGCTAATAGAATAACACTAAAAGTAATGCAAATATAGTAAAATAAATAAACAGAAAAAGTAATATTTCACGTGATATTGATATTATTGTTATTGTTCTCAGTGTCCAATGTCTTTCCTGCAGAAGCGGGAGGAGTTATACAGTTACACATTTTCTTCCTTTGAGGATATAAATGAAAAGTAGCATTTATTAGTTTCTATTTCTAATCATGTTACCTATTTTCCCTTCTACATATATTGTGGTAAAATTGGGCCCACAAGTGTAGCACAATGGACACAATCCCTGCTGCTGTTAGACAGCAGTCCAGCAGCAGGTTAATGATATCTGCGAGTGTGTTTGTGAGTCAAGGACTTGTTAGTGGGTCAGCGGCTGATCTCTGATGAGCAGCAGCAGCAGGACGCGCAGACATGAACTGGCTCTTTGTAATGTTAATGTGCTCCAGCAATGTCAAAGCCAAACACTCAGAGGTGCACTGTACACAGAAATGCACCAACGCACAGCAAGGGGGTCAATACATTTTTATAGATCACATTCTATACTTACTTCTATACTTGTGAGGACCCTCGTTGACATCATGCATTCCCTAACACTACCCATAACCACAAATGCAAACACAGTTGAAGTGAACACACATGTACAGTACATTCACACACCTTACAGAGGTGTCCCTTGTAATGACGAACAGCTCGTTATCCAGGCTAATTAATATATCAGTGTCAGCTGGTGGAGCGACTCCTCACAGCAGAGACCAAACAGTGTTTCTGATTGGCCAGGAGGACGACACAATGAAAACTAATGGACACCAGCAGTATGTCTCCATGGAGCAACGACTCTGCTAACACATTCATTCATCACTGAGCTTCAACCAGGCACAAATGTTGTCATAGTGAAAACATTATTTATGAATCACTCTCACCTTCTCACCTTTTGAAACACAAAGAGGTGTCTTTGTCTATGTTTTTTTTTAGATTAGATTAGATTCAACTTTATTGTCATTGCACTTGTCACAGGTACAAGGCAACGAAATGCAGATAGCATCTAACCAGAAGTGCATAAGCAGTAGAATAACATAATATGAATATAAATATACAGGGTATATGAATATTTACAGTATATACAGAAAGTGTGGAACATTGTAAACGTTTTTTTCTGTAGATAGTAGTTTATGTTTAGTTTACTGAACAATGATGATGTGGGTGGATGGGCTCTAATACCAATATCACTTCCAGGGACATGACAGTTACAAGGACCTTAGCCTACGTTCAGACTGCAGGCAAAAGTGGCCCAAATCTGATTTTTTTGCTCATATAAGTGAGTCAAATCTGTTTTTTTTTGTTTGTTTGTTTTTGTAACAGTGTGAACAGCACAAATCACATGGAATCTGATCTTTCCACTTTCATATGTGGTCCTACATCGGATTCAGGTCTGATTTTTGCAATGCGACCTCAGTCTGAAGAAGTCATATCGGAATTCATGCGACTTTTACGTCACTCAATCGACATTCATCACAATTCTGCGCTGGCAGGACTCACTCAGTGAATACTAACAATTAAATTCTCTCTTAGAATTCGCTCTCTTTCTCCTCGTCCTCGTTATCATCTGCTCATGAATCCGCTGGACACACCTGTGTGAGTTAGCCAGACCTTCAATTACTCAAGCAAAGTTAAAAAAAAATCACAGGGGTGTACAGAAGCAGAAATTTCTATCAAATGCAGCTGCTCACTAAATTGACTGAAACTAAATCTGAAAGGAAAAAAGAAAAAAAAAAGATTAAACCCGCATCTGCAAAAGTTTAAGAAAGAATTTAACTAAAAGTGACTTCTAACCATGTAAAAACAGTCAGATGTCATGCAGAAGTAAAAACAAGTCAAACTAAAAGAGTCTTCAGTCATGCTGGCAGCTCTGTGAGGCTGTACTCAAGCACAGCTTTGAGCTAAATGCTAAGATCAGCATGCTAATATGCTGATGTTTAGCAGGTATAATATTTACCATGTTCACCATCTTAGCTTAACATGTTAGCATGCTAACATTTGCTATTTAGCACTAAACACAAAGCACAGCTGAGGCTGATGGCAATATTGTTAGTTTTGCAAGAATTTGGCTATAAACCAAAATACTGGACAAAGTGAAAATTTGACCTGAATATGGTGCTAGAAGAAAAGTTATCTGATTGCCAAAGTTATTAAAGTTCATCCTTAGGCCATCCAATCCAAAAATTGTTGCGATATTTCACTCCAAACCACAAATGTCAATCTCATGGTGGCGCTAGAGGAAACATCAGGGGATCACCGAAGTCATTAGGATTCATCCTCTGGGAGCCATGAATGTCTGTACAAATGTTCATGACAGTCCATCCAGTAGTTGTTGAGATGTGTCTGCACCACAGCAGTGGACCGACTGACAGACATCGCCATCCAAAGAGCCACAACGTTAGTGTGTCTTGGCGGGTGTTTGCTTTTCATCTAACAACAACACATGACAGCAGCAATATTTTTCCATCTATGTGAAAACGAACACGTCATATATGTCAGTTTGTTAGATAAAGCACACTTTTTGCACCAAACAATGAGGAAGAGCACTGATCCAGAAGACGTAATTGATCATTTCTGACATGAGCTCCTCGTTAAAACTGAGCGATGGTGACCAATAAGCACCAAAGAAGAAGAGGCTGCACATGGCCGTGGTGGCTGCACATGATGAATATATTAAAACCATATTTGACAGCAGCAATATTTTTTCTGTGCAGTGGAGCTTGTTGCAGAATGAAAGGATCATTTATTACACAGCTTGTTAGACCAAGAGCAGTTGTTACTATCTGGCATGCATGTAATCTGCATATATCTGGTATTAGTGTTGTATACAGGGAGCCACTGCTCACATACTCCCCTGTGCATTTGTCCTGTATCTGTCCTGCACCAGGCCAACACAGTCTCATTACAACTCAAGAGAAACGGGTAGGACACAGCTGTGTGAAGACGATGAGTTAGCAGTCTTTCTTGCTTTTTACTCATTTCTGTCACTTTTTCAAAGAATATGCAATGCTAAGATGTTTTAAATAGTTGTAATAACATTGAAATATTGTTGATGCTTTCTAGCCAATTAAAAGAGTGCGGCTGTGCAGGAAATGTATCAAATCTATATATTCTACATTGTGTAAAGAAAGCTGAGCTGAGGACGGCATTATCCGCTCCATCACAATATTAGCTCCATTATCTAATGGGTTTGGATATGACTGCACTGCTGCACTTACAGCAAGTCTGCTACAACGCTGTGTGTCATCAAATATCTTCCACCATTACACTCTCACTTATTGGGTTGATTATCGCAATGGAAGGAGGGAAGAAATGAAAGAGAAAAGAAGAGGGCAAAAGCTGAAAAGTGATAAATGTTGGCAATACAGTTTCCAATATTACTTATTAATCTCCATTATAGGAATGCAGACTCATTTTCCTTGTTATCACAACAGCAAGAGGGAAATAAAGAGGTGGAGAGACAAAAGGACGGAGCGACAGAGTGATGACAAAAGGGAGGAAATGGAAGAGAAATGGTTGTTGGCATACTGTTTCACCTTACTAACTAAGTTTCACAAGAAAACAAAGTTGTCCTATCACAGCAAATGTGGTTTTGTGTGTGTCTGTGTTTCTGTGTAGCTGGAACCCATTCACCAGACAGGAAGTTGAAGTTGGACAATTCTGCAAAACCCTGGGTAAAGTCAGCTGGTCAGATGATCCACCACTTCCAGACTGAATCTCAGCAACTTTTGCCATGACATTTTGTAACGACGTTCATGGTCCCCAGAGGATGAATTCTAATTACTTTGGTGATTCTCTGACATTTCATCTAGTGCTACCAAAAGGTCAAAGTTCACACCTTATCCTGTGAAATATCTCAAGATCTAGGGGAGTGGTTCCCAACCTTTTTGGCCTAAGGTACCCCCACAGCCCTCTCAACTGAACTCACGTTCGACGTTCCTAATCGATTCCCACCTATCATATACCAAATGTATAACACTATTGATTATATAAACATGAATATTGTTACAATTGAAGTGTCAATGTTAAGGTTGGTTGAGTCAGCAATCATCATACTACTACCACTTGGAGTGAAGCTGAATGTTCCAACCATTTATCCATTTTTTTTACCCAACTATTTCAACCATTTATCCATTACTTTTATCTACTTATTTTAACTGTTTAGTCATTACTTCTGTGCTCGCTTGCTAACTAGTTTTCATGCACTCTCCAACTTCAAGAGGTACAGTAGTGTTCAGGTGTTACAGCTGCCTTAATATGTGTATATATTCTTTTTATGATTTCCGGTTGGGAATCACTGCTCTAGAGGATGGATTAGCATAAGATTTGGCACAGACATTCATGGTTGCAAGATGATGCATCCTAATGACTTTGGTGATTCCCTGACATTTCCTCCTCCTTCATTTATCCAGTACTTTGGTTTATTACTAAATACCTGCAAAGCTAAGGACATTGCCATCAGCCTCAGCTGTATATAAGCTAAGACGGTGAACATGGTAAACATTATACCTGCTTGTGAGCATGTTTGCATACCTCCATTAGCATTTAGTTCAAAGTACCGCTTTGTAAGTACAGCCTTGCAGAGACGCTAGCATGGCTGTAGACTCTTGTTGTTACCCAGCATCAAGACTGAAACTCTCTTTAGAGACGGAGCAGACATAAATGCACTTGCCCCATGGGTGCAGTGTGTGTGACAAAGATACCCCTCGCATACATCACAACTGAGTCCAGATACTTTTGGCCTTGCTGCACAAAGGGCACAGGAATGAGGAGAGAGATAGATGGAGGGAGACAGGGGAGAGAAAGAGAAAGATGGGGAAATGTTGGGAAGACAGTCACACAGACAGCCTAGGGGGGCAGAAAAATCAGTTAGGTAGCAGTTTATTGTTGCACGATGAGAAGGTATAAGTATAAAAGAAGAAAATGATGGTGGGAGAGGAGAAACAGGAGGGTCCGTGTTTCTTTTGGTCATTTAATTTTCAGAAACGGGTATTAAAAAACAAACAATGGGTCAGAATTAAATTTTTTTGTTTTTTGTGAGCATCACAAAAAGGAAAATAAATGTGTGTTTTCCTGTTTTCATATCGAAGTGGGTAATCAAATTAATTAGAAAACCAAAACCAAAAAACAAGTCTAATTTCTGTTTTTGAGATTTTTTTCAGATTTGTGGGTTTCTGACTTTTGAAAAAATGAAATTCTGACCCGTTTTTTTGTTTTTTAATACCAGTTTCTGAGAGGAAAAACAAAAGACCAAAAGATACACAGACCCAGGAGGAAGAGAAAGAGAGAGAGAGAAAGATGGGAAATGAATAAAACAGTACAAAAAAATTATTAGTATGCTGTGCTGATGCTGTAAATGTAACAGAAGAATTTAATAACAGTTGAATGAACGTGTCAAACAAATCACCGTCTGTATTGTCTGTTCAATCACATCAGTGGCTAGATTGTATTGGAGACGACAATGGCGAGATGGAAAACCGCTTTAATCTGCTTTACTTAGCGTATAGCAGGAAATAAGGACACGCTGCTGGGTGTTAGATTCACACACACACTCTTCAAAGAGGAGATGTGCGTAGGTGCGTTGGTGTATTGTCAAGACATAAGATTGAAGTTGACTGATCCTATTAGGTTTTTCTGTTGACACACACACACACACACGCGTGAACACACACACCTGAAAGAGCTTCACACACACACACAGACACACACACACATACATACATACGCACAAATGAACTGCACATTAACAAACTCTCTCTCTCTCCGTGTCACACACACACGCCGCTGTGTGACTCAGCTGTGTCATATTCACAGTTGAGAGGGAACAGAGCGAGGAGTGCAGAACTAAAGAACGCCTGTCAGGTTTATTTCTGTCTCAGGCTGGCTCTTGCCTGGGCGATGGTGCAGCTGTGAACGGAGCTTCATGCTCTGATCTGCTGCTGTCCCACTTCCCCGTCCCCTCGCTCTGCTCTCCTGCATAACGGCAAAAAATAAAAATAAAACACTAGAAAACAATCGAGGAGTGCTGCAGCATTCAAATTCTTCCACCAGACTCAAAATAATGCAAACACCAAGCAGTAAGCATCAGCTAGTTGTCCTGCTTGTACCCTTTGATACCACTTGCAGGTGGGACCAAAAATAGAGAGATTTGAAGAGATAAATAAGTTGTGTTTGCTGCTCATATCACTGTTTTTATAGGTTTATACGTAGCATCAAACACAATTAATTAAACATCAAAAACTGAATAAAATAACTAAAAGGACCATACACAAGTTTCAAATACTTTGAAGTTCATTAGAAAAAACAAATTTACCTTCACCTTACCAATTTGAAACCTAACGCCCCTGTCTTTTTTGTAGAATGTGAATAAACACAAATTTTCATTACATTGGGGCATAAGATGTATGCAGATGTTACACAGATGAACTGAAACACTAAAGAAGCTACGTTCCCTCACACCCACTTCCTGGTTAAAGCTTAGACAGAAAGATTATTTCCTGTGATACTTAAAGAAGGCACTAGGAGGCATTAGTGCTTGTAGGGTACTTAGACTTACATTAGCATACCCATAAGCAACACTAGGTGTCTCTGTTTCAACTTAAAATAGTTTTAACTCAAATATGACAGAACACGGATGTTTGACCCTCACTGAATGACGTATGTGCAGAGTTTGACACTACGAGGCTGTTTTCACATTCATCATTCATTCACATTCAGACAGTTTCTCTGTCCTCACCTTAAATCTGAGATGAGGACGTGTGGGAACCTGCATCCAGAACTTCATTCCTTCTTTGCGCAGTATCCCCAACCAACTGTCAATTCCTTGATTTGTATTACATGTTCCAGCGACGTAGCTTTGTTCTCCAGATCTACTGTCAACATCACTGTGGTGGAGGTTTGTCTGAATGTCTCAGATAACCACACTCTCCGTTCCTAGATCTGTCCATAGCAGCGACACGTTATAGGAGGCTACTTTATGGAGGCTGTGGAGCAGTTTGGTGGTTGTTCACAGTCCAGACCAACATGTTCTCATTCACAGGGCGTCAAATACTTTGTACGCTTTGTCATGCCCCCCCGGACTTTCAACCTAACCAAGTAGTTTTGTTGCCTAAACCTAAAGGGTACCTAGTCTGTATGAAACGCACCAGGCTTTCAACATAAACCTATCTGCGTCAGGTGACGTAGTATAAATACCGGCAAACTGGATGGGCCATTGCCATTGAGTAATTTATAGTTTTCTACACCAAACCATGATCTTTTCTTAAACCTAACCAAGTAGTTTTGTTGCCTAAACCTTAGGGGTACCTTGTGCGTCTGTATGAGACACTGAGGCGTGTGACAAAGCGTCGGTATTTGATGACCTGGGACGAGAACATGTTGGTCCGGACCATGGACAACCACCAAACTACTCCACAGCCTCCTATGACATGTGGGTCGCTGCTTGCTGCTGTCAACCAAATGATTTTGTGGGAATTAAGTGTCTCTTGACAAGAATTACTTCTCGCCTTACCGCAAGTGACTGAAGTATGTCACTGAAATTCATTAAAGATTAAAAATAAAACAAAATCAATTCAAACTTGTCCATGTTTGCAAGTGGCTAAAGCTACTGATGACAGCCGTGCCAAGTAATCAACAATGAACACAGTCTCTCCATGGAGATGACTAACAATAATTTTCTCGTGGCCATGCAGGTTATGAAGGCACGGTGATGCATTATAACTGTCTCGTTCCCAGGCAGTATTAAGTCGTGGCCACGTAATATTTCTTTTTCCCACAAATGTCATCAGACAGAGCCTGTTGTTATTGTTTACTTTCTTCCAAAGATATTTTGGGGGCATTTTATTAGACAGCCAACAGTAGAGAGATGACAGGAAATGAAGGGAGAGAGATGGGGATCAACATGCAACAAAGGTCCGCGGCCAGACGGGAACTGGAGACTTTGTCTCTCCCATGCTAATCTTATTTAAATGTTCTTTGTGTTGTATTTTGAGATGACCCTGATGATGGCCACAAGCCGAAACACATAGCATAAAGTTGTTCTTTATACTGTACTACAAGTGTTGCTTTTCCCTTCTTCTTCATGCATCTTGGAAATAGGCAACATTGTGCCAGAAATGCCTACTATATATATATATATATATATATATATATATATATATAGATATATATATATATATATATATATATATAGATATATATATATATATATATATAGATATATATAACCCTTAATATACACATAGTTTCCAGTATATGTGTATGTGTGTGTGTGTATTTGCACTGTAATTATAACAGTGTAACAGTTTCCTCTGCTGATCCAGACTGGAGAGCATTCAGAGCCAGGGACGGTTGCTCTTTTCACCGGAGATGGATCAGAACACATTGTTCATCGCCACGGCTGCGCGATGATGTCATCGTCATCATGGGCAGCCAGAAAAACGTTCTCTTCTCACACTGACTCCAATCTGTCTTCTCACAGTGATACTTGGACAGCACATTTGTGTGTGTGTGTGTGTGTGTGTGTGTGTGTGTGTGTGTGTGTTTGTTAACCTGTACTCTCTGTATGCATGTATGTGTCCGTGCCCGTGTTTCTACATTTGTCCAAAAACTTTTATTTTGCAAGGACCAAGTAGAGTTTTGGACATTTTTGGAAAGTGACCTCACTTACTCAGCCAGTTAACGACGTAGCCGTGATGATTCAGGTAAGGGTTATGTGTTAGGGAATGCATTATGTCTGTGTGTGTGTGTGTGTGTGTGTGTGTGTGTGTGTGTCGCAGGCTGTGCGGTCGCAGTGTGTTTCTCACTCTGCCAGGACTGGCACTTGGCTCAGCCAGAGGAACCAACCAGTAATGAGATCTCACTTCTGGCTCGCCTTCCTGCAGCGATGGCGTCAGCAGACACAGAAAAAGACATCCTCCAATTAGACACAAATATACCCATCATGCGAGAGAGAAACACGCACGGCAAAAATATAGAAACTGTTATCTGTGCGTAAATATGTTTCGTGAGTGAAAAACGCTTTGGGATACTTGACCTCAGTAACAGTTTGTGTGCCGTAAAATCCTCCCTTTCCCCTTTCCTCCTGCTGAGGTGAGGATGGGTAATTAGCTGCCACAGGGTTGGACTGAAGTGTAGAAGTTGCATTAACTGTTTTATTTTGTTAGATTTGAATGGTGCAATAAACAAGACTTTTATTGTCTAGTAGCAGCGAAACAGGAAAACGACTCCATCACTCCTGCATGTTGCAATCAAGGCCATCAAAAGTGATTTTCTTTTTCAGGATTTACACAGTGAGAAGTACAGGTTCACACTGGGTTGTCATTGCTTCAGTTGACAACATGATTAAACAATCAAATTCCAGTGTCTGCAGAGAGAGATTGCACAGGGATTTCACATGCTTGTACTTTTCAGTGCCGTCCGTTTGAGTCCAGCTCATAAATCCTCTCTCTCAACATTTAGTCATTAATGCCGAGCTAATCCAATTACATCAGATCAATCAATCTCTGAAAGCTTCAATTCATGCAAACTCCAAAGAATGATTGATGAGACTTTTAAAGTTTGCTTTGCCATAAAATTTCCTGGCTTGTTAGTCCTTACTGTAAACCAACAGCTTATCATCATGAGTCTGACCAGATGGAGGCCTGGCTGTGTGAGATTTGGGGGAAACCTGGTTCAAAAGAAACACTTTTCATTGTAAGAAAGATTTTAAACATTTTTTTTGTGACCATAAAGTTATATGCACATGTAAAATATGTTTCTATAATTTGACTTGGAGTGGAACTTTCACAATGACGGTATGAGTATTTGCCGTTTGGAGCATACAGAGCGCACAGATGGAGAGGGGAGAAGTGGATTATGTTAGACCTGAGAGTGAACTGCACTACAGGGCTCTTATGTCCAAACCAACTATACTGTAAATTCTTTGTCTATAGACGGGCACTTTGCAGCCTGTGCACGCAACTGATTATCAATTATAAATATAGAAAAGACAAAACTCAGACAATTAAGCAAAACTTATGGACAATAAATGAATAGGGCTATGGACACTACATGGGTGCAACAAAGATTATTAAGCATAAATAAATCAAATAGCTGAAATAGCAAAAAACAACAACATAATAAAGCATCACCAAGGCAGATAACACTTCTGCATTTGAGTGCTGATGTATCTTTGTGTCATTTCTCATCTGAAATGTTAGTCTCTCCAGCTCAACAGTAAAAGTATTACACATGATTCATGAACCTGAGAGTATGGTTTGTAGAGGTCTGCATGTTGTTATATCTGAAGCAGAAGTTTCACCTTGTCTGCTGTGACGTCTGCAATACCACAGAAAAGCGGGAGAAAACCTACATTTGTGCAGAGATTCTCCCTCTGATGAAGCAATTCTACTTTTTGTGTTTGCACTGGATAAAAGGCAGTGGTGTATTCTGTCACGGCTCGCCTTGTCGGCACCGGTGTGCGGTAGTTTGCATAGAAAACAAGTCCTCACCTCAGACTAACACTGCTGGGGTTAAAGAAAAATGGGAGACAGATCTTGGATTTCAAATAGAAGATTTGATTTGGTCTGACCTACTTGTTAAAATGTAAGTTGTGTAATTTTAAAATCTTTCACAGAACTTTGATTGGAAGCTTCCTACATGTGACCCAGTCAGGTTCAAAGCTAGAAGACATGAAGACGCTTGATAATGTCTACCTGAACAAAAGAAGATCCCCTACTGATTCACAATGTGTAAATTAACTCACTGCATGTATACCTTTAGAAATATCACATGCAACCTAAGACATACTCCTCAGATATTTCTACAGACGTGACCAGCTTGGATCAACTTTTAAGAGCAGTAGATGGGTAAACCGTACCCATTTTCCACTAATAATTTGATTATTTTATTACTTTTTACCTTTTACCTTGGGAGTCTGTGCACATTTGTGAAAGACTAAAGGTGTGTATTTTAATACAAATGCATGGATATGTCTTTGTTTATTTTACTGGAGAAGACAGTTGGAATATGGTTGTGTTTTTATTTTTATCTATTTATTTAATATCACTATTATGTGACCGTTTCTTTTAGTTTTGTCTGTTTTACTAACTCCTAATTTCAGTGAGCCTAAAGTTACCAAAGTGCCCTAAAGCAATACACAGAGCTGAACCTGCTCTATGCTGCAGGTGAAGACAAAGAGTTTTGTACGCCACATTATTATTCAGCCGGTGACTCACGGTTCACATACAGTATAAAAAGCACGTTTCCTCTGATTAAGTCGCGTCTAAATTCTCGTATCATTACACACCGCGCTCACACCTTTCTCATAGCTTTCAAGTGCCAGGCATGTCTATTTCTGTGCAAACCTGCCGTGCACAGTGGGCGGCGGGAGCGTGCACGTGAGGCAGCTGCTGGCATGAGGCCGGAAACCTGAAGCACACGCACACACACACACACATACACAGTTACATGCACGCACACACACATATGCCAGAAACCTGAGCTGGTGACGGCTTGGCCCCCGGTTGGTAATTTTAGTCTGCAGACACTCAGAAGACGCATTCAGCTTTGTCTGACTGCACACAGGACTGAAACGTATTATTAAATCTCACAAACAGTATCGTACTCAGCATTTGCTAATTAATAATTATACTTTGGTTTATCAAGTAAATCAGTAACACCTGAGTGGGTTATCTTTACATTGTATTTTTGCGTGTGACAGTGATGCAACAAGGTTCAACTAAATGTCACAATCAACACCTAATACAACTAAATGTCATGGTGTCTTGGCTTTTCAAACAGATGTCAACATGTTTCTGCTCTAATACGTTTTATAAGGATGACAGCAGCAATAAAAAAAAAAGAATTAAAGCGTGAATAGAAGAGAATTAGAAGCATAGCTGGAAGTTGTCTCTGATTTCTTTGGTGAAATGTCTCGTTTAATTCTGTTTCATGAACACTAATGACTGGATACTGCTAATTAATCATTAATCACACAAGTCGTTCTGTCACTCAGTCTACAGTTTAACTTTGCTGGGTTTTAATACACTTTCCCCCTGTGGTGATTATAAAGACTGTCACTAATGAGCTTTGCCAAGAAGAAACTTACATGACAGTTTACATGTTATGTAACAAGCCATACGAATGTAAATCACTGGGGAATATGGACTGAAATAAACAGGTTATTAGTGGCAAAGTTCTTTCTTTGTTCATTATGAACATAAACAGACTCGTTTCAGGTAAACACACAGAAGCAGTCAGTTTTTAAGACTCACACATTTGACATTTGAATATTTATACAAAGAGTTTGGTACCAATTTGAGATCATTTGAAAAAAAAACAACATATTCTTCCAAACTGTTTCAAGTAAAACAGGAAGAAAAGCAGACACAATACACCTTACCCACCCGACCATTTCCATTCCTCAGGTCCAATTCTGAATTATTCAAAATGATTCACGGCAACATAATTTATCTCAAATTTAAGTTTAAATTTAAGTAACCTTGATTTTGTTTTATTTTTATGTTAAGCTACATGACATAGCATATTTATATATATTTTATATGGCTCAACTAAATAAACTGTGTGTAAAGTCTGAAGTGTCAGAAGAAAGAGTAACAGTGTTTTACTTCCTGCTTGTTTTATGGCAGTAAAGTCCCACTTGGTTTCATTTGAACTGATATATATTCATTTTACTTATTATATGTGACTATAAATGTTTTTCCTTGTCTTGTTTCTTCGGAAAGAGGTCTTGATCCCAGTGAGACGACTGGATTAAATAGTCAGACCTAAGATCTTTATGTGTTCAGCTGAGATCTGGGGTTTTACCACTCAATGTTGAAACTGAACGGTGTGTCAGTCTAGAACAAGAAAAGTGGATTTGTTCAATTTGCCATCTTAATGACACAGAAAATGGGTTTAATTCTATTTTCTGTTGTTTTTACTGGAAGCTACTACTTTGTTTAGTAAGCTCAAACAGAAACTGATTTTGTAAATATGGATGATGCACAAAGACTGAGTTGGCTGCTCACAAAAGAAACATTTAAAATTAGCCCGTTACTTTGAGAAACCCTCGGAGATGAGAAAAAAGTCCTTTCTTAGGATCAACTTCAGTCCTGTAGCATTTATTTTCTTTTTTCTGCTATTCGGTGTACAAGTTATTTGAAATTTTGCATATAAATAAGATATTTGAATGTTAACCGGAAGATGCCTGTAATAGTGTTTCAGTGTTTGATAAATAGCGGTGCATGTAATCCCACGTGTTATGGGCCAAATGCTTGGCATGACACGGAAATAAAAACTAATTAACTGATTAACTACAACCACACAGATGGTGTACAAGATACCATGACCCCCATTAAACAATATACAGTCAAACAACCAACAGAATTAATAAAAACATCAGATGAGAGCAGAGAACAAGTGAGTAAGTTGCATTTGAAGCCAATATGGCATCACTTCAATTAAATCTAACACAAATACAGTATATGAATCATAATCCAGAATTTCATGCTCACATTATTCACAAATGTACACAGAGACTGAAATAGTCCCAGCTACACATGCACAGACATGCAGACAAACACACACTCCAGATGGTTTGTATGTGACCCACAATTTAGGAATTCACACTCACTCACTCACTCACACACACACACACACACACACACACACACACACACACACACAAACACACCAGAGTGATCAAAGCATAGCTTGTCGTGCCATAAAGGAAAGTCGTGTATTTGAATGAAAACATCCCTATATATACACAATGAACACAGACACACACGCTGGTCCCCCATGTATAGCAGGCTGACTCAGAGCGAAGACCTGTTGGTGTTTCAGCGTATTTGTGTGTAAGGACAGAAACCTCCGAGCTAAAAACACTGGGCACCTGTTCCCTGGATCCCACTGGGAGAAATTCCACTCCTCAGTCACTCTGTGTGTGTGTGTGTGTGTGTGTGTGTGTGTGTGTGTGTGTGTGTGTGTGTGTGTGCATGGACCTGTGTCAGTAACAAGAATGTTGACACTGGACTTTTCCTGTCTCACGTGGACATCACTTCCTTTACGACCCTTCCCTATTTAAAGGCCGGAGTGGAGCCAGAGGGGCTTCATCAGGGGATTAAAGCCAAAGTCCTCACACTCTTTACACCAGCAGCTCACCCACTGACCGACTGACGATCGGGAAGGCTCCGGATGCTTCTGTGAAGATCCATCCCGGCTATAAAGGCTGAGGGGAACAGACTTTTGTCCCGATCATCTGGAAAGTTTAACATTGCAAGAAGATTTGAGTCGGAATCTGGAACCAAAAGAAGCTGAATATTTCTTCAGGGAAAAAGGGATTCAGATTTACGCCAACTTTTTAATCATTTCTTAACTCAACTAAAATTTTTCACCAGAACGCAACCAGAACGTTTTTGAGAGATTCAAAGAGTTTGTAAGACTTTGATAAACGCAGAGCCTTATTGCATTGAGCTAACCTCTCATTTTTGGAAACACTACAACCCAAAGACACACGCTAACTCTAGGAAAACACAATCTGCAAGGTTTTATTGGAATTTCCCAACAGCAGAGTAGATTTCTAAAGCATCAGGAAAAACATAAGACAAGAAACATACCAATTTCTAGGAAACGTCCCTTCTGGTATCCTGTCACCATGAGTAGCGGTGGGACCACCACAGTTTCACCTCAGGAGCCTCAGGCTTTCAAACGGGCGGTACGGAAGATAAAATGCGCTGCTATGGTGGCCAGCTTGACCAAGAACTGGCAGGGCTGGGCCAATGAACACACCGGCAAACAGGACGCCATCCCGAGCGGCTGGATGCCTTCGTCTATTGAAGATGAAGACAAAAAAGAGCGAGACCACGTGGTCAAACTTACTGTCACCCCGCGTGTAATCGCGGCTGATGCCGCCAACACCAGTGGGAGTAAGATCCGAACCTGTGCTGTGACCAAGACTGTCCAGCCAAAGCGCAGCGAGTGCAGCAGAAGCGATGTGGTCAACGCCATCCGAGGCAAGATGGAGTCGGGTCCCAAGGAGAGCAAGCCGTTCCTGGGCAACGAGTCGCCGACAAGGCGGCGCCACATGAGGGCGCTACAGAGCACAGGAGGAGGGGTCATCCAAGACAGGAAGCTGATGCTCCAGGAGAAGAAGTTGGGGTCCAGGAGCAGCAGTGTTGACACGGAGGACAGCGGGCTGGGAGAGGAGGCCGGGCTCAGCGACAACAGTGAAACAAAAACTGAGCAGGGTGACATCCAGCCCAAGAAACACACCAACAGGCCCAAGGTAGAGTGATTTATCACAAAGGTTATAAATGGATGGAAAAAAGTTTAAACATGATGACATAAAGTTATCAACATAATTTAAAATGATTCAACATGAATTTAAAGTTAACTTAAACTTTAAAGCTGCACTAATCAATATTTTTATTTTAACAATTTAAAAGATTTTAATAACTGTGTCTAATGCGGAAGGTGTCACTTGCAGTGATCAACCCACAGAGAACCCTCTCAGCCTTGCAGCACTTTTTAGCCTCTTTTATCTTATTGTTTTGGTTTTTTCAGCAGATTCACAGTTTGGTTCGGTCTCAGCGCTCTTATCAACCCAGTTTCCAGCAACAGGAGACCTTAGATAAACCAAATGTACCTGCTCAATACCAAAGCAGCAACTAGCTGGTGAACATAGACGAGAATGTAGCTGCTTAAGAACAAGCAAGAGCTTAAAGGAGAGTGAATATTGGACTAACATTTGTCGCGTAGCCAGAAACATGACTCCAAATGAATATAATAATTCATAATAATAATATAGTTCCATGGCTGCTAGATTCGTAAAATAGGCTAGTGTTGGTATAACACATTCACAACTTGGTAACATCAAATAATATAATTTTAGCTATCATTATAGCTAGCTAGCTTGAGCATGATACTCATATGTGATTTATATTTTCCATTCCTTAGTTCACTTACCATTTTGTTAGATTAATCAGCAAGTTCCGGTTATTTGTATATAAAAAATGGCATTGATGGAAGGGGGAATTAAAATGTTTTGGTAGTGTGAAACATGTTTCTCAGCATCAAGCTAATACCTGTTGTAGATTTAACTCAACCTCTATAAAGAATGTCCTTTCCAAATATTCAGATAACTAAAAGAATACAGAGGGCAGAAAGCTGCTAGGTGGCACTTTCTGTAATCTGTCCTTCGAAAGTACAGAAAGACAAGTGAGGCCAAACACTTTAATATCCCTGGCTGACATCCAGACATTTTATTTTGTGATAGAGGTCATGAGAGAATTGGTCCTTTGTACATTTTAGTGTTGTTGGTGACAGGCTTATAGAAGACCTAATATGTGCAGAGTTACAAAAGTCAAACCTTGTATGATTGACTTTTAATTTTTTTTCCAAGTATGAGACAGTGGATTATACACAAGTTTTGACCAGACACTTCTCTGAATCAAACACACAGTGGAGGACAAATACTAAATTAGAGCATAAATATTGCCACAAAGTCACACAGCATGCATAAACAAGTTAAAGCAGAGGTCCCCTTGATGTCACCTGAAGAAATCCAACTCCCTCATGGACACCTAACAGCAAAACAGTTGCATAACTCTAACACTTAAAAATTTCCTATATAAGGCAAAGGAGCACCCATGACGTGTCGAGGTGGGTCGCCAGAGAGCGGGTCCAACTCATAAAAACACAAGCTGGACCGCGGCGCAATGGAATATATGTAAATAAATATAGTCGTGCTCTGCAATGTGTTCTCCAACCTGACCTTCAGGTGGAACAGCCAGGGAGGGGAAAACGGGGTGAAAGGGGAGAGGGCAGTGAAGGACATGGAGAGAGAGGTAATATGAGAGACAGACACTGCGACAAGAATCATTTAGAGAAAAACACGAACCCTTCAAAAGATATGAGAAAGAGTGTAAAGACATTTTAATTGAGCTATATCGATATTGAATTTGATAAATGTATTGTCCATGTTGCATACCCAGGTAAAGTGCAGATACCTCAGAATTGTACAAAACTTGAATATATGTTACTTTTCCACCACTGTTTGAGTGACAGCTGATCTCTGGCAAGTGCAGAGCCGAAACAGCACAGCAACGAATGCTGAGAAACAAAGATGGAGGCAAAGTATAAAAAAAGAAAAAAAGAGGATCAGGAGCATTATTGCTTCAAGGGTTTAGAGTTTCACGGAAGGTCCCTCCGTGACAAGTCTTCACTTTTCATAGAGCAAATACCAAAGAGATATGGTGACACTGACTGAAGGCCTGGCAAGCTGAGGAAAATACCAAGGGAGGTGGAAGGAGGGAGAGAGGAGACTGGGGGAGAGGGGAAGGGGGAGAGACAGCGGGAGGATGGGAAGAAGATTTTAATGAATGAGGGCATGGAGACAGACGAGAGGAGGAGAGGAGGAGAAAGGAGACCAAAACAAAATGAGAGAGGAAGGAGAAAGGTAGGAAAAAGGAGAGATGACAAGATGCAGAGGAGGAGGTTTAAATTGGTTAGTAACAAAAAAAAACAAACCTGTAGCACAATCACAGAAACTCCCAAACCCCATGCTTTGGTTTTTAGAACCCCATTACTGGATCCTCAAGGTTGTAAAATATAATGTTTGTGCGTGCTGGTTTATATGAGCATACATACAGTATTTTCATTAGTGTCTGGGTGCAAAGCAAAGGCCAAGATGGGGATCAATTACACCAAGTGGAGGGGAGTTTATTTAAAGATCGGGGGTCATTAATCAACATGAATATATAGGCAGAAGGGTCAATGCAGATTTTTCAGCAGATGTGAAAACAATAATAGCAAACTAGTTTTAGCTGACAGAGAGCAACAACCTCTTTAAGACAGGAAACAGCAGGGTTATGGGAAGTGTGGTCCAAATGTTTATAAAAGCTGATAAAAGCAATTTTGTTTTGCAACCCATTCCTTCAATAGACCCCCCACCCCACCTTGAAAATGCTTTCTTTTCAAACTCCACAGTGCAGTTTTTCTGTTAAACATTTGTGGTATCCAAGCCCAAACCAAAATAACCCTGACGACATCACTATGACATCATCAGGGTTATTTTCTCTTCACTTCACAAAGCACCTCCAGAGCCACAGAGGACAATATACAACTGTTTTCACAGGCTAAGTAGTACTCACCATGACTAGTAAACTGATTTGGATATGTAAAACCGTTGAGGTGTGCCCCTTTAAAAAAACTTTGCTTTGCTCATTTGTTTGTATGAAAAATATCAGATGCTCTTTAAACTCTGATGTTAACCTGCCCCCCCCCCCCCCATCATTTGTCTCCAGATTAAGATTGTCACTACAAGTGACATCAAAAGCCGCTGGCAGCAGTGGTCCGAGCAGCACATTGAGGGCCAGAAGCTGAACCCCTTCAGCGAGGAGTTTGACCATGAGTATGCCATGGCCCAGCGCCTCCGCAAGGGCGACTCCGGCTACGGTCGACCCAAAGACGGGTCCAAGACGGCAGAGAGGGGCGACAGGGCCCAGAAACACATCCACAGGGAGATGGAGGAGATGGTGTGGATTATCAGGGACATGGGCTTTAAGGATAAAGAGGGGAGGACCATCATTAGCTTCGGCCGGCTCTTCGACCGCTACGTAAAGATCTCAGATAAGGTGGTGGGCATCCTGCTGCGCTGCCGCAAACACAAGATGCTAGATTTTGAAGGCGAGATGCTGTGGAAAGGACAGGACGATGATGTCATCATTACACTGAGGGACTGAGGACAGACGTGATGTCTTACGAACATTCACACACATGCAAACACACCTACAAATTTCTCACAACAGCTCGTCTACAGAAATAATGCTAACCATGCTAACAACAATGCTACATCATGTACACAAACAAAATGAAGGAATATTTGGAAGAGACAGAAAACTAATACAGTTGTAATGTTAAAAGATAATACACACATACATACAGCTTCAGGGATATACACATTGGAAGGAAATTATAGTTTTATCAGTCAGAAAATGGAAACAAAATCTCAAAAACTAGTCACATTTAAATTTTAATGTACATAAATTATTAAAAGGCATGTGAGTGTACACGTGGAGGCTACACACACACACACACACACACACCCCCAGACTCATTAGTTCTTCTCATATACTTGACAGGTCATCCGGTGAAGGAAAGCTATCTTTAGCATGCTAACCATGCTCGCCTTGCTAACTATGCTACATGCTAGAAGCCTTGAGAATCCACCACAGTGCCAGTCATGCTAGAAAGCTTTACTCAGATTGTGGCAGCAGAAACTTTGATTTCATCTAATAATTCACTAAAGCACCTGACAAAGTCTCTATTTTGTTCTCTTAAGCTAATTATGTTGAAAACGAGTAAAGGGTAGCATGAAGTAAGCCTTGTCACAGAATAATACAGACTTTTTGGTGTTAATTATTGGTAACAGGACAAAAAATAGGACAAGACAAGAATTACACAGCGATGCGACCAAAGTTTTTTGTTTTGTCCTCTTTTGACCGACCTTAGCATCTCTTGCTAGCAGAGCTTAAAGTAAATGACTGAATAGCAGTTTGAGCTCAAATCTACATTAAGTCAGGAACAACAGAGGGGGAAAAAAATAAAAGCTCAGTTACCATTTGATTTTTTTTTTTTACATTATTGTTATTATGTGTATTTTATATGGGAATTTTTAAAATTTTACCTTTTGCTCAAATATTTTTAGAGAGACAAGTGGATATATGTGCAGGCGACCACACAATGTCAATTCAAAGCAGATTGAGCAGGTTTAGGCTGCTCTCTATGGACTGATACACAGGGCTGCCTGTCAGTCCTTCATACCAAAAGTCCGAACCTTTAGCTTTTTCTGGACCACACTAATCATCTGTGAACTCTTCTGTAGCCAAGTGATGGTTGACATGCCTTTTTGCTCTTGATTTTCCAAACAGAAATGCTTTGTAGAGTTGTGTGATAAACACTCACATATTGATATTTTAAATAAATCTTAACTGTTAATTTATGTTTCAAAAACTCTTTGTATGTGTGATCGTTTCGACGTAAATGATTGTATAGTGAAATGTATTTTACCTCATTTTAACATTTAGGACGTTTACTGTTGGAATTGAGTTAAATGAAACTTAGAGGTGTTCAAAAATGTTTGAACATTTTCTTCTTTCAAAGTGAAAGCCCGTTGGTCTTCTTACAGAAGTACAATTTTGTTGCAAAATGTGTTACAAAAACTGTGCAGGGTGGTGTATCATGCACAGACTGAGATTACTGTAACTATACATATTCACGTGTCATTAGAACATCCATTTAGTATCGAGACTGTGAAATCTTGTCATTTTTGCTGTGGTTAGAGTGTGAACATAGGCTACATGGAAGTCAATAAAGACTGAAATTTAAATGCTGATAGCCTGTTTTGCTTTATTAAACGGGGAAGTGTTGAATACTAAGCTACTAAGCAAATATTTAGTTTTAAGGAGACCTGCTGAGGAGACAACTGAGCATTTCTGCTGCATCACTGGGGAGAGTAAATGCCTTGCCCAAAGGTCACTCAGGTCATTTTCACGCTGGTAGTTGATTTGGTCAGGACCAAAGGTAGAAAAGATGCTGGTGCCCTTTATTTCTGCTCTGCATCATGTTCACACTGACTTATTACAAACAAACCAAGAGGGTGAACATGAAGTCATATGGACTGACACATTACTCACTCACTGGGCAGTTTTGGTCATCCTGCATCATAATGGTTACCAAATGATCTTGTATAATTGTAGATATTGCTTATACAGTTCGCTGCCTTAACAGGTTCCATCAGCAGATTTAATAATAGTTCAGCCTTTGAATTTATGCTAAAATCACATATCTACTACCACAAAATCCAGTGGTTAGTCTGCTTTGCTTTCACACCATAAACAAAGTACATCAGAGTTTGTTTGGAACCAGACCGAGACATTTTAAACTGGCCTTGATGCGGTTGTTAAGAGTTAAACTGACAGCTTTCACACCAGCCCAAATGAATCGAACCCAGAGGGACAAATGCACCAGAATTAGTTAAAAACCATACCAAACAGGTTAGGTGTGAAAGCACCCTTTATTAAAATTAATTTACCAAGGCTACTGGACGATCCCTTGCACTCAAACCAACACTGGACGTAGTTGTCTCAATATGTTTTTTGTCCTTCATTCTGCAGGTCTGAATCCTGATGTTGGCACTAATAAAAGGAGACATGCTTTATGACATCAAATGTTATACTGGACACAGTGACACTACTGTTTGATACAAAAGGTCCAGACATATAAGAAGAGATATAAAAATTATATGATGAACATATGTGTCTGAAGATACACAATAATGTACACCAGAGCAATAAAATATGCAAGAAGGGTTATTTATAGTTTTTAAGTTCACATTTCTACCTGGTGGCTTCAGATGCTTTAGTTTCTTGGATGCCTCCCCAGTGTCCTCATTTACTGATGTCACCGTTGCAATGAATTATGGGCTATTCACCCTGAAAAGTCCACAGAGTTGCAGACTTGCTGAAAAATCCTTGGGGAAGTCTCCAGAAGTTCATGCCAGAGCCCTTAAGCGCTTGCTGATACTGCAGTGAGACAGTCTTAAGCCCTGGTGGACTCTGTGGCTGTCAGTCCAGACACTGTTAGCAAATCTGAGAGCTTTTTACACTTTTCCTCCTCTCCCTCCACCACAACTACATTGACCTCTGCTACTGACCTGTACTGCTACAACCTAAATGTGCACTGTGTGTATCCTTAAGGACTTTAATTTAGCTGTTCTTACCCCCTATTTTAAAGATAAGGTCATTTTCTACCTGAGCAGTAGCACTAACACCAGATTCCACTTCATATTTGACATATTTAAGTATGTTAAAATACTTAAAACAACTTGTGTTTTTTCTGAAAAGAGACCTGTTGAAATCATGTAAATAATGACTCTCCTCTCCACCTAGCAAAGGCTGAAGTAGCATGGCGCTGTTATGCCACAAAGAGTCTTAAGAGTGCATGTGTCCGTGTACAAAGCATGAGTTCAACACCTGCAATAATAATGTTTTGGCCACTTTGGGGCAGTGGAAACAAGTTGTGAACACAACATCGGCATATGGCGAACAACAAAGTTTAGCTTATTTACACATTGAGATTCCAGCCAAGCGGAAAACTTGATTTGCATATAGTTACAAATGTTTTACTTTATGCAAATGAGGGTGAAATTTGCCTGGAAACTCCATAGTGATTTGCCGAAATAAAACCGACAAAGAATAAGTGACGTAGTGGTGGGACAGGACATTTAGTGTTTACCTGCAGTGGATGGATGTCTGTGGAGGAGAAGATCTTTGTTGTGCTTTCTGGGATCCCTCTTTTCTATGTCCCTGGCCTCCATGACACCCCCACCGCGATGAGCACGAAGTGGCGGAGGCGATGTTGCGTGATTTGTTCGCTTCCAGTGGGTCTTCTCTGTTACGCTTCATAGCAAGCAGCTGCAAGGCAGTTTAACTGACTTCATGGAGTCATATTTCCCCAGCTATGTACATATACATATTTCTTTGACAATGATGTAGTTTGGACTTAGTTAATTCCCCCCACAAATTGCTAAAATAGGCAATAAAACAGGAACCAAGAAAGAGGGAGCAGTGGAGGAAATAAGAGGTCAAAGAGGAGAGGCGGAGGAGAAAGTGGATAAGAAGAGGTAGCAGAGTAATTGGTGGTATTTGCGCAAAAGAGCATTAAGTAGAGGAAAGGAGGACACAGAGGGATGATGGCAGAAGACATTTCTGAAGTCTTGAAAGTGACCCTTGGATTGAATCAAAGTCCAGCCCCATGTTACTTGATTTCCTCCTTTCTTTCGGTGTGCAAAAGTGTCACGCTACAAAACAGCAATGCAGCAGGGGGCGCTACTGTCTGTCGAGGCAGAGGAGCGTCTGCGTCGAAGCACAACTCTTTTCCTGTATGGTGTCAGTGTTTGAGGTGAAACATGCTGCTGTTTGGAATTGTAATTTCCCCTGTGGAGAAAATGATTTATGTCTCAATTTGCATTTGCACCATCTGAGGGCCTCCTGCTGGTTCATCCAAATTTAGTGCGTGAATTTGTCTTTCTCTCTTCGTGTATGCAAGTCACGCTAGCACTTGCATGTGTGTGTGACTGTGAGTGTGTGATGTGGTGTCTGTCAGTCTGCGCATGTGCATGCAAGTCATGCCTGTGTGTGAGTGTGTGTGTGTGTGTGTGTGGCTGCCGAGTGTGACCTGCCTTGCTGTCACGCAATTGCTTTGTGTGTGTGTGTGTGTGTGTGTGTGTGTGTGTGACAGAGAGAGAGAGACACACAGAGAGAGAGAGACCTTAATACAAGCTGATCAGTTTGGTCACCAGGGAGTCTGGACGTCTGCCAGAGAGAGAGAGAGAGAGAGGGATGGAGAAATAGTGAGTGATGGGGGGGAGAAAGATTGAAAGAGAGCAAGAGATACTAAAAGAGAAAAAGGGAGACAGAGAAAGAGCTAGAAAGGAGGTAAAAAAAAAAGAAAAAGCGAGACAGAGAGTATTCCATCTAGACAGACAGGCTAAAGCTTCATATTTGGTCGTCCTTAGCTGCTGACTGTCAAACAAAATGAATCCCTCCTCTCCTCTGCTCCTCTCTCCAGCTCCCCATCTCATTCTCTTCCTCCATCTTTCTTATTATTGTGTTTTTGCTTCTCCTCCCCGGTGTCTTTTTTTTCTCCTTTCCCCTCTCATCGGTTCCCACAAGAGGTTTTTTTTTTAGGTTATTGAGGTTCAGGAAAGTTTTTAGGAGATGTAGCCGCTGCTCAGCTTACCTGTTCATTGATACTGTGCTCGCTTTTAACTGCACGTTTGACAACCCACATGACAACAACAACAATGGCAGAAAGTTTTAAAAACAGAATAATATGAGCAGGACATTGTCATTGACATTGAAAACGGCTCATGGTTTGTTTGACTGCAGCCCAAATGACACTTCCCATGACGCTGGCAAAGCCACATACGCGCTGCAGTCTCTGTTGTCTCTTACATAATATCACCACACACATATTAAACAAACACATTAATAAAAACAAACAATAAAACATCTAATGATGGAGTTAAACTATTTTATTGACAGCTGGAATAGAATAACAATACACCAAATTGTGCATTTACTCAACAATATAACAGTTTGCCAAAGAATCTGCAAATATACTTGTGTTTTAAAATGACAGTGCGGTGAATAAAACTAAAGTTACACCACTTTGTCACTCTTCTGATAACATTCAGGTCCTCAAGGCAGTAATACATGAGCAACAAACGGAAAGCAATGCAGATGGGCATTTGCTGCTTAATGCTTTGCTAACATTAGTTTATGCTAACATTTGTTGACGCTAATCTACAGATGGGATGAAAAGTACTGGAAATTTTAAAAATTACAATATACTTGTAAATGGAAGTTTGAAATCCTTAACTGGCGAGGCGATTCTTAAAATGTGGCGTTTAAACAGTGATGCTCTCCCTTCATGGTGCTGCTGCTGAGCTGCCATCGAGCAACAAGTCATTTGCTCCAATGAAGCTACTCAGCAGAAGACTGAAGGGATGGAGCAACTCTCATTAAATGTGTTTAACCAAAGGAATGTGTAGCTGAGAAAAAAAAGAATATACACGCTTAGAAAACCTTCCCTTCTTATCACTGAGGATTTTCCATCAGCACTGCTTCCAACAGCTGCCCAACTCACATGTTCCTGACAGCATGAGAAGGCCTGTAAAACTCACCACGTCTCATCCAGTATCCCAAAACCAAAACATCACCTTCTTATGCAGTATTTTAGGGGCCTTGGGAAAATGTCAGGTTTGAAAATGTCTCAAATGTCCTCAAAAGGCCTCAAATGATGATTTAGAGATGAGAATTTAAGGCTGTGAATGCTGTAGATAAAATTACTTTGTATCATCAACCATTATTGGAGAAATAAAAGGAGGATTTGTTTAGGAGATTTGAAGTTGGAGCCCAAATGAGGTGACACCAGTGTATGACTAGCAATTCATAGAGAGGGAATTTAATCAGGAATGGTGTTGAGAAACACACGCTGGGGTCGCCCAACCTAAAAATGTATTCACTTGTGGTAATGTGGGACGCTTTGAATGAGAGGATCTACCAGATGGCAGGTGGGAGAACACTTTTATGAGTGCTGGTTTGGGGACGGCCTCTAAGGGAAAAGTTTGGGAAAAGTTTGGGAACCGCTGCCTCTGCAGCAGACTGGAGGAGATGTGTTGCTTTTGGGATCCACCAGCCGCCGTTTCATAACAGCAGCAGAGGAGCCGCATCTACCCTTTCATCCTCCCACTCATCCACCTCTTCCACCGGAGAGAACATGATATGATATGTGTCTAGAAATGTACACACTGTCACTCTAAAAGAAAAGGACACAAATAGTGCTCTCTTTCTTTCTAATCAGTAAAACCCGTGAACTTAAGAGGATAAAGATATGGACAGTTTAAGGGGACAGAAGGGTTTTTTTAAAGAACTTCAAAGGGAATTTTACCCAGATTTGCTTCTTAGGTTGATCTTCTGCAAAAACAGACAGAAACTTCACAGCTGTGCACTCTTTGTGTGAATAATCAGGGTTACCAAATATGCCATCCCTCAACTCAACAAATCAAAGAGGTAAACTTTTCTGCCATTTTGCATCAAGGTTAGCTCAGACACACATACATGCGCACAAACACGTGGTTGTATTGCAGTTAGGGCAGTAATGTGGTTGATACCCATGAACTCAAACACTGGAGGTGCAACAGGATGCCAATCATTGTGAAATTAACCTTAAAATAACATCTTGGCTCCGCCCACCTTCACCCAAAAGTTGGTGACCTGAACCTTTGGGTCGAATAAAATTGAGTCTCGAAAAGCTGGATCAGTAAATTATTTTAATGCCTGTAATGTGTACGCAGAGCCAACAGGAAGTCAGCCAGCTCGGCCAGAGAAGGGCTCTGATGCTAATGCTTTATGGGCCAAAACACGTGGAAGCCTCAAAGACTTTTTCATTAGAATAATGGGGACGCCAATTCTCTTAATACATCCGAGGAGCCCACCAGTTCTTGTGGCTTGAACGGAAATTAGTAGAGCGCTTACAGTTATGGCTGTTTTAGATTTGTTTGCATGTTACTGCAGTGTTTTTGATTAGTTTTCCCTTAAAAGCTAGCACATTTACAGTGAGGAAAAATACTTTTGGAACTGATGCTGACACCTGCTTCAAATCAGGTAAATGCTACTGTTTTTGTTTTTTTATCAGAAAACTCACTATAGCTACATTATTGTGCGCATGTAAATATAGCCAGTGTCAGGAGGGCTGGGATGCTAACGTTGCTCATGGTTATTGATGCTCTCGAGATCAAGAAAAGGGCTATCATTGAATTGCAATATGGGATGTTACCTTTGTTTCACATCTAAAAACATCTTAGAAATCTCTGTATCTTTGAGAATGGCCAGTTATGAGTAGTACTAATGAGTGAGGGAAAATGTCTGGTCATGCAGAATATCAACCTAAAAGGCAGTTAGGGTGGAAAAGGACCCCAACAGGACTCTTACAGACGGTACAGATGGCTAGGTTGCGAATGTTCTTTTGTTTTTGTTTTATTTTACTCTACTCGATTGAAACCACAAAGTACCATTATGTGCATTCAAACCTCAATAAATAAACACTAGTGTCATTTTTTTTCTAAGTTTAGAATGTTTGAGTATCTACTCTGCAAAAAATGTTGTTTTTTGCTCAGTTTGTTCAATTAAGCCCACAACAAGGAGTGGGGAGAATACATAAATAGTCCGTTGAAATATCAGTATATCAGAAATGTTTTAAGAACACCCGCAAAGATAATCATTTCCATAAATGACACTTAAAATTATTTTAAGTAATGGGCTGAAATGGTGACACTGTAAAACTTTTTTTGCGTCGTTTTGATTACTTTATGTGACAATTCTTAGTCCTTAGCCCTGACAAAATGTATATCGGTGTGTTTAAGGCCTCTACTTACATTACAATTGATAGTAATACATCATTAACATCCATGTGGCAGACACAATCAAAATATATGTGAATGCAAAAAACTTACATTTTTTTGGTGCTGAATATGTCAACTATAACGTCTACGTAGTTCATTAGCTCATCCGTTTCCTTCAAAGTTACAAAATGTCACAAACAAATTCAGACATGGTGAACAAGAAGCTTTTGATGAGCCAAAAATTACACAATCCATTTTTAATAAACAAACATTAATTACTCTTAATCCTGCTAGCAATGTTGGCATATATTTTGTCTCTCGCCCCAAACAATTAGAGAAGAAAATGTTCTCGCAAGGGTCAGCTGTAAGCATGTTTACACCAAATTCACACTAGTGCCACAGTCTGCACCTGTAGCCATCATAGAAAACCCATCATTCACTGCATGCACGCCGTACTACTGCTGCCATGCTGCTTCACCCTTGAGAGGAACTGTTAGGAAAGGTTTTTGTTAACGTTGATTAATTCCTCAGGCAGCTGCTGCAGGTTAGATGTAGATAGATGGAAAACGTCTATGATGGTTACCACTGCAACTTTATATCACTAACTCTCTCTTTGTGATCTATCTTGACTAAATCTAGATCATTATCATGCAATGTTACTTTTGTTTCAGCCACAGAGTTCTTCTTCTTGGATGCAAAGTAATTTCCTTAGAACAGAATGGACTCTGCTTATGGGTTGCTGAAGGAAAATTTAATGCGTGTAAACTTTCCTCTTTCATTGGTCCTCAATTGGGAAATCAGCCCTAAAATATGTTTAAATTTTGGCACAAAAGAACACTTGACAAAAAACATTCCTTGGGTCACAGTAAGAGGAGTTAATTGATTTTAAATATATTTTTATATATATTATATATGTATATATTTGATTTATACACCTTTTCTAATATCAACTCATTTTTTAAAAACAGTCCCCCTTTTATTCTAACTACCAGGCAGTCATTGTTATCATCAGATTAAAATCCATGCTATTCAATATAATTTTAGGTTGTGAAAAATGATCCTGCATTTTTCAAATCAGAAATTTGAATGTACATGGGATATTATATTTCTGCTTCTTCTGTAGACAGAGATTCCCCAGAGACTACATGACACTCTCCCTGGAGTAAGTTATGGAAAAAAACACATGAATGCTGTTAAAATGACAGATCTTAACTAGCGATTTTTTGGTTCCTGTATTCAGATTCTTCAAGCTATTTTCAAGGTGTTTGAAATCATAAAAATCCTGCTGCCTAACAACTCTTCTCCTGGACAGCAGGACATTATGACTTGTGTCAAATAAATCAGAACAGATAATCACATATGTCTTAAAAGTCCTGATATATTCAAAACATATGCCACAAGGTAACTTTAAACTGACTTGTGGAATATTATAATTGATAAATATTATAATTGATAAATCTGAATGCAGTGAAAATCCCTGGCTAAGCTTGTCATTTTCCATTTTCCACAGTTTGCAACTGAAAAACTGCAATGCCTGGATGCTTTTTGATTATTGCTTTACAGAATGTAGCTAATTTGTTTGGAAATAAATACAGTATGGATATCCCTGCAACACTGCTACTGGCAAAACAGAGGCCTATTTTGCGAAGATTTCTTTAGAGTAAAATTACTCCAAATTGTGTGGTTATTAGTTAATTAGTGTAAGAGAAATTCTTGCTTCAAAGTTAAAAAACAGAACTGTTTTTTGTCTCTTATTACAGATTTCACTTATTGTCTGTGAAAGGAAAAAAAGCCCAAAACTGAAATTCAGTAAACTTTGAATCTGAATTCAATTGCTACATATGTATGTATTCTTCAATTAACGTTGCGTCTCAACCCAACACACTGTATTTTCATCTCTCCTCTTTCTGTGTAGCGTATAGCTCATGCTTAGTCTTATCAAGTTGTCTGCTAATTAATTAGAAGTTTTAATCAGTCATGCGGATGCTACCAGCTAATGCTACAATCTTACAGTAACTAGCAAGGATACCCCTTCCTTTCCTCAGAGTTTTACACATTAATTAACTAAGTCATTATAGATTAACTTTGGCTCACTCCAAAAGACACTAACAACCATAATATTTACACATAAAAAAGACGTTAAGAATCATAAAGTGCCCAAATGAAATACATATACTTTTGTTTTGCTTTAATAAACTATAAATTTCTCTACAGTGTGCACATTGTGTTCCCTTTAAATTCATCCTATTTTTGTGTCCTTTTTTTTATAAGTCTGACGTCAGTCCAGACATATCCTTTGTTTGGATGGTGCAAAGTACATTTCATGCTTCCTTCCTCTCTCTTTCCTTTTCCTCCCTCTCTTCCTCTCTCCATGCTGAGTCGTAGCATGGCTAATCACCAGGTGCCTTGGCGGTCTGTGGATTAGGGCTGTAATTTAGAATAAAAGGGACGCTTCTCTGCACAGCCTGAATACTGCTGTCAGATGTTGTGAGTGGTTGTTTCTGTTCCTCCCTCACAATAGCGCATGCCGCAAGGTAATTGAAGAAGAGGAAGGAGAAGACACTTGCTGGTAGAAATTGGCACAGTAGAAACTGTTATTAGACAACTGTTAGCCAAAGCTTTAAAAAAAGAGAGGAGGAATCTTAAAAATCTATTTCTAGAGTATTAGCTAAAGAGCATTCCGAACTACAATTAAACTGGGATATACTGCAAGCTTTCAGCCCTACACTGTCAGACAGGCTACTATCCTCAATGCTTTTGGAAACATTTGTCTTTTTTGTATTAGCATCATGTGTCTGTACAACACCTGTGCAATATCTCCGCCTGTACTTGATGTGACCTGCACTACCAGGTGGATATGAACATTTTGAACAACACAGAACAGAATTGAACCGAATGAGGACAAAACACCCTCAACATTTCAGACCCCATTTACTCCTGGCTGTTTCATGCTAGTGGTATCTAGACTGAATCCTGATAAGGTGTAACCACATTGCATTTAGACGTGATAGTCACATGCATCTACGGTTAGCCGCTTTGGATTCTAATAGTAATCTAATACAAAATATTGCATGCATAAAATCCAATTTAGTTTGGTTGTGACACCAGATATATGTATCCGCCATTTTTCCACTTTGGGATGTATCTTCAGTGGCTACGGAGCATAATGTTCTGCATCAGAAAGGATTTTGGTTGACACACAAAAACAACTTTTAGACTTTTATCCCATCTGGCTAAAACAACATTACCTCCAAAAGTGGTTCAGGCATTCAGATTTCAAACTGTTCTTGATGTGTCTTGTGGATTTACACCTGCCCGTGTACGCTGGAAATCTCTATTTTAACGCAACCAATTTGCTACAGATTCAAGGAACAACCAGGTAAAATGGGGTCTTTTTCTAAAAACCCACAAGGCTGCACATTTTCATTCCTACCAAACACAACACTAGCTCCACGAGAGATGACACAATAATCAGTCAAATCAGCTAATGTTGTGATTGATTGTAGTGAAAACGTGCAGGCTCTTGGGTCACACTGGCACATGGTCTTTGGGAACTCAGAACCTGCTAGTTCTTCTTTTAAACCATATAATCCACTTGGGAACCGATTTATACCTGGCACTGCAGGTAAATGCAATTAACTGCAGTCCTAACTAACAGCAGTACTCTTGATCCCCTATATCAGGTAGAGATCTAGATCCTTCCACAAGATGAAAGGGACTTTCATTGATGCCTACTCCACTCATATACACATAGTACCAAATTAATTGAACATTGAAGGGCCAAATGTGTGACACAAAAACAGCTCAAGTCAGAGTGTTTGAAACCAAGATGTCTTGGTTGGATACAACAAATAAGCTTAATTATTTTTTAAAAGTCGACTGTAGTCCTGCTGCGCACAGATCCATTCACCCAAAACCTGCTGTCCCCATGCTCCTGCAAAACGGGAGGCTGGTGTCTCAAACAGTCTGAGGGCAGTCTCACTTTCTCTCCGGACTCGTGGATAGACAGACAACACTCAGGAGCTGTCCAGCCCCTTAATGAGGACACAGAAAGACAACAAGCAGTCCTGGGAATGAGAATCGAATGTAGGCTGTGAAGAAGGCGCGTAGCTGAAGCAAAGCTGAGCCCGCAGTGTATCGTGGTCCCAATAGGATGTGATCAATGACGGCACTCCTTTGAAGTATCCTCATTAAGTAGGTTTTTGTTTTTTTCATCAAAGAGATCTGAAGAGAGCAAAATTTTCCTGTGAGTCTGAGGGGCGGTCGGTTGCAACAACAAAAGAAACGTGCTTCCCATGAGTCTCGGGAAACAGTCTGATACAATATCAAAAGAATTACAGTACATTTCCAATGAGTGCCAAAATTACCTACTAGTTCATTTCCCAATCAGGAGAGTGGTTCAGTCCCAAGTGTGGTTGGCCCTGTCAAAGTGCCCTTGAGTAAGATACTTAACACCTATCTGCTCCAAGGGCAGTACCACCTGGTTGACCCGGGCGCAGCGCTACAGGGTGTATAAAAATGTGTCTTAGGATTTGGTTGAGACAGCAATGGAATCTTAGTCGCAACAACAAAACTTTATATTTTTGCGTGAGTCTTAGGATCGCTCACAACAGGGCCCAATGGTGCTCTCCAGGGACATCTGGGAGGAGTGGCGGATGAGTGGCGCCATTGTTGGGTCCACCATGGAGGAGGTAGGGAAGAGCTTGTACCAGCCAATCACCATTGTGCTGAGGTCCAGCTCCTCCAATAGGATTCGAGCTACGCCCATGAAGCATTTGCGGTCCATCCGTCCATAGTTGCCCCAAACGATCACCTGCGGAAGAGGGTGGCAAGATATAAATTATGTATTCATTCCATATTACCAAAGTATTTATATGTCAAAGTAGAGTTATTACAAATAAGTGCGCTTTCTTCAAAATTGTCTTCACAATAACAAAACAGAGATATCAAAATTCACGGCTTTTACACAAAGAGTGCTACAAAAGTAATCATTGATATGAGTGACAGATTGTACTTACTTACAACCAAAAAACCTGCTCTGATTATTCAAGAAACCCAAATAGGATACCTGGATCATAACACTATACTAAGATACTGAAGCATTGGTGCCCATCAAAGCCTGAACCCTCCAGTCAGTAGTTTCTATGGTCTGTTCTACTTCAGGTTTGAAGCCATAAATTCACAAAACAACCCTTTGTGAGGCTGCTTACACATCAGCATGCTTACAATAATAATGCTAGCATGTTGATACTCAGCAGGTATAATGCTTTCCATGTTCACCGTGTTGGTTTAGTGTGTGAGCATGCAAACATTTGCTAAGTAGCACTGAACACAAAGCACAGCGGAGGCTGATGGGAATTAGTTTTGCAGGTATTTTGCAGTCATAAACCAAAGTATTGGACAAAATGAAATTTTGAAGCGATGAAGAAAAGTTTTTACAATTCATCCTCTAGACACCATGAATGTCTGAACCAAATTTTATAGCAGTCCATCCAATAGTAGTCGAGATATTTCAATAAAGAGCTTAAACATAAACCTCATGATGGCGCTAGAGGAAAAGTCAGGGGATCACCAAAGTCAGCAGGATACTTCGTCTGTGCAGCATGGATATCTGTACCAAATTTTGTGCCAATCCATGTTGTAGATGTTGAGATAATTCACAGAATAAAAAGACTTTGACCTTTGGTGGCGCTACAGAAATAAACCCCAAAGTCGTAATAGGGTATCCTCTTGGGACCTTATATCTGTTGTTAATTCCAGGGCAATCCATCCGATAGCTGTCCAGATATTTCACTCTGATCCACAAATGTCGTGCGCTACAGGAAAGGTCAGGGCTTCACCAACGTTAGTAGGATTCATCTTCCGGGGACCATACATTTTAAATTTAGATCTTTTTTGTTTAACCAGAAACACTGTCGTCTTCCGGCAACACCTCAACTCTCGCAAGATTTCAGAGTGAGACTTCTTGAGCGAGACTTCTGCTTCTGGTTAAACAAAAAGGATCTTACTCTTTAACAAAAAGGTCTGCCTCTGTAGGGATCCTTTCCATCATGTTGTCAGAGGGCCCAGGTTTAAAAATACCAGAATTACCCTTTAAAAGAATTCAATTTATTTCAAGGGATTTAGTGCCTAAACATGGCTTCAGAGGCCCTTGAATCGTGCACATAAAGCATTCTGGGGGTAATGGAGGACCAGGCAGATTAACTGACATAGTGAAAAGGTTAAGAGGGTGGGGTTAATTAGCATTAATCCAGATGGTTTGGAAATCTGTTCTGAAGCAATACTCGATCTTGACAGTTTCCCTCTCTGTTACAGCAGCACAGAGCAGGCTGAGGTTTCAATTAAAGTAAATGAAGAGGGATTGTGTGTGTGAGGGAGTGAGAGAAGGATAGAGAGGGAGAAACCTGTGTGTGTTTGTACGTTACGTGTCCTCTGTCTCCTGACATCCTGATAACATCAGGGCTCATCTCAGACGGACCCACATCTTGTCAAGCGGTGGACAAAATAATCAATATCCGTCTGTGCATGTGTCCACTCCTGTGGTGGTCTTGTGTGTCTGTGCATGCCAGCATACCAATTTGTTTGGTACGTGTGTGAGTGAGTGTGTGTGTGTGTGTGTGTGTGTGTGTGTGTGTGTGCTAGTGATTTCCACTGAGGCACAGACAGTAAATCTGCTTCAATCTATTCCCTTTTTCTTTAAAGAAGGAGAATCTATCTCTCTTTCTGTCTGCCCGCGATCAGTTCTCCAAACAAGGTCCTGACCTCAACCACTACAACTTAGGCGAGAGAGACACTGGCAGAAGGAGAAATGTTTAGTATGGAGGATGAAAAATACAGTGTCCTAGATCCTCTTCTGGTCCACTTTCTAGGAAGTGGAACTCACACATATCATGTTGCATTGAGGTGAGGATAAGTGGGTGGGAGTGGAATGGATGAACTTGAATTGAAGGAAAGAGTAAGTGCTTGGTAACACCAGAAAGTGGGACAGCAAAATTAATTTGGACATTCTTGTAAAATACATAATATGGTCAAAGGTACATTTGGTCTGGGGCTGTTTTTCGTAGTTTGGCACCTTAGTTCCAATGAAGAGTGTATATTATTGCTATAGCGTATTTCCTGTTTCAACATGACAGTGCCTCCATATACAGGTCAGTAAAGCTAATGGTTTTCCCAATTTGGTGTAGCAGAACTTGACTGGCCTGCACAGAGCTCTGACTTCAACAACATCGAACACCTTTGGGATGAACTGGAACAGCGACTGGGAGCCAGACGGTATTGCTCAACATCAGCGTTGGACCTCACTAATGCTGTTGTGGCTGAATGAGAGCAGATCCCTGCAGTGGAAAGCCTTCCCAGAAGAGTGGAGGCTGTTATAGCAGCAGATTAATGCACATGGTTTTTGAATAAGATGTTCAGCAATCACATACGGGTGTAATGTTCAAAACTCCACATACTTTGTTTTGGTTGCCACATGCTGATGTAGGGTGGGTGAGGCTGGAAGCTTTGTTACTACTTTAGGGTGGTGCAACACAGATAATGTCAAGACAGTTTGCAATTGGTTAATCACGCAAATTCAGGTGTCAAAGTTCACCAAAGTTGAACTATACACAAAAGCACTGCACAGATTTACCTCGCCTTGGGGAGCGAATCTATTGATTCCATTTATATGGATTGATTTCAGTCAGAAATGTTGCTGTTAGAAATGCTGGTGTCACTGAGCCCTAAAGTATAGAATCAGATAGAGAGATTACTTCAAATGCACAGCGTGTCTCTATCTGAGCCACTCGCAGTTTTGACACCAGAAACTCCCTCTGGTTAGAAGAGACAGAATAATAAAGAATGATGGGAAAGAGAGAGATAAGAGCGACACATTTTGAAAAAAAATACAATAAATCCTGGATATGCAACTTTTCCCAGTTCTCATATTTATGTGGACAGAGGAAAAGATGCAGCTTTAGCTGAATGTATCAACTGCGGTCACACGAAAAATATTCTAAATATTATGAGCTGTTATTATTTTTTATATTGTTGGTCAACATTGATTGTTTAAACTCTAATCTTCTGTCATGTACTTAATTTTGCAACAGTGGTTATTACCTATGTGACTAAAGCCTATTTGAACTTTGAGAGAAAGATAACAGAGATTTTTTAAACAGAAAAGCAACCTGATAGAGATCTTTAGCATCTAAATACACTCAGAGACAAGCGCAGAAATAAGCCGACATCTAGCCTGCACTAACTCCAGAAAACACAAACCAAACACACAATGGCATACAGAAAACAAAAACAAATAAAAGATTACATGCAAATCGTAAGAGAGCACGAGATAAGAGAGAAAATGAGACAATCAGGGGACTGTAACAGAGAGTGCAGAGTGGAGGAGAAAGATGCACAGCCGATAATTAGAAAGGAGGCGTTTAGCAGCTAATTACTCTGTGACAGCAGCAGAGCAGCCCCAGGCCTTTCTGAAGGCCTTTTCACTGAACACACAGAGGTTCAAACGTACAACCTTCAAAACCAAGTGACCTGACCTCTGTTTACCACACACACACACACACACACACACACACCTGTCCCAATGACGTGTGAGTTACTCATTATAGATAAAATAACAGGAAAACAGGCTTGACACAAACGTCACACTGGCTTGAATGTAGATTATCAGTGAATATCGGTATAGATGAGTCCGGTGAGTGATTTATGTGTTGCGCTCTAAGTGCTGCCGCCTTTACTGCGGTGGCAGAGTGGAAACACAGTGAAAGCAAAGATGTTTGGGTTAATCACGGTCATAGTCGCGTCTTCCGACAGATTAGAAAACTAGTACCAAGCTAGCAAGAGATATGCCGGGTGGCGGCTCACCATTGGCCCTGTGTAGGCAGATTGCTCAGTCTTTTAGCGATCACTGGTCCGACCTTTGTTGGCAAACCGCTCAGAATGCGATCGAAACATGAGGATTTAATAATAATGGAGTTTTAGGGAATTAAGATTGACTTCATGGAGCAGAGGACGGTGTTTTTTTCTTTATGTTTTTTAAGTCTCAGTTTGTGGCTGAAGCAGCTGATAAGAGCACCACCAGAAAAGATGCCAGTTATCTTTTCAAACTTTTCTAAATTTCTTTGAAATGTTTTGGTTTTGTACATTCTAACCTTTATTTTAATGGAATTTGATGACTACATTTTCAACATATATTTGGTTCTACAGGATCTGCTGGACAGTTTTCTTGGCAAAAATGCTTAAAAAGTGAAATCTTGTACATATATAACAGTATTACAAGCGGGTTTGCAAATGAGGTGCCACCACAGTAATGGCAGCTTGTCTACTTCCGCCTACAACCCAGATTCGTCTATAAACTGTATGAGGCTCATTATGTCACCGTTGGTTAGTTTCAGCTTGTGATCTTTGTCGATGTTTGTCTGTGCTTGCTTTGCAGACTTTTCCATTTCACATATTAGATAACTCACACATCAAATTTTTATTTTAAAGTACATTATCACACAGAACACACTGCGACATAGATGAATAAATAAATAAAAACACAGCCAATGTGCAGCCAAAGTGAAGTCCCAGAGCTTTTATAGCTGACAAATTCCACTTGACTGATAATCAACCTAATTTATGATCTTCCATTGCAGCAGTGATTGTAAGTGTGATTAAGTGTTTTAGTTTTCTTTGTCTGCAGCTGTTATCTAAAGTCCTGTTTGCACGGGAGGAATAGTAAATGAATATTAACTCCCACTGATTGAAACTGAATGCAGATCAAAGCGCAGATGATTTCAGCTGTAATTTATGAGGTCATGCATGCTGTTGTCACGCACTGACATTAAATGTAAAACCTGCATCTGAATGAACTGAGATTTTTCTACCTCTAACTGCATGTAATGTTAGAGAATGTCCCCCATTTGGGAGAAGAACCTAAAACCTTCACAACAAAATTAAATCCTCTTATATGATATAACTGAAATAAACATCTGTCTAACATCACGTGCTTTGAATGAACAAGTTGGTTAGTTCTCATGTGAAATGTTTTGTTAAGCTCAAAAAAATAAAAGTGAGGATTTTGAATGAATTCTCAGTGTGAACTTCAGCAGACCTCTGCTTTGTTAAATCAGGAAGTGACAAATTGAAAAGCGCTGCTGATTTCAGCGATTTTCATTATCCAGTGTGAATGAGTTTGATGAAACTCGGAGGACAGCGTCACAGACAGCAGATAATTAAGAGGGAGGCGTTTAGTGGCTAATTACACAGCGACAGAAGCAGCAGAGCAGCCTGAGGCAGAGCTGCAGACCTCTCACTGAACACACCACTGTTTCCACCTGCTGATTACTGAGGAAACCTGCCACACATCACATTAAAAGACACACGTGTGCACGTTGTCGTCATGTGTTCTTCAACCATTATGAAGGCAAAATGAAACATTACTCTAACAGGATTACAGCAAAGAGAAAATAAGACAATTGTGAAAGAAAGAAAATAATAAAGGGTAATAAATAAATTCATTAAATACTAATTTTGAACAGGAAAAAATAATATCGGACAAGAGATGAAGGAAAGAGAGAATGAAATAAGGAATACAGGAGAGAACAAAAGTAGAAAATGGTTGGAAACCATGGAAGGAAACTAGAAAGGCTAGAAGAGAAGGAAGGGAGAGAAAGACTGAAAAAAATGAAGGAGTTAGCAACTAGAAAAGCAGCAAAGGAAAGAAAGTAAAAATGGAGGAGGCAAGGCAGTAGAAAAGGAAAGAAAGGAGAGAGAGTGAAAAGGCAGGGATGGAAAGTAAGAGAGGGAAGGGAGTAGAAAAGCAGAGAAGGAGAGAAAGTAAAAAATGAAGGCGAGAGATAAGACAGAAGAAAAAGAAGCAATGAGAAAAATAGAGAAGAAAAGACAGGAAGGAGAGTGGAAAATTAAAGAAAAGTGTGATGGGGAAATAATACAAAATGGAGAGAGGAAGGAAGAAGGAAGGAAGAAAAGAAGTGAGAGTGCTCCGAATCCGCTGTAATAATCATTCTCTCTCTCAGTTCCTCTTTTGTGACATTTTTCACTGAAAGCAGCTGAAGCTCAAACAATTGAAAGAACAAAATCAGCTCAAACGGCCTCCTGGTCCCCTCAGGTCAGATTCTCACTGTAAATGTCAAGCTCTTCTTCTCAGCTGTGTCACCTCTTCACCTCCTGAACTTCTTCTGCAGAGTCACTCATTTACATTCATCAATCCGCATGAACCTGGTGAAACTCTCCCTTTCGATATTTTATGGTGACGATCTGGCGGGATTAGTATGTGATTGGGATTATGAATTTGCTTTTTCCGCTAACCTGCTGTGCTTGTGGTGTAGCTGCATGGCTCTATGAGTGCTGCAGGGATGACATATTTTTGTAGGCCAACCCAGAAGTTAGCATCGCCCTGGTTCTTTCGACATTTCCAATGGATTTTTCCATTGGATTTTGAATTATTGCAGAAAATAACCTCTGTAGCAAACAAAAGTTTATGATACTGACACGTTTTGTTCAGCAAGATAATCTTCACAATTGAACACCACTTTTATGATTTTTGAAGCGTAAATGCAATCTCCAGAAGCAAAAAGCTAACGTTAGGCTATAAACTAACTTCATCACTAAGCTTCCAACTTGTAATTTGATTTTGCGCTCTTACCTCTTCTACAAAAGCCTTTGGGAAAGTTTGAGTTAGAATAGTTTACAAGAGTGCGAGTATAAATCCAACGAGGCTGTAAAGGCGGACGAGTGAGTAGATGAGTTTCTGTGTTCGGCGTGACGACGTTTAATGTCCCCGACAACCTCTGTAGTCTCATTTAGCCACTTGTTAGCAACCGCCTTTTTTTAAGACACGTAAAAGCTTAAAAATCCACAAGTGGGGTATTTACTGACGTATTTTATGTCATAGAACAAAACCTGAAATCTCTTAAACTTGTGTTAAACACAGACCTTATTTCAGGCATCGAACCAAAAACCCATTCAAAAACCCATTGACTTAGAGGCAAGGGAACCGGAAGTGCAAACATGCTAACTCATTTCCGTGTTTTATGACTCATTCCTGTCATTTGGTCCACCACTTCGTTCCAAACTGAAATATCTCAACAACTACTGGATGGATTGCCATGAAATTGACATTTATGGTGCCCAGAGAATCACTCCTAATGACTTTGATGATCCGCTGACTTTTCACTTTCACTTCACTTTCCACAAGACGGACTGACACAAAGTTTTGAACGAAGATTCATGGGTGTTAGACGATGAATCAGAATAAATTTGGTGACCTCCTGACTTTTCCTCTAGCGCCACCATGAGGTTCACATTTGTGGTTTTGAGTGAAATGTCTTGGAAACAATTGGATGGATTGGAATGAAATCTGGCACACACATTCATGTCCTTCGCAGGGTGAATCATTTTGGTGATTGCCTGATGTTTCATCTAGCGCCAACTTGAGGTTAAAAAACTCAGTACTTTGGTTTATGACTAAATACAAAACTAATGTGGCCAATGTGCTGTTTGTCCCCTTTTCCTCTCCTGTCCTCTCTAGCTCTGCCCAGGTGTGCTACATCTAATTGCTCAATGAGGTGCACCTGGCCGGGGAATGAAGTGCCTAAAAGCTCCGGTGCCAGCATCAGAAGAGAGAGTCTTCCGATGGGGGGGGACTGCTGGGCTTGTTGCCTCTCAGTCTGGGGTTTTGTGTTGCTGTTGTGTTTTGACTTAGTGTCTTTTATTAGCTTTGATTTAGTGTCTTGGTTGCTTGTATGTCTTCATGTTAATAAATCCCATGGATTTGGTTGTTTAAAGGTGTTTTTGTGTGGTTGATTTGGGCCAGTGGTGGAGTCTTGTTCACCCCATAGGGCTGCCTAAGGGTCGGGTGAAACAAATTACATTCCCATCAGCCTCAGCTGTACTTTGTGTTTAATGCTAATTAGGAAATGCTGGGATGCTAACACTGTAAACTAAGACGGTGAACATGGTAAACATTATGCTGGATAAACATTAGCGTGTCAGCTTTGTCATTGTCAGGTTTCATTGCATTTTGTTAATGGTTCAGACCAATAAAGGATAGCTCAAGTTTGATTAAAATTTCTACTTCTTTCCTGCATTACTGTACTGTTTTCACATTGTAAGTGGTTTCCATCTTTTGTAAGATATTTGATATTTCATCCTTTCTCTTGGTTGTTTTCAAAGTAAATATTGTGAAACAAACCCTTTCTAAAAGCTGCAAATTCGTCTGTTTCATTTCATTACTGTCTATTTGCTGGTTTGTCAGTGGGCCATGATTGTGTCTCTCACCTGCACCACTTTCCCCTGTGGGCTTTCAGAGAAGACCAGGACCTGGTTGTAGAGAGGATCCAGAGACTTCCTCACTGACTTGGTCTTCTTCTTGGCCACACAGACCCCGTTCTCCAGGAGGTAAACTTTGATGTAGGCCGCTGAAATGACAGCAGACAGAGAAGTTAAACCTGAACTCAGCGTTAACCCCTTCAGAGCACTCTGCAACTCTCCTTTCAAACTGGAGTTGACTTTCAGTGACTTCAGAGGTTGAGTCTGATGAGATTCAACGATTTAGAGCTGGTATGTTTGACTACGGTACAGTTAGAAGAGAGTAAAATAGACGAGGGCAGAGTAGAGTTGAGAAGAGTAGAAGGTTACAGATTACAGTAGAGCATGGTAGAAGAAGATAAAGTACAGTAGAGGTGAGACTCTTGAGGGGCTGATACAACCTCTAAGGTGAGGTCCTTGAAAAATGTGTAAAACTGTCTAATCAATGCAACAGGCTTATAGCAAGCTAACCTCCCTCCTGACATTATACTTGATTGAATATTAATGCAAACATAACTTCTAATAAATTAAATGTTCAAAACTACATTCATGGATTCCTTTTATTATAAATTCTGTAATCAGTTCTGTATTATCAAAGATTATCAAAGATTTTACCCCAGCAAAATACTTCCACCAGCTCTTATAATAATGTCTTGAGTAACATCAGATGACAGAGAGGAAACAGTTAAATGTCATTGTAGTAAAAAGACAACTCATTTTAATTTTCAAAAATCAGTTCCTGCTGAAATGTGTCTATTGTAACTAGGGATCCCGATCAAGTTTTTTAGGTTTTTCGATTTTGATCCGAGTCACTCACTCAAGCTACAACCTGAAAATGAGATAAGATAAAACTTATTTCACCCCAAAATTATTTTTTGCTTGCACAGCTGGCAGTTAACATGCTAGCAGATTAGCTTGCTAACATCAGTGCTAGCTCATCGTAGGTCGTAGTGGTCCCTTGAGATGCAAGACAAACGCCATTTGTATTAAAAAAGAACTTAAAGCGCCTTGATAGCTGAATGGTTACAGCACATGCCACATGGTCGCATGATTTAAACCGCTGCCGGTTTGGTTCTGACTGGCGACCTTTGTTGCATGTCATACCCCTCCCTCTCACCCTATTTCCTGTCTGCCTCTTCCTGTCACTATCCAATAAAAAAAGGCAAAACAACGGCAAAAAAATAATCTTTAAAAAACATACTTAAACCAATAAAATTAGAGAAAACATCAGATTATGCAAAAATGAGTAACACACTTTATACATATACATGCTAACAATTGCTGTCAGCACCAGTTGCTTCTCTTAAGTGAGGAGAATTGTTAATAAACCAACAACAATGTCATCTCTCTGTCATTTTTTGTGACATGGCTTGATCAGCTGTCAGTCTGAAAGTGTTTCTTTTTTTTAATTTTCACACTCCAAGTCTGCACCACACTACTGTGACACAGCTTTACAGGGGAAATACAGCTTATTAATAATGTACTGAACATCAGTCTTGCAGTTACGATTTTATGTCCTGGAAAGAAACTTTGTTGCTAGGTAACACAAGCCAAAACTATATTAGAGGACACAACATACACACTCCAAAGCTTTTTGTCCCGTATGTTAGATGACAAAATTAAAGATTAGACCTTGACACACTGAAATATGGAGCAAGGCTCTCCTGTCTTTATACTATGCATATGGACTTCCTTTCATCTCTGTCTCTCACTGTTTTCACTACCATGTTTTTCTTTCATTCACACTAAATTGCTCTCTGCTCATTTTTACTCTCTCCTGCGGTTGTTTGTGCTTTGCTCTGTTTATTATCCTCTTCTCTTTTATCTCTCTCTCATAGTTTTTCCCAGATAATGTTTTTGTTTTTCCTTATTTGCTGACGCTGTTTTGTTCTTACGCAATTAGGATCAATGGCTGGTTTAATATTATGCAACCACACAGGGGAACTACAATCAGAGTTAATAGTTTGTTGTTACACAATCCAACTCATGCTAGTCCTGTTTCTATTTGCTATGAGCATTATGAAATGCATTATGTGTATGCTTGATGTCTAACAAACATGTTGAATGCATTTCCTTACTCATAAAACATTTGCAAAGCTGATTTTTCTTGTTTGAAACCTGCAGTGTTTACATCCATGTTTACCTGCTGGCAATATTCTTCTTCCCTGCCTTTGGTGGTGTACTGCTGCATGTCTTGGCGCATTACTGCCACCTGTCAATCAGTGGAATAGTGTGTAATCATTGGCAGGAATGTGTATCTGCATGTGCACGTGTGTCCTCGTCCAACAACCAAAACTGGAACAGTGATCCATAGCACTACTAGTGGTCAAAAACTCCACAGGGTACCTTTTTTAAATGAATCCAGATAATGTGAAAAGACATTGTTTCTAAAATTCTGCGTACAGACGAATCTGTGAGCTCGTGTTTTATTTGCTCTGGCAGGTGCATCTGGTCCCCCTCCCATTCAGACAGATTTCCAGCCGACCTGTCCCGGGACAGGCCAATCACAGCCATTTATCTAATATGGGACGGGTTTGCTACGATGACTGTACAGAGGTGCGCCGTTGAGGCATTTTCGTAAAACAACCAAGATGGCTGCCGCTGATGTGTAATGTTCTGAATCCACTATCGCATCAGTATGAAACGAACTGGACGGTATATTTTCTCTAAAAGAAGAACGAATAACTGCACTTAAAGCTTGTGTTGATAAGAAAGATGTGTTTGCCGTACTTCTGACAGGATTCACTCAGCGCTACGTCACACGTTTCGTTGCTCTGATTGGTTGCAGGTCCATCCAATTGTGTCCAGAGGCATTTTGATCTGCGGCCGTTGATGACGCCCCTTGGAAATCGAAAATGAACTGAGAGGTTCCAGACTAATTCACATTTATAAGTGAGTATGTGTCTGTGCTGATTTGTTTGGCTTCCACATGTATTGTTGACCTTTGATCTTTACATCTTCACTCATGCATCTTTCGTATCTTCAAGGACCATAACTGTGTTTTTGGATGATATATTCCATTAGGTTTAAAATGTCCGCTGCAGGCTGTTAGCTGATGCTGTTTGCTGTGTTGTGGTGCATTCATGTGCTGTGGGAACCTCCACAGATGTGGCAGTCGTTTGATGAACAGCAGCCTTTTTAATGGAAAAGATACCAAATTCAAATATTATGTTTTGACTTTGAACATCCTGTAGAAAACACGGCTTTGATTCTTTTGATCGATCAGTGAACAGACTAGAGTGGTACCTGGGGGTCCCTTTGAACCTGGTTTCATGGTGAGTCCTCTGGCCTGGACGACCTCCACCTCCAGACCCCCGTTCCTCTCCATCAGACCGATCTCTATGTCACCTGGACGGGGGAAACACAGGTGCACTTTAACAATGAGGATGGAGGAGGAAGATTTGCAAAATTCTGGCTTTTATATGATGATTCATTTTTGTGAGGTGTCAGAAAAGTTTGCATCAAGTAACATAAATACAGAGTGATGAAAAACGTGAAAAAAGATAGACTTCTAACAAACTACGTGGATATTACATTGAGTGGCATTATAAAGAAATAAAGCATTTTAGTGATACTGTAGTTGATAGCTCCAAGTCAAGACCAGGTCCCAGACCCAGTAAAGGCCAGGACCAGGTCAATTAAATTCCAAATCAAGACCAAATCATTGCGTGACATTAATTTGACAGAGGCTTTGCTTTTGTCCAAAGAAACTTACAATGGGCCTCATAAAGGAACCACTTGTATGAAGAGATTTGTGTTGGTGGCACATGCGAGCAATTTAAAAGAATTTGTGGCATTCACGAGTGGTCCCGACCTGTCGTACGAGTCATGTACAGATCTTACTTAATCTGAATTAATTTGGAGTTTTAATATGATGACAAAAATAAAATGTATAAGTAAGATAATGCAGAATGCAGAATGAATATTCTGGTCACCATATAATCATCACCATGTCTTGCAAATGTATTGTTGGTTTCTGTCCAGTATCATCCTCCGTTGGACCGGACAGTGTGACCATAATCACCTGCTGTAGGCTTTAATATTCAGTCGTCTAATATCTCTAAACTCGTTATCTTTTTGTCTGCTGAGTTCTGACATCAAGACTTGAAGCTACGTGGTGTGAAAGTCTTCTTTTTTACTCTTTAGTAACATTGTAGTGAATGAAACTTGACGACAAACGGAGCAGAACAGGTAGCCTAATATGGCAATTTTTATAGGGCCGTTGATTATGCTAATGACAAGCTAATGACTTGAGACACTCGTACGAAAAAGCCTCCGAAAAATAAGAATACGAAAATGTTCTTGCACAAGGCCCATTAAGTGCATCCAACGTCCATGGGAACAAGAGCTAGAAGTCATTAAAACATAGAATAAACAGTGCAGATGTCTCTCTAAATGTAAATAAAATGTTAGAGGATTTTTAAGGAACAACAGAGATGTAGCTTCATCTTTAGGTGTTGTGAACTGAACCCTTTACCATCCGTGTAATGAGTGACAGTATTTGGACTTATCAATGCATTAAACACAAGTGAAGTTGTTTTTAAGTAGACTGTAGAGACTGTTGAGATGGACAGGAAAAGGGCAAAGGCAATAACTGCTGACAACGAGACAAGTCATAAATGTCAGAGTATTGTCGAGAGAGCACAGAGCTCTTCATTTTTTTCAACTGTCTATCTTTCTGGTTCAATGTCTATCTTTCTGGTTTTGAAACAACTAAAAACAGTCTTTCTTAGTTAGTATTACTCTCACTGATAATTGCATGGATACAGAAACATTATGAGTCTTCACCCTCCTTAATTTACATATTAGGAGCTTAATAATGAATCCAGTTAGCTTTTTAGCCTCTTTTAGCTCATTGTTTTTGTTTTTGTGGCATCTTTACTGTATCAAGTGCTGTCATCAACCTTATTTCTAGCCGCCTTTTAGCAAAATAAGCTCTGATAACAGCACCAAAGGACAAAGTTAGCAGGTAGCAGGTGAAGAAAGAGGAACATCTAAGAGCCAGATATTTTGCTCAAGGGTTGGTGGAAACCAAAGTAGAGCTATGTCGGTGAATATTGGACTTAATTCATCAGGTGAACAGAAACACGACTCCAAATGAATGCTAATGTTGCTCTAGGTAACTGTTTGCTAACATGTGGGCCATATCAACTTAGCAGACAGTATGTTAGCGCTGTCTTTCTGCCCCCTAGAAATCTGTCTTTAGTGCCTTTTGTGATGTGGGAAATGAAACTTTTTCTTCACTCCACTCACTGGAGGCACATACTGGATAACAGTTTCAGCTAAATGTCCCCAAAATGACAAATGCATTCCTTTGAAAGTGACAGAGCGCAGATGAGGGCCAAGTTATTCTGGGTTCTCCGACATTATATAATGTTGGACTGGACAGCAGGTTTGGAGTGGAGTTGGTCCAGTCAGTGTCACTGTTGTCGGGCCAAGGACACTGTCTGGCTGCCAGCGAGGAAACTGACCCACTTACAGTAGATCACTGCTGTGGAGGACAGGCTGCATACAATATATCCAGTATATACAGCCTGGAAATGAATAAGTGCAGGGGACGATGAGAAAAACTCTGCAGCAGGACACAGCTCTGATTTATAAGGGCACTTTGTTTTGTCAATTTGAAGTGATTTCAGCAGTCATTTGATTCAGTTTTATGAGGAAATAAGCTGTTTTTTCTTTTCAGTTTTCAGACCCATTTTTCATGGGCTTTCTTGTTGTCTGTTTCAGGGGCATTTTACAAAATATAGGAAAGAGTTGTGACCCCCAAACCTTAATAATTCTTTCTTCTGAGCTTGGAGATAAGAAAGTAAAGAGTGATTAAGTTTTTTGTCTTGTGTTAGCCAACTTCGTTTACATAAAACAAAAAAACAATAGACGAAGGACTGACTGAGGATGAACTGCAGACAGACTCCTGTGGCTCATAGAGGACATGGCTTTGCAAAATGGTTGTGAAAATAAGAACACACGTCCTCTCTCACCCATGGATGTCGTCGCCAGCGTCTGTCGTCCAACAAACTGGGCGGGTCCCATACCATCCAGGAAGTCGCTGAACTGTGCATCCGATGCCAGACACATGCCACTGTAGTTCAGACTGCAGAGAGAGTGAAAGAGGCGGATGGTTAAATACGACCAGGCAGCTCTCATTGTGCTTCAATTAGGTAGAGGAAGTGAGTCAGAGACTGGAAGATAAAGACAGAGCCGAGACAAAAACAGGTCTGGAGGAATAAGGAGAGGGGAGAGGAGAGGGGAGGAGGGGAAAAAAACAAAGAACTGCTCACTTCCAAAATTCAAATTGGCTCCCTGAAACTAAACTCAGACTGCTGGTTTTAGAGTTTGACCCCTGTGTCCTGTGTTTGTGTGTGAATGCAAAGGAATCAGCTCAGAGTGCTTTTGTGGCAGAGTGCCAGGTATACTACAACTGTGTGTGTGTGTGTGTGTGTGTGTGTGTGTGTGTGTGTGTGTGTGTGTGTGTGTGTTCCATGGAAGGACAAATCCACCCTAACATGTCATGATGCTGACGTATCATCAATCTGTGATGCTCACTAGGTGTCTAAACCAGGATGGCTGAGTGGTTAAGGTGTTGTACTAAATGGGCATGAGCCAGTGTGTGCTCAAACCCTGCTCCTGCTATATTGGTTCCTTTTTCTGTGTTATAGGTGACAACATGTATGTTGTCATGTGTGACCAGCTTCTGCTTAAAGGTCCTGCAACCACAGTCCACCCACACAGGTGTTTCCAATAGACCCTTTTCACGGCAGTCATTTTGAATTGTCAAAGCAGGAATAGGTGTGCTCTACCAGGAGTATAAACTGCTCCATACAAGAGACATAGTTTGCAGTCAGTAGTGAGACAGGAGCCAATGGTACAAATAGGCTACGTCTCTTGAATAAACTATTATTACTGTTAGCTAGCTAACTATAGTAACTTATTGTAAACTTAGCAATCCAGCTTCCTAGCTAGCTAACTGACAGTTAGCTAGCTGTTGTGACTGGTTAGTGTTCGCTGCTAGTTAGTTTCCCAGCTGAGCAAACCAACAAGCCCCACAAACTGTCTCTACATCACCAAACACCCAGGAACATCTAATTTCCACTTCCTGGGATGACCATGCACTTAGCTACTCACATCCATGCTAACACCCGGGAAAAGATAAAACCTCATAATTTCACTCTGTTTATTATTCATTATTCATTATGACAGGACTCTTCTTCTTTCCCTTTTCTTCTTCTACATCTCTTTAACCTTCATCCTTCTCCTCATTGCATCTACTTTCCATATTTCATTCTGGTTTACATTTGCATCTTTATTCATCCCTGCTCTGATAGCTGCACATTTAAGGAAACAGGTGTATTATTTTTTTAAAGCAAGCGGTTCATCCACAAGGCCTAAATTACCCACCAGCTTTGTCTTCATTGTTAAATGAAGGAAAAAAGTGTTTAAATATTTACTAGATTGTTCCAACAAAGTCACACAAAGGCACACAGGATGACATTTAATATTAACTTCAGAGTGAGTAGCCAAACACAACAGTCCTTACAAAATCATTTACAAGACAGTCTCTCTCCAAGATGATTAACACACAAAATCATTTAGCTGAGATTAGTCATTTATGCAGACGTTAGCAAACACTGAATTACTGCCAGTCATTTTCAATATTTAATATTAATTTATACTCATTTTTGGTGCTATTGTATGATTTTATGCTAATAAAATATGTTCATGTAATTTACATATTTCCATCTTTGGGTGTTGTTTGTTTCCATTCCTGTGCATGTGTACATTTAATGCTTGTATGTGCTGCAATAAGTAAATTAAGATACATGGAATTAATAAATCAACATATTAGATTTAGAGAAATTCTAATGAGGTAAAATCCTTTATGTGTGTGTGTGTGTGTGTGTGTGTGTGTGCTGACATGCAATAAGTCAAGCAACATTAGCCGAGTGGGTATTACTGGGTGATAAAATCCTGAGCTTTAGATTATAATATTGGTGTGTGTGAGGCACATCTGGGGATTACACTGCTGTTTCACAGAAATATGACGCTCAACGTAAACCGCGTGCTGTAGGCAGATGACACACGGGAAATGTTACAAATATTCAAGGTCCTATATTATTCAGTGTTTATGATTATTTCCTGATGCACTGCAGCTCAGAATGGTAAAACTGTCCAGCATCACTTATGTTTTGCAAACGAATGTGAAGGCAAAACCAAATAAGAATTAATGCGTCATTCAGGTGGTGCTCAACATGTGATCTTGGAAACATGTTCACTTTGTGTGGGTTGTTACTGTATAGTGAGGATCCAAAACAAGAAGACATAAAGGTCTAATCTTGTGCTTGTTTGTTTGTCTAGTTATAATACCAGGACTAACTAGCTGTACCCTGCAACACAAGAACAGTGCAGCTCATTCATTGGTCCATGTCTAATATATTGATCATTAACTGGTGATGATTTTGCCTGTGGCATGTACATTTTATACCATATGTTTTGCATCATATCCTTGCATTAGCATGATATCATACTGTACATATCCATTAAATGCATACTTGAGTTTATTCTGCAGGATTTAAGGCAAGCCAGACACACCAAAAAAGTAAGCTTGAGTTGAGTTTGACCAACTGATAGATTTAACATTACAGAATAAGCTCTCTGCTAAAAATGAAAACCCAGATTTTTTTCAACATCCATAAAAAAAGAAAAGAAAACAAGAACCAATTTTCCAAAAATTGCTTGGAATTTTGAGCGGAAAATCTCAACTGTGTGTCCTAAACATTTGGTTTATCTAACGGTACCTGGTTTTGCCACAAATATTTTTGAGGATACGTAACTGCAGCCTGGATTATGTTTAGTGGCTACGTGTTTTTGCAGTCCAGTGCTCAAGTCCTGACTTTGACTTTGGAAACCAGGGTTTGGGTCCTGTCTGTGGCTAAATTTAGGCTACAAAAACACTTTGGTAAATCTCAGGAAAACATTGCAGTTCTGGTTAAATTATTACAAAATAAACATGCCCTGTGTCTTGCTTCAAGTCAGAGTTGACCACTTCAAAATTTAACCATGACGATGATCTTTCCCAACCCTTAACCAAGTACTTTGAGTTCCTAAACATAAGCATAAAAACGTTAATCATGCAAAACAAACAAAATACAGTATGTTGTCTGTAAACGTCTTGCAGGTACATTCACTATGAACACTTAGTAACTCATTATATCGATAAAAAACAAACAATCAGCATTATGTCTCTTTTAAAACATATTTGCCATTGCAAATTAGTAGTATAGAGTAATCTTGACAGCGTTATGAATCTGCCATTGTTATCATTGTAATCTAGTGCTGCGCATCACAACACAGACGTTGGTTAGTTAGTTAGTTGTCAGGAGAAAAGGGTGGATTTTTCTGTTCAGTTCAGTTTCAGCTTTATTAGTCATGTGTAGATTAACACAGGGTCAACAATACATTGAAATGTGTTGGACGAAAAAACAGGTCAGCTCAGCAGTAAGAGCACTAGACGCCATAACAGCACCAGTCATATGAAGATAAAATAAAATGAAATGTAAAACTATACAAATATATGAAAATGAGGATTTATGTGTAAAAGGCAGTAAATTTAACTGTGTCTTTAATGACCATGTTGTATCATTATAGTCGCATGAACTGAACAGAGAAGACTGTAATGCAACATTGCCATATCCCTTACACAAACATAGAAAACCATTCCCATTAGGCCCATCATCACCATCAGCGCACACACACACACACACACACATTTGCCAGTTCCCGAATTGCCCGAACCATAAATCAATAAGCTCATAAGTGTGATTGGTTGGTGTTAGCTAACAAAGTGCTTATTCATGGCTGTGCATATGCAGGCAGAGAGCTTTTCAATCGGCAGGCTGAGCCAAACAGCTGATGGAAACACAGACAGGAAGACAAGCAGCGGTTTGCTGCTGCTGATTTAAATGATGTTGTGGTGCACCTCAGTTCAATGACTGAATGAGTTTCCCTCTATGTAGTGCTGCTTGTAGCTTAGAGCATAAACATTTTACCAGCCCTTTTACAGACGTTGTGGCTTATATCGTGAAATACTTTTGTCATGTGCAAGCTAGTTAATGTCAGATTTGTTTTCTTTGCCTTTTGGAAAACAGTAACGTTACAGCACGGTAAAATCTGTTCGGATTGGCTCTTGTCATTATTATGTATAGCCTGTTTGTAATCGAAAAAAGATCACCATACGTCTGTAACAGGGCTGGTCGTTGTTCCTCACTTCAAAACAAGGATATCATTTACCAGTTACCATTTATCAGTGCAGCGATTAGCAAGCTAGCTAGCTAACAATCAGAGACAGATTGTCATAATTCAATTCAGTTCAATTCAGTTTAATTTATATAGCGCCAAATCATAACAACGTTATCGCAGGGCACTTTTCATATAGAGCAGGTCTAGGCCGTACTCTTTATAATATTATCTACAGAGACCCAACGATTACCACCATGAGCAGGCACTAGGCGTAATCACGCTAACAACATATTAAAAAAGCGTCCTGTCAGCCGTGTGCTGTAAACAATCCAATCACTTAATTGGAAGTTGCGGCGTGGTTATGGCAGAGGTGCGTTGGGAAAAGTAAAGACGCATGGATTTGGTATCAACAATTCGTGACAGCAGCAGAACATAGTTAGAGTTTGGCGTCTAGGCTCCAACCTCATCACTCCCCGCAGATATGTTTATATGGAGATATTGGGGAGTGATGAGCAAATATCTTAAACCCCCTTGCTGGAGCCTGCAGGTGGATGCTGGGGTGGTGTTGGGGCTGAAAGATACTGATGCAGGGCAGCAGTGGTATTGACAGGCAGAGGGGCAGATGGGAAATGGGAAATTTTGCAGTTTAAATAGCCCGCCAAATTGAGAGGGTGTGTTTTGGTAGATGGCTGTGGAGAGTGAGGTATGTCACATGTGTAGCAATGCAGCTTGAGGTGACTGCCTGAACTGCCATTTCCTCATAATCTGGGCGCTGTATGTTTCTTTCAAAGCACATCTGCAGTTGCAAATTTAAAGTATACAAACATAATTTCTAAGAGACGGGGTTGCAATTGAAAATGTGACTGGACAAAATATGTGATAGGTTATTTGTTTTTAGCTTGGCCTACTTGGACGAGGAGGAAGAGGAGTAAACACTGTAGAGTTAAACCAAACAGGCTCAGTGTGAAAACACTGATTATGCCTCTCTCTATCTCTTCCTGGTGCTCTCTCTATCTATCTCAGTCTAATACTTCCTCATTATTTCTCTGAGTGTGTTTACATGTACATTAATATTCTGAAAATGAACCTCAATCTGATAAAGGCCTCGGTGTGGATCTGGCATTTACATAAAACAATCACACCTACTGCACGCTGCCAGAGTAACCCAACTTTAAACCGTATATAGAGTTTACATTACAGAATAAACCAGCTCATATTTCAGCTAACATATTCATTTTTGTTTCATTTGGGATACAAGCTAAGCAACGTTTCCATGCAGCAGCTCATGAACAGAATATCTACATATTCCAAATATAAATGGAATATTAATATGCATGCAAACACACTCAGTGATGCAATCATCCTCTCTCTGAGTCTCTACCTCTCCTTGTTTTCCTTGCTGTCTGTTTGTCTTTAAACCCTCCCAGCCCCCATCAGTCTGTCTGTCTGTCTGTCTGCCTCGTCTCGTTATGTAACTGTAGGAATTCAAGCTGGTAGCCAGGTTGGCACTGATCAGCGTGTGTGTGTGTGTGTGTGTGTGTGTGTGTGTGTGTGTGTGTGTTCAGTAGTACTACACCAGTATTGCTGATGTCATAGGTGCTTTTCCACTGGGCTTTACTGTATACTCTCTGTGTGTGTGTGCCGTCACCCCTGCTGACTGTTTCTGTTAGATGGACGGTAGAAACACACTAGCTGCAGTCAAGGAGGTGCAAACCCACCACAAATAAAGAATCCTCCGAATTTCATGGGAAGACACACAGACGGAAAAGATACCTAACAGAAGCAAAAACGAAGATGCTCCCATGCTGGCCAAACAATCGCATAAGGAAGTGGAAAGAGTCAGTTCAGTTACATACTTAAGTTACAAACTAGAAAGCATTCAGAGTGTGCGTACGTCAGCCAAAACATGTGCAGATTTTTTTATCACTTAGGTTCATGCGAAAAAAGCAAAAATGCCCCACATCACAATAAGAAAACTTTTTAACAAATCCTGGTTTCAGAATCACACCAAAACCTATTTAGTTCATTTGCCCATTTCACTGAAATCAGTTTTTGAAATGTCCTGCAAACAAACAGACAAACAAAGAACTCTTGGATGTATAAAGAGAACTGGATACAGCGTCGGAGGCGGGGCCCCGTTCATTCCTATGAAAGCTGCTCAGTGGTGCATGAAGTCAAAAAAGTTCGACTTCCCGGGTATAAAATTACCCGGATAGCTTCCACGTTTGGCCCATAGAGCAAGCGCACTAGCGTTTCCTTTAGCCCCGCCTCCCAACCGCTCCGCCTCAGGCTCACTCACATGAATGGCAGTGACTCTATAACTCTGGATTCGGTTATTAGTGAATTTTACAACTTTTAGGACATAATGATTTAAATAAGGGCTGTTTAAGTGTTCGTACTGGCTAGTTGTTGTACCTCAAAAAAATTATCTGCTGATTTACAGGCGTCTCTTTCACAATGCAAGTCTATGGGAAAAAGGCCAGTGTTGGGGCCAGTGTGCATCACGTGACGGACCCGGACGTTGTAATTACACAGTTTGGCCACTATGTCAAATTGGCTTCAAAGCCTGGCGCACTTCATGGGGGCTTGGCCATACTGCTCTTTCCCCTCATTTCCTGTCTGCCTCTATACTATCAGCATCCAAATAAAAGGCAAAATGCCAAAAAAAGAAAAAAAAGAACTGAACTTCCAAAAGTCGTCCCAAAATTAATGTTCAAGATTTCAAGGGGATTTCCTGAAATAATATCAGAATGTATTGGATCCAGCTAAACCGACTACATTGTTTTGTATTTAGTCTCAGGGTTGTGTTTGTGTTGATGAACCGGAGCAGGATGAGTTACTCACTTGCCCTCGGAGCCGTAGCTGTTCATGCTGTCCTCTATAGACTCGTGGCTGGCCTGGCGGACGGTCCGACTGGGCATCTCTATGGCCAGACCCGTCTCTGTGCTCCTCTGGATGCCTCCCTTCAACTTCCTGCCCTCTGTATCCACTGCAGGGGAACAGACACACACACATACGCAAATAAATCCAGCTGCTATACACATGTGGAACTAGATTTTTATCCCCCAGAGTAGCTAAAATATTTCTAAGAAAACTGTGAAAGGGAATGCCAGTGTAGAGCCAGTTGATTGTTTGAATGCTAAACTTTGTGTCCATCTGCATTATGCCCTGCCTGAATACTTACACAAGGTGCTGCTACTAGTTTGAATTGTTGTTTTCTGTTTTTACTAGTTTTCACTGAAAATTAAAAAAACAGATTTTTTTAAAGCAGTAGTTTGGTATAAATTGATTTCCACTGCTATTTTATGTTCCAGCACATCTAAATAATTTGTTTCCTGCTATCTCAGGACACAGAAAGGGGGGTTCTCTAGTTGGTGAGGACAGCTCACAATATGCTGAAAGAAAGTGAAAAGATTTCTAATTATTCTGCAGATCTACTGCACAAATAATAAACAAAATGAAATAAATAAATAAACAAACTGTTTTATTTATGCAAAATGTATGCTCTGAGAATGATCCATCCAGATTTTTGCATTTTAAAAAAAAAAAATTCCATTAAGCTTTGCCCTTATTGTGAAAATTCAAGAAAACAACACTTCCCCCCCCTAAAAATTTGAAAAGAATCCCCACATTTCTGTGTCTAGTCTGTTCAGTTGTAGCTGTTTGTGTGTTTGTCCTGCTGCGACCTCGTCAGTGTCAGGAGAAGGATGACCACAGTAATGAGAAATCACTTTAACAAGGCCAAGGACAAAAGCACTCGATTCCTCCTCAGAGCAAAGACATACATCTTGTTGCAAAATAGACCACAAAATCGATGTACGCTGCACTTTATGGGACCTATCATGGCTGCAAGGTGTCCTGTGTGCGTGTGTGTGTGTGTGTGTGTGTGTGTGTGTGTGTATTGATGGAGGTTGAGTTTATAATGAAGTGCTCTAGCAGGAGGTCTTTGACCTTGTTTTTAGGACAGGACAGAAAAGTTGTTTTCCTTTAATGGTGAGGACACACACAGATACACAAACACACACACACACACACACGTCTGAACCATGTGACATTATTTTTCTAAAATGGTAACGTGTTTTCTGACTGAATAAATACTAAAATTCATCAAATGAGTGGATTAAAGGTAAAAACAATTGAATAAAATACATATTATTTGCCCCTAGTCCACCTCCAGAGGCATTTGTGTTACAGCCACTCATCAAATCCAGACGATGTTGTAGCTACTCTCTCTTTCTCCACAGACAGTTTCAATCACCTTCATGGAAAGAAACATGCTTTAAGAAGCCTGGCACACACACACACACACACACGAGCACAGTGACATGAAGTTAGTTCTGCAGTTATTAAAGAGCGACCTAGAACGGTGCTATTTCTATCGTTCACGTGGGACGTTGGCAGATTTGGGTTAGTGCTTCTGCTTCCTGACTGCTTCCATATGATCAGTTATCTCCTGCGTTAGTCCATGAGCAGGCGCAGCACCACTGTCATACATCAACACTACTGTCAGTGCAGCCCAGTACAAAGGTCAAGATAACTTTAATTTAATAAGTGAAGGAAGTCTACAAATGCATTGCTATTACAGGAAGAAAAAAAACTTGAATCTTCAGTTCAGTCTTCAGTGTGATGCTCAGTGCTCTCCAGTGGTCTGTGATGTATTTCATGGAGTGTTTTTTTTGGTGAACCCTCTTTCCCTCAGCTTGTCTCTTCTACCTCTGCTTGTAGTTTTCTATATTTCCTTATTTCCTAGAATGGCTTTGGCTCCAGAAAACAGTTTTGTTGCTTTCCACCAAAAGTGGAAATACAGACACATAAAACTAGCTGACAGTAGTGGCAGACAGAAAATACAGCAAGGGGGAAGGACATGCAACGGAGGTCTCTTGGCAGAATTAAACCAGGGACGGTGCAGTTTCAATCCATGTACCTCAGACCACTAGGGCACAGGGACCCCCTGGGATAAATCACTGATGGCAGGCAGCCACATCCCTTATTGTCCTTAATCCCAATGTGTTCTTCAGCACCCCAGTCTTGTCTATAGCTACTGTGGGTTTATAGAAATGGGTGTCTGAGCCTCTTCTCTAATGGATTTGTTCCTGGTATGATTGTTGAACATCAGAGCAAAATAACGGCTCAAGACGGATCCCTTTTGATTCTGAGGGGTTGTCACTAAAACCTGGTTTATATCTGAAACATTTTCTCCATTTCAACTTCACTGCAGCTGCAGGAAATATCTAAACTGTTTAAGAGAGGAATAAAAACAGTATAAATATAAAGCAGGTTTTCTCATTGTCTTGAGTTTGCAACACAGTGAAACATCCCTATTTTATTTCAGTGTGACTCTGGCTTGAACCAACAGAGGCCTGAGTCAGACTTGCAATTAATGATGCACCACATTCCCGGGGACCAGCACTGGCTCAAAGCTAGCTCAAGTGCTGGTAACTGAATCTGATTCTCAGCCCAAATTGGCCCAGGTGCACCCTCCCAAAACCAAGCCAAATCAGGCAGCCAAATATGGGCCAGAGCCGGCCCTCATCTGCATTTGTCCCAACTCCCCTATAGCAACCTGGGATACCATAAGCTTAATGTTACGTGCATATACGTGTTCATGAGTGTGTAGTAGCCTATACACCTGCATTTACAGTTTTCATTTCAAACATTTAGCTGACTCTGTCATTCAGAGCGATTTACAATGAGTTGTAGAATAGCATAATCCAAAAACTCCTGGGATTACAAGCTACAAAAAATGGGTCAGAATGCACTTTTAATGCTTGTGAGACCTGGTGGGCAACCTGAACAGCCACATAGAAACGTTTGTAGTTGTAAAACAACCTTCCTAATCCTAATCTTGCCCTGCGTCTGGATTTACAAGCAACCAAATCTGCTTTACTCTCATTCCGGCAGCCCAATGTGCACTATTGTGGTAAGAACAGTCGTGCTCGTCTTTACCAGCATCTATTCAAACATTCAAACGTCTGCATGAAGTCGCTGACTTCTCGTAAAATGTTATTTTTTCCTGTAAAACCCTGTCGATGATCAGAAAACCTTCAAGAGCCACTGGAGCACACAAACATATTTTTGCTGTACAGACTCAAATGAAACTTGTAGACCCGTCAGACGGTGCCCCCAGCATCACGGCGCTCACTATGAGCCCCCTCTGGCTACTGCATCTAACAGAATGACATGCTTCACAGTCTGTAGACAGTGGGTGACTTGAAAAGTCTGTATAATTACCACACCAAGGCTCAGACATGTCAAGTTTCTTTGACTGCAGAAAAAAAAAGATCTGCTCCAGACAGTGACACACATATTATCATTATTATTATTATTATTATAGTTGCGAAAATGACTGCTGTGTGACTCAACAGCCGTCAGTGATGGCGCAAAATGATGATGATTGATAGGTGTCCAAAATGTCACTTCATTATTGAGTAAACCACTGAGTGTTTATTGTATAGGGAGTAATGAGAGAGTGAACGAGGGACTGGTTTCGGACACAGCTTGTGTCATCAGCAGTGACACAGACACGGTTACCATGGACATGGATGCCGTTACTACGGAGACCGCGTGCTGAGAATGCTCTGAGAGCCTTTTAACACGGAGGAGTGTTATTTCCTACGTTACCTTATCTGTGTGTGTGTGTGTGTGCATGCGTGTGTGTGTAACCTGCTGTCACCTCTTGTCACCGGTGGTGTATTGAGGCGCAGTAGAGTTACATAACTAATACAGCAGGTGGATAATGGCTGGAGACACATCAACCACTCTGCTTCGCGGCGACCCTTTTCATGGCGCTGATGGGATATTATCTCAGTTCAATTCGATCCAATTCAACATGCTTTATCCGTAGCAGAGTGAAAGGCAATCTTCCCAGGCAATCAAGATAAAAGATTAAAATTTAGAAGAGTGACAGTTTTTCTTATTTGCAACATTTCTACACTGATTCGCTTCGTCTCCAACACTTTCCAAACAACATTAGATCTGCGATGCCTTCTCTTTGTCTCTGTCTATATGCATCTTTGCAACTCTTTCTATTTCTGTGCATTAAGCTGCAGTCAGCAGTATTAGTCGCTCTGCCACTCGGTAAGTCCCAAAAATGTCAGAAAACGTAACTGCACATGTACTATTTTGAGACACAGCTAAGACTGTACTATCCTAACTGCTGCAGCAGTGTATGTTTGGTTTTTAGGTAAAGCAGAAGGTAGTCAGAGGTGGTGCAAACCGAAAATCATGGAATTCTTCTCAATATTTATTTCAGGTAAAGAGACTAGAAAAACATTTCAGTCAGGACGAGCGCTTTAACGTTTTCTCATTCAAGATGGCCGACCTGTAGGATCTTAAATCACCAGGTTGTGGATAATCAGGAGTTACACACCTGTTCACATTGCATTCACATTGCATAGGACCTGCTGTACATTCTCGCTTCATACCCCTTTTTCTTAATGTGTGTCTGCTTTTTCTGACTGATGGTTTTTCTTCTGCCTTTTTCTTACTTCAGATTACTCTGTCTCAGACTCTTTTTTTCTCTCTCACTTGGGATTAATTGTTACTTAAAGGTTCAGTCTACCGTAAAATTCGAACCAAAGAGTCACACCGCTATCAAAACTCAACTTGCAAAATGAGAGTTTGCCATTACTCTCAAATTGTAATCATTCAATACAAGGACCAACTTTAGAGAACAAAGAAATAGACAGAAGATCTTTTCTAAAGCTGCTAATGGTTTACTTCATGTCTAACCATAGGAGTAAAATAGGCCTATATTTTGAATTATGATCACATGAGAAACACAATTAAATAAAATGCATTTTTTATCTATAACTTTATATGCAAACATACACCAAAATATGTTCAAAAGAAAAAATAGAGATTAGACCTTTTTTCATCTTTCAAATTGATCTGATGACACAAGATTTTGTTCTTAAAAAACAAAAGAAAGAGATAATGAGACAATCCCTTTGAAACCTGGTGCAGTCTGTGTGTTGCTTTCATAGTGAGCAGTCCACACCAGCTACAGGTAATGACCCTGAAACACAAATGTTTACGGGTAGAAGGAGACAGATGTTCGGACAGCCAGCATCTGCTTGGAAAGCCAAGCCGGACCACTTTTTTCCCTCTGCGACCAGCTGTTGTTGTTTATTTGTTTCCAGATGTTTGGGATCTTAAGTCTAGTCCAGTCATATAAAATCTGGTAGCTCAGTGTGTCAGAGGAATTGCAAAGTGCGCTTCTCTCCACTCTGTCAACCTGATTTCTCCCCTTTCTGTCACCACACACACAACTCTGGTCCAAGCCATGTCAGTTAGCCTCTCAGCGCCCTATAAAGGTCAAACATCTGCAAGGAATAATGTCATTATAATATCTTACTACTGTTGTTAAAAGGTGAACGCTATTGGTTTTTTTAATATTTTCAATCTGTTTAAATATTAGCAAGAGTCTCACAATCTGTTCTCTGTGTAGTCTCTAAAAATAAAAAAAGAATAAAAAGTAATATCCCACTCCGCTCTAAAATAGGCTACTGTGTTTGTGGCGAATGTAGTTCACAGCGTGTGATGTGTAGAGCACCCACTGTGATGTAGCACAAAAAGTGTCTGATGTGACGCACAAAAGTTGTGATGTAGCAATCACAGAGCCAGGACTCATTAGTTTGTCTCCCAGCAGAGAGGTATTAATGAAAGCAGAACAGACACAGAAATAGCTGCTCTCCATTCAGCCAACTTATAACTGGCCAACACGCTGCCTGACAGACAGACGGAGAGACGGGGAGACAAGGTAGGTCATACCTTGTGGCCTAAATGATTCAAAGCAGACAGCCTAAGGACTTCTACAGAAACATACAACAAACTATGAAGAGCCAATATTTTCTTGCAGCTTTGCAATAAATGTCCCCTTGAGACTTTGCAATATTAAAACTTCTCATAAATGTACTCCTACCAAGTACATTAGCAGGTATGCATATCTAATGTGGTTTTAATGACTAATTGAGGTATATAAGCTAGCTAACAACAAAGCAGTGAGCCTTGATTGGAAAGTTGATAAGGCTTTTGTCTCAGAGAAATCTCTGTCTCCACGATGATATTATTACTATTTGCGACATCTTAAATTTCCACATATGCATTTCTGTGGCATATTACAATCCCAGTGCTGCTGCTGATGGTTCTTCATTTGGGCTGTTAGCATTCTACAGTTAGCATTAAATACCCAGCTAGCATAAATCATACAATGTGTCTGTGAATTTGTTAGTCTTTACTTTCCTTACTTGTTCACACAGTCTCCTCTTTTACAATTCTAACTAACGCATCATTGTGAAACGTGCTTTGGTGGACATGGATTTTTATTGGGTTTGTTAGTGAAGTCTGTTTTCTTTGGTCAGATTTTACTAAAAGAAATCAGCTGTCCAACAGATTGTGATTCTGAGACAGAAGAGAAAAAAAAAATACAATAAACTTTTAACTCCCCTGACCATAAACAGATTCTGATTTATGTGGTGTCTGGACTACTTGAGCAGAAAATGACATTTGCATCAATCAACTCATGACTCACACCTTAGTCACATTAACTTGTAGGCGCAGAGATAGTCTAATAACATCCTCCCTGAGACAGACTGGCTGAGAGGAGGAAAAGGAGGAAACACAAAGAGGTATGAAATGAAGTTAAATCTCACGTGTTGATTGAGATGTGGGATGGCAAAAACGTCGGCTGCGTTCTAAACCTCCTTGTTTCTCTCTTTAAGGATGTGGAGAGTTAAAACATGTATTCCACCTCTCTACATAAACAACAACCCTTACCCCATGCAGCCAACAGTTAGTGCAGGATTTTATCCAAACCTCCTGACAGTACTGCAAATGCATCCACTTCTAGGGGGGGGGGGGTTACATAGTAGGAATCAAACTAGTCCTAACCCCGTCAGTGTTAGTGCAACACTCTATACGACGAAATGTAGCATCGTACCAGCTCCCTAACTCTCTCCTCAGGACGCCTTTTCTTTTCTTCTAACCCTTTAGAAACTTTCAAAACTCTCAACTTCACACATATCTGAGGCTCTGTTTGCCTCCCATGCAGTGCTGAGGGCTTGTGACGTATCCCTTCGCCCGCCCACCCTCCTGTACCTCCACACTGAGTTCGTCACAAAAGCTAATGAAGACAGTGAGGGTGCATCTCCTCCTCTGGGTGACATAGGGGGGTAAAAAAAAGATAAAACATCATGATACATTTTAGCTTGGCCTAATTTCACACACCAAGTCTTTGGGAGAAGAAGTAGATGTCTAAAAATGCTTCTGAGGGTGAGATACAGAATACCTTGTAGAAGTTCCTCTTCCTAAATATTACTGTACACATTATAGCCACTGTGAAAGACTCCCTGCTTGCATTTCCCCTGCTTCTGTCTATTAGTTTTAAACATTTTTTTATCTGTCATTCCTCCAAGCAGCAAGTCATAACTCCACTCCTCGTATCATCATTGGCTAAAACTTTTTATCCATCCTATTCCTGAGTCAAAATGAAGCAATGCTGTCCTGGGAAAGGGCCAGGCAATGCTGGCCATCCAAACCTCCATGGATGAATAAATGGTTAAATGAAATAAAATAGATGTACTGAAATATCCAGTGAGTGAAATTGCTCTGTCACCATCAGCCCATTCATTACAGAAAGAGAGAAAGTCTGGCATAAGGTGTTTGTCAGAGGTAGAGGATGGAGGAGAAAGAGGATCCTTGGAGGCACTGAAAGAGTTGCATTTATTTGAAAAATGACTTTCCCATGGAGGTGCTACAGCTGAGTGATGACGAGTGATGACTAAGGCTGGAGATGAATAAGAAGCTGCTTTTTGAAACCTCTTGGCACCACAAACGACAGGCAAAGCAGAACGTTGCGGGCCGGAAGACGGAGTCAGAGCTAATTACTTTATTGGTAGATAAGCAGTTTTTAACCTTTCTCCAAATGAAGGGTTTTGCTGAGTACACCATGCTATTTTTGAACACCTGGGAGCTACTGTACCGATTACAGTTTGCAGACTTATACAGTTGGCAGAGAGAAGCCAGGGTTTAAATGTCTTGCTGAAGGACACATCGAGACTGACGGACTCAGAAAGGAGTTAGATTGAACGCGATTGAACCGAGTCTTTTGATTCAATCACGTCTTACAATCAGGTTTTAGTACCAAGAGTCTTCGTAACTGCCTTTGTGTCTGACTGATGGTTCAGAGAATTTTAATAGTACTGGCCAACAATAAGTTGTTACTGTATCTGGTGTTAGCAATAAGCTTTACACAGTACCTGCCAGTAGAGAGTGGTGTCTGCCAGTAGAACAACAGACAGCCAGAAGCGGCATATGCCAGTAAAGAATCGTCCTAAGCCGGTGGGGAGTGGTATATGGAGGTGGAAGAGGAGTAACATACCGTTTTCATGTGGCATACCACTAAGAATCAACATATGACTCTGAAACAAGAGTGGCAGACCACTGGTATGCCGGTGGACGGTGGTATCTGCCAGTGAAATGGGAGTGACAAGTCGCACACAGCAGTGGCATATCAAAATCAGCAGTGAAGAATCAGTATATGCTGGTGAGAAGTGGTATATGACTAGCATACCAAAAACCGACAGTGACATATCACTCAGAATCGACATACGAGTGGCACATGTCAGCCACTCACTCCCAACTCACCTGGCTTTTTCTATTGTATTTTGCACGAGATCTTTTAGGTTTAACCACATAAAACTAAAAGAATCTACGTTTATCTGGTTAAGGGGAAGTGTTTCAATGCAGTGTGTGTGTTTTGGTGTGTATTTGTGCATGTATGGATTGCCATCACATGATCACTTTTTTCCTTGGCAAATTAAGAGTGGATGTTTTCCATCGTCTCCACTCAGGGTAAATGGGAGTTTCACGGTGACCTGTGGGAGAGTTATTGATCAGGTGCTGCAGCTGCCAATACTCTGGTTAAACCTTTGTATTGATTACACATTTCTGTCATAAAAATCTTCATTCATCATTGGTTCATTAATGACCTTTTAACCTGCTGCACTGAGTTTGACCTGCTGCAGTTTAAACACACACACACACACACACACAGACACACGGCACTTAAGACTGATCATTCTGTGGAAACAAAAATTGGTTTTTCATCTGTTACGTGAAGGTTATGGCTCTTACATTACACACGACATACATTTGCTCTGATAAACTGGACCAAAGTTGTTGACACTGACCGACAGGCCGACGATGCAAACTGTATGTTTTTATCATTTAAATAACAATAAAAAACACAATAGAAAGAAAAGAGTGTGGTGCCAGAGACTTAGACAGGACTATTTAAGTTTTACCTATGTTCTTGCAATTCCTGCTGATTACCAATGGAGGTCGATAAAGGTAATAAATGATTTAATGCACTTTTAATCTACTTCCACTTAGGTCAGCTAAAAGGTAAAAATATAAATGTAACCAAAGGTTGTGAGCCAGCCGTGAATTTGTAACACTGTGACGACATTGGCTGAGCCTCAGTCAGCCATCTACTTCCCTCCCTGAAACCTCCTTGGGGATCTGTTCAGTGTGGCGGCGACAGAGAGGATCTGAGGGCGCTGACGTCAGGATGTTTATACATTATTTACTTACACAGGCTTAAATATCTCCAGTGCATATCATTTCCATACAAATTGGTGCTTCCTATTGCTTTGATTTAAATACACCGGGAGAGTGTGGCCCAATATATAATGTACTTTATCGTGTTTGTAGAACAAACTTTAATACATTTGGTGAAAGGGTGGTTATACGCTGATAGAGAGACAACCACAGACAGACAGAGAGAAGAGAGAGAGAGAGAGGAAAACAAGGGAGGGACTCGGAAAAAAAAATCTGTCAAGACACAAAAGAGAAGGAGACAGAGTTAAAAAGAGCGAGACAGCGTGTGAGCGACAGGAACAAGATAGAGAAAGAAAAGATAAAGATAGAAGGAGAGGCTGACAGCATCACTGAAGTGTGATATAATAAAAGGGAGGGAGAAAGAAACATTTTCCAGAGAATTACAATGCTGATATTTATCTTCATTGTGATACAGACTAGACCCCGTAAAATAAACTGTGTTCATCCACTGATTGATAAAAGCCAAAGGAGTCTTAAATAGGTTGTTTATAACAAAGCCATGCAGTAGTTACATCACACTCAGCATTTAACTGAATGCTCAACCAGAGATGCTCTCAATGAACACTATGATAAAAATGAGAGTGAGGCAACACAAAGCAGTTTGAAGCAGCTTATTTGAGCATCAGAATGTTTTCTACCTTTTAGTTTAGGTTATTTGGGTACTCACGATGTTAAAATGTGTTAAGGTACATTCAAAAGAAGACACATGCAAGCCCTCATTTAATGACTTTTGGTAATACGCTTGTTAGTGTGTCTGCCAGAGTAAGATGAGAAGATCGATATCAGTTTCATTTCTGTACACTGTATCCAGTACAGATATAGGTCCAGGCCATGTTTTGCCTAGCTTAGCATAAAGACTTGAATCAGTGGGATACGATTGGCAGAGCTCCAAAGGTGAAAACAAGTATATATAAACAAGTCTACAGCCAGCAGCTAGCAGCTCTATGAGGCTCTGAGCTGAATGATAACATCGGCATGCTAACATGCTCAGAACAACGATATGCTGATGTTTAGCAGGTAATGTTTACCATCTTAGTTTAGCAGGTTAGCATGCTAATAATTAGCATAAAAACACAAAGTACAGCTGAGGCTGATCTCATTAGTTTTGCAGGTATCTGGTCAAGTACTGTACAAAATAAAATTGTCACCTCATGGTGGCGCTAGAAGAAAGGTCAGGGGACCAAAGTCAGTAGGTTTCATTCTTTAAGGGACCCTGAATGTTTGTACACAATTTGGTGGCAGTTCATCCAGTAGTTGCTGAGATATTTCAGTCTGGACCAAAGTGGACCGACAGACAGACGGACAGACCAACGAGCACTGCATCAAAAATACACAAGAAGCGTATATTTAAAAAAATAAATTCACATGTAAAAAAGACAGCGTTTCAGTTGATCAGTTGGCAGCTTTGATAGAGCTACGCCTCCTGCTTTCAGTCTTCATGCTAAGATAGGTTAAACATGTACCAGACCTGCAGTGAACACACACAAAAGTCCAGATGTACTGAGGAGTTGTAATTCTCAAGAAACTCAAGAAATACATCTTTATATTGTACTAACTCCCTAAAGTTTCAGAGACTTAACCTAAGTGACATACTGAAAAGATTCTGATGAAATCCCTTACTGAATACAAAACCCAATCTTTTGGCTTTCGCGTCCTCATCCTTCCTCTTCTACTTGGGAGCAATGGCTGGGCAGTTTTACTGTGTTGCTGCAGGAAGAACAAATCACTTTAAGGGGGACCAATTCTGTTGGTGCTTCCAATTAAATAAATTTAACATGATTTTGGCTGGATCTTTGACCAAGAAAACACACGCGCACACACACACACACACACACACACACACACACACACAAACACACACACACTCAAATAGCACTTGTGTTAGCACTCACTCACTCACACACACAGTCCTCTCTCCTCTATTATAGCTGGCACTGTGGTGATTTGTTCTCGCCAAGGTGTGTATTGAGACTGCGGGGTGGCGGGGAGGAATAACTGGCCCAGGATGGAAGAAGAGGCTCCAACAAGGACTTTTTAAAATTAGGAAAATGTCTGAGCAATGACTTTTGGAAATGAAGACTGCTCTGAAGACTCAACTATTGCAAAGACTTGATGGAATTAGAAAAGCCTTCCAAAAGAGCTCCTGAAGCCAAGTAAAAAACTGAAATGAAATAGTTTCGTATTGACACTAAAGGCCATTTCTAAGGACACCACCTCCAGAATATGTTACTCAAACAATGTTCAGTATTTTGCACAAACCCAAACCTAGACCTTTTTCACAAGCAATAACCATCACTGAAGTTTATTTAGTTGAGCCACCTTATCCACCCTCCCTCTGAGTGCTTTATACACTCCGACGGCCTAACAGCTGTTACGGTTTGAAATTTTTATTGTATCAGATGACAGCATGTCGTGTTGCTTTGGCTGTGAATCTTGATAATTCACCACGCAAATAGGACACACTCTGATGAACGATGGCTCGTACTGAAGTTAGAGCAAACATCAGAATCAGAAACACTTTGTTGACAGGTGTGAGGTTCACATGTGGAAGTGTCACAAGGTGCAAACGTTAAATAAAAATCAGAGACACACACACTGCACAGAAAGAAGAGTACTGAGTTTGGAAGCCATCTGAAACATTTTGCATAATAAAAAGTAACTTTTTGAAGATATCAGGTATCGTTAAGACCTCCAAATTAAACACAATATGTTGTTTGTCTCTAGAACAACACATGTAAGCGTTTTCGGCTTCCCAAAAATCATTTCAAATAACTGTCAGAAGACTACTGCTATCTGTTTTATGACGTGACAACGCTGCAACGTTAAGGTTTAGGTTGAGTTTAGGCACAAAAACAACTTGGTTAGGTTTAAGGAAGGATCACGTTTTGAGTTAAAAGGACTACTTCATTAAGGTAAGGGGCGCTTCATCATCATGGTTGCAATAATAACCACTTGGTTAAGGTTAAGGAAAGGCCGTGGTCATGGTTAAAAGAAACTAATGTTGACTGTCGGTAGGAGACAGGAAACGAACAGCGGTCTCCCGTGTTAAAGTCCCACGTTTTGTTGACCCACCCCGATGTCCTCCCTACGCTGACTTTGTGGCTCACATCACCTGACTTCCTCCTCTGCACCTGATGGACAATACTCCTAATTCCTGCAACCACTAGAGGCCTTTGTCACTTTAATGAAAATAAATGTTGTTTCTTGGTGATTTGCCATCATTTTTCATCTCGTGTTTTTGTGGAATGCATTGATGTAAAGTTTGTAGCACTTTTTTTCCCCCTGCAGCACCAAAAATCTCATCTTAACAAGTAATTTTGTCTATTTGAGTCCTCTCTGAGTCAAACAATGGCTGCAGTGTAAAAGAGATATAGAGCATGTTGGATTATAAAGAGACGTCAACACCTATTCTGACAAAATGATTGACGGGACATGAAAATAAGACCCATTATGTCTTGATTATAAAATTCTTGGTGCATGGTAAATTGTGGTGGTAAAAAATTCTAGCTACTGAATGTCAAAAACAACTTCTTTCTAAAATTCACATTATGGATTTTGGAATCAATCTCTTCAGTTATACGCACAGAGAATTTGAAACTCTGAAAGTTTGAAATATCAACATTGAGCTGAGAGAAAATGTGATGACACTATTGAGAACAAAAAACCAAAATCATCTTTAAACAAAGTGATGGTGGCAAATCTCGTGCTCTTGAACGCCCCCCAAATGCTCATAATCAAAGTGAGCAACAAACAGCATCTTAATGACTGGACAAAGCAAGCAGTCAGCTGTATGTAGAGAAAAGTGCTTCATGTACTGCTCGCCCCTCGGTTCAGTCAGTACAGCTTTATGCCTCACCATAAAAACACCTTTACAGTGATTCTGTATCCTCACATTCATTTAATTAACATACCAAAGCTAAGGGAAATGTTAACCGCAGCGTGCAGGTGTCATTAGAGATCTTGTAACTCCATTGCAAGTGCACTTCAAGAAATTACACCGAAAATTAAATTAGATCTAATGTGTGTCCACCTTCACATTCAATTAATTTTGCAACACTGCAGCAAAGAGAAGAAACATCTGATGATTCTCTAACTTGAGGTTCATCAAAAGGTATCACAAAAGTATTAGATTCAATAAGATTCATTAATACAGTAAGACCTGATTATCACGTCACATAATTGCACAAACTTAATTTGATTAGCAATGTGACACCAAAAGTGGCATAACCGCTGATATTAAAGATTCACTTTAGGTGTATTATGTTTATCTTCACTGCTCTATCATGAAATAGGGATCCTAAACAAACAATAAAGTTGAGAGATGTGTATTCACTCTCTTTGATTCAGCAGCACAGCACCAGTGACGCAGGAGGTGGAGGAAAGGTGTGGTTGTGAGCTAATACGGCTTTGGGCACAAATTAGTGCATCAAAAAGCGCATGCATATGTGAGAAACTCAAATTCCATACCAATAAGTGTGCTCGCAGAATTCAACCCTATCTCTTACAAATTACATTTATATACTGGAAGGAAGTATGACACATCCTTATGTTGCACAAATGTCATAGTGAGGAGGCCGATGATTGAGTGTACAGAGCACAGGACTTTTGGGAAATTAATCATTTTCTGGCGGAGAGTTAGATGAGAAGATTGATACCACTCTCATATCTGTCCGTTAGCTTAGCTTAGCACAAAGACTGGAAACTGGGGGAAACAGCTAGCCTGGCTCTGTCAAAAGGTAACACAATCAGCTACATTTATATACTGGAAGGAAGTATGACACATCCTTATGTTGCACAAATGTCACAGTGAGGATGCTGATGATTGGGCGTACAGAGCACAGGACTCTGTGGACAGAGGAGATTGGAGTTCACTCAACACTTAGTTAAAGCAAAAGCTCAAAATGTTGGGAAATTACTTTCTGGGGGAGAATAAGATGAGAAGATCGATACCACTCTCATATCTGTCCGTTAAAAAGAAAGCTACAGCAGCCAGTTAGCTTAGCTTAGCACAAAGACTGGAAACTGGGGGAAACAGCTAGCCTGGGTCTGTCAAAAGGTAACAAAATCCGCTAACAGCACCTCTAAAGTTCACTGTTAACCATCTGCTGGCTGTAGCCTTACATTTAATAGACAGATAGAGAGTGGTATCAATCTTCTTGTAACTCTCCACCAGAAAGCAAATACGTGTATTTCCCAAAGAGGCAGGTCATAGCAGAAGAAGAAAGAAAAGGAGAGAAGAGCGTAAGGAGAGATGAAGACGAGAGAGAACAGGAGGTGAAGGCAGAAAATTAGAGGCGATGAGGGGTGAAGACTGAAGGGGAGGGGCACAGTAGGAGAGGCTGAGGAAAAGATGAATGACGGGAGGAGAGGAGAGGAAAAGAAAGAAAGAGGGAAAATGGAATAGGGAAGAGAGGGAAATAAACAGAGGTGTGAGGAAGATCTGTTCGAGAGGAAAGGAAGACAGGGGAGAAGGAAAGAAGAGAAGAAGAGCTGATTAGTAAGGAGAGACCAGATGGGGATACACAAAGAGGCAGAGGGAGAAGAGGAGAGTAAAAGGTCAAAGTGAAAGGAAGATACGAGGAAGAATCAGGCCTTTTCCTGCTCTTAACTAATATTTCAATTTCAATACTAACAGACGCTCGTATCAGAACAATTTACAAGCTGCCGGAGCAGGGAGGGAGGATTTAACCTGTCATCAGAGACAATGGGAGGTGGCTGTCAAAGCTCGGCGGATCAACACATTCAAATTGCCTCTCAGTGATTCCCTGTCACCACCGCACAAAGCCCGGCTGTTAACCGGCTGTGGCATTAAGAATGAAATCACACTCTCGTTCATTATGTAACGGTATGTTTGAAGAGGCATTGCAGAGCTCGCCTCATGTGGCTTTGTCTCCACTTGAAGCCCACATGACAAGCTGACTTCCTGCTCTCAGTCTGGCACAATGCAGCCTGTCAGGACAGTCGGGCCTGTTGGAAGTGCATCATTCAGTTCTTCATTTTCCACCTATCTCCCTCCTTGCATCCTCCTCCATCCACAAACCCTTTCTTCATGACTCCATCTCTCCCTAGTGTCTGCTCTGCACCTCTATTTGGATCTCCATGTGTTCTCAGGTGGCATCTTCACCACAGGAGAAAAATCCATTTTTTTTTTGAGGCAGAAGGAGAGCGTGAGCAGTAAAGTGCAGGAAAAATGGCGACATGTATTGCTGCTCTTTAATTGGTGAGATATCATGCTGCTGCCGGTGTTACTGTTCTCTCACTATTAGGGTCTGTTTTCAGGTCCACCATACTTTGGGTCTGGTCTTGTTATCCTCAGCTCTGTGCTGATCGGGTCTGACTGTCCTTGGGTCCCTTAGGGATTGGATCTCTTTTGTTGGAAAATTAATCGATGCACGTCCGGTTTGGGTAGGTTTTCCATGGGTCCGTTTCAGATCGGCTACTTGTGAAGACCGAATAAACACACACTGCTAAAACAATCCAGAAGTCAATTTTAGCGAAAAAAGCGAAAAGGGTGTTTTGAGGCTCCCGCACTCGATTGAATGGGCGTTATCAATGGTTATCAGCCTCATAGATATGGGTTAGTAGTAGTAGTAATGGGTGATAACAGCCTTCCTCCTGAACCTACTACTAGGTTTACTAAGCCTCTACTAGCCCATATACTTGGGACAGATGTGTGATGATAACACCTATTCAGTAGCCTGATAACAGTCTAATGGGCTCTTTGAGTTCAGTCTGAAGAGTGAAATTCCAGAAAAAGCTGAACTTGCCGACATTAAATCTTTGTCCTCTCACTGCTCTTTAGTTGTTCGTTTGGTAAAGATGAGCATACTGTCTGACGTCATATTGCATTATGAACCCCGGGTAATGGAAGTCTAATTAATCAGACCTCTCCCGAACATGTGGCGCTGCTGATGTGCACCGCTGCCTGGTGCATCCTGCTGAGAAACACTGCATTGAAACAACAACTACAGCCATTATTCCTGCTTCAGACTACAACACACTGAAGAACACCTTCCCTGCTCCCATACTGCTCAGTATAACAAATGAACACCTGCAGCCTTCACCTCCTCCTCCTCCTCCTCCTCCTCCTCCCTATAGAATAGACCTCCTTTCCAGGCAGTCCATTTTGTACTCCTGACTTTTCTGGGTCATCTCTCCAGCTCAGAAGCACACCAGAGACCTCTCTCCTCCTCTCTTTCTCCCCCATTTCTCCTCCGTTCTTTCTCCTCCATAACTCATATCTTTGACACCAGCTCCATGCATCTTTCTGCCTCATTTCTGGTACTATACATTACTGTAGCCCCAGCTGCGGCACTAATCTTTTCACTACATTTCTTTCATTAAAAACACAACTTTATTGGCGTTATAAGATTTACTTCGACTTGGAAACCTAATTGTATGTGTGCGTTTCCTTCATCTCTCCTTTTTGTCCTTCCTGTGCTTTGGCCTCCATGTGACTTGACAGCAGGGAGATGGAGTGATGATACAATGAAGGGAAGGAGAGGAGGGAGTGAGGGAGGAAAGAGAGGATACAAGACAAGGGTAACGAGCAAGGAGGGGAAAAGAGACCTACTGAGTCATTTTAATTTTTCAATTCTCACTTCCTTCCTCCCTCTCCATGCTGTTCTTTCACCTCCATCACTCTCCTCTCCTTCCTTTTCTGTCCCTCCATCTCCCTCTCGTTGCATGTGACCCCTGGTTGATGTATGATTGATGCTGCTTTCCTCTCTCCATATCTATTCCTACCTGCCTCTTTCCACTCATCCCCCTCTCCTTTGCATCATCCTCCTTTCTTTCTTTACTCCCTCCACCTCTGCTCCAACATCCATTAGTCTCAACTCTGTTTACATTTGTCCCTCCATCCTCCTCTCTCTTCCTCTCTATTTACTTTCCATCCTTCCTTCCTTCCTTCCTTCCTTCCTTTCTTCCTTCCTTCCCTTTGCTCTTTTCCCATTCGTCCTCTGATTCGTTGAAAACTAATGGTCCCGATCCTCCCACAATAAGTGACATCTGCTATTGCTGCTATTATGACGCCATAATACCTGATGCATGTTCATACTACACACACATTTAGCTGACACTCTCATTCATTCATTTTTAGCTAAAGGGGAGTTTTGGTAGTGAAACGTGGCTTCTGCAGAGTTTAAACCTTTCACAGCAGTCTCTCTGATTTCTGTATCATGCACACAGAAACAAACATAACATAAACATAAACCTATAACGTATAACCTTGCCTTCAACCTAAATGTAATGTTAGTTCTAATCTTCACCAAAAAACTAAGATTTAGTCCGAAATTAGGCGCTTAAGGAAGTGAGGGGCCAAAATAAATCCCCACTTTGGAAGATTTTCCTCATTTTTCTCTTCTTGTGAGAACATTTGGTCCCTACAAGCAGAGAATTACAGCAGCATACACTCTCACACAAAGAAGTATAGACTCAATTAGTCTCCCTGAGCAGCAGCAGCAGCAGCGCCTGTTCAGTTTCTATATTAGAGATTTTTTTTCTCCACCTGATTAATGGGAAGATCAGAATGAACAAGAACAAGCCTGAGAGGGGAAAAAAATCCTCCCTAAAACACTTAAACATAAGTCTTTTAAAAATTGCTTTTGGCAATGTACCTCTGCTTTCTCTGGCCATTTGCTTCAGTGCACAGTAGCATGTAATAGTTTAGTCGTTATCAGTAACATGGACCCAGTTATTTATAGAATTTGATTACATAAAAAGTTATGTATAAAGGTGTGAAGTACGATATAAGTAAGTATATAAAAAATGTACTTAAAGTGGTAATAGACTAGTTTTTTTGCTTTAACTTATAATTATGAAGTAGATGTTGATTGCATATTGTAATTGCTATAGAATAATGACACCATTGGCATTTAGATTGGTGCCCTTTAAACCTCGCTTTCACTGTGTAATGCTGTCTGCCGCCAGGTACGATCTCCCGGGAAAATGAAGGTAGGTCAACCATTGGGCAACCAAAACAGAAAGAGGATAGCGCTTTGGTTTTCCCCGGTAGCTATCGGTAGCTATCCCCAGCTAGCAGTAATGGCAGACGGTGGAACAAATGGAGTAATTGTGGAAACTCTACCCGGCAAAAGAAAAAGAGCCCCGTTTGTGGAGGAGGCAAAGAAGGCGAAGAGGGACAGTGATAAAAAACCAAGGTACAACAAGAGTGAACCTCGGATGGACATTCACTCGATGGAGAGAGCTCCGGGACTTGAGAGGGCTCCAAACCGACATTCAAATAAGTAACTAAACCTGCCTACTTATTAATACTACTGGGTGTTTTACTCTGCCTTTGTCACAGCACTGAGATCAGGGTTTCTAGTTTAAACTGGGGTTCTTACGGTTGTTTCTTTCTTTGGACAGCCGGGACAGCCACTAGCCGGGCTGTTAGCGGTGCAGTGTGTCCTGTGTTGTTGGTAGTTGCTAGGCTCTGAGCAAAATGGAAAGCGATCCGGTTGTCTTTGCGACAGCGGCGGCAACAATAATACCACCTGGAAACGCTAGGGGAAGAAGTTGTCTGTATCCACTTTAAGTATATGAACTTTTAAGGGAGTAAAATTCAGCTCTAGCATTAGTGTTTCCACCACTGGTGATATAAAACAGAGGTGGTAAACACTTCTCTTTAGAGTTGTCATTTTGCACCAACATTTAGAAATCATACAGGAAGAAGAAGAGGCACAAGTTCAGTTTCTACACCCAGATATCGTATTGCTGAACTGGAAAACCTCTGACTATGTTATTCAAATCCCTTTTCTCCACTTTCATGTAAAAACCACAGCTGAAAGCAACAAGTAAACACCAATCGTCTGGGGGGATTTCAAGAAGCCTTCTGGGAATTGTAGGAAATTACCTGCAGTGGAAGATGAGAAAATGTGAGGGACAGTGAGTAACTTCTGGAATACATTATGAATTTTAGGGGGATTTCTCCTTTATGACGAATGGATGCTGCATGTTGGTTTGTGTCGGACAGGTGATGAGATGGACAGATCGATGAGTAAACATGTTTTACATTTACTCTGTAAATGCACGAGAATCGGCTCAGCTGTCAGTCTGTCACCAAGAGCGGTGAAATCTGACACCTGAGCTGCTAGATAACGTGTGTGTGTGTGTGTGTGTGTGTGTGTGTGTGTGTGTGAGAGAGTGTGTTCTGTCTGCTGATCATCTGGGGAGACATGAGAACAGAGAGGAAAAGCAGCAAAGTGTAATTCAGGTCAAAGAGAGAGACGTGAGGAGAAGTTGGGATTTATGTATGTATGAGACAGTAGAGAGTAAAATCTAAACTCACCTCACCTGCCTTTTGATTTAAAGGTTACTTACCTTTTAAGGTGGACATTAGTCTTTATCACTCAGTGAAGACAACCAAAATGATAACTGAATTTGAGCTAGTTGACAGTTTATTAGTTCCTACTAGCTAAACCTTTTGCTTTTGTAATCTACTTTCTACTTTATTGATATTTCCATGTTTGATGTGACTTCTTTTTTGCTTTCTGAAAAGATTTTGTTCATGTGTTTTTGTTTCGTAGAACATTGGTTCTTATTTTCTAAGATATCTTAATGTCAGACACTGAATGTCTGTCCATATTTTGTCCACCTCCATTGTTTCACAACGTTATAACTTACATTGAGGTATGATTTACTGTGTACTGTAAAAAAGTGGTAATTGAGTGTATAGACAGCGATTATTCGCTATATTACTGCTTACAACTTATTTGCTGACATAATTGGAATTGAAAGGTTGTCATCCTGTCACTCTATCTGTCGTTTAGCGAGACTGAAATTTAAGGACAGATTTGATGTCAACATGATGCTCAGCTGATCGGATTTTAGTAGAAGATTTCCCCCAACACCTGCCACGCTCTTGTAGATTTGCATCATTATTATATATCATCATATTTCATCATCTCACCTGTACCTGTAGCAGCATTCCCACACCATCGCTGCCCCTTTTGATTTTCCAACACTAAGATAACAACACGGTGGGAACGTCAGATGTTCGGGTCTTCAACATCAGCTGCTAAAACTGTTGTAAATTCCAAAGTAACACTAAACACACATAAACAGCAGTTCGGGTTTGTCACGCAGGGGAAGTGTTCTACCTCCTATTTTATTACTTCACTTGATGCTCTGCTGCTGAGAGGAACAGACTTCCTTCCTGTCCTGTCAGTGAAACATATTTGAATTCAACTGAACTGAAGTGAGCGAGTGGAAAAAAAAGTAAACAAAGCAAGTGGTGGGGGGTGGGGGGGCAAATTAAAAGGCAATTTAAGGTGGAAAGGCAGAATTAACCCACAAACAGGATTTTTTAAACCGCAGAGTGAAAAGGGGGCTGAGAGACAGAGAAAGCTTGACAGAGAGACACTGGAGCCAAAAAGGAGAGAGAGAGAATTAACCTGCAATCAGGCCTCTATTTAGCTGCAGTCAACCACAATCAGCAGCCATATTAGCATTTAATTAGACTGAGAGCCACAAACCACGGCCTGCCGCTCCGCTCTGATTACCTCACACACTGCTTTCATATCTGTGTGTGCACGTGTGTGTAGAGACTTGTGTATTTGTGTGGGTACATGTGCAGCCACAATCATACAAGTGTTTAAATGTGTGTGTCTGGGCATGGGAAGACCTGTATTTGTGAATGCATGATACAGGTGTGTGTTTGTGTTAGCGAGAGCCTGAGAGAGCCTCATTCCTGTCTAATGCTCACACCAATGTATGAGCGTGTGCGTTGGTGCGTCCAGAGGAACAAAAGAACGTCGGCAGGTTGAAATCTGTTCCCGAGTGCAAAAAAATTATTCACACCTTCATACAGGAGATGTTTCCAGCATGCCGCCCTTCATCAGACTGGTTTTGGTTGGCGTCAGTAAACACAGACACACCTTGGAAGCAGGTGACAGTGTGAATTAGCTTTGGCAAGGATCTTTTTGTGTGTGCGTCCTGTGTGGTTTCCCCCAAAGACGCCTAACATCATTGGGATCCAATTTTCCAGGAAATCTGTTAAATGTATAGATATGCTATATGACAGCCGACCCAGCACTTTGTAATCATGCGTTGTTTTCCCAGTTTCCTCGACTCAGAGAGAAGCCCAAACACAACTAAACTCATTTTACCTACCATTTTAAGGTGACATGTAAGGTGAATCTTACAATGAAAAGTGTGAAAATTAAATCATGGGAAGTAATATCAAACATATGTAAAGAACGTAGGATGTCCCATTTAATAAGACCGGCTGTATTCGAAACCGCCAACTATACTAGCAGTACGTAATGATTTGGCCAAAATGTAGCATGAAGTATGCAGAAAAAATCTCCAGTATGCATCGTCCAGTCTACCGCGCCTGCGGTGTCCCACAATGCAAAGCGCTGGAAGGTCAGGCAACCAGTTTGATTCAAGCAAGGATAAGAAGGGTAATGTTACGCTTCCAAAGCAATAGAAATACCGGGAGAACTACCTCCAACTCACATTACATTTGCAGTGAAGTAACATAATATAACTTCTCTTTTTTTCACAATAGCGGTGATTTGCCATTAGCCGTGCTATTGTTTACTTCCGCTTTCCAAAACCAGAAACCAGCTAAGCCTGGCCTAGCATACTGCTAAATTAATCAATTTGACAGTTTCATACATACTGCATACTATTATGAAAAGCAGTACACAGTATGTAGTACATGTAGTACATGCTGCGTACTGCGTTCATTGGTAGGATGTAGTAGGCGGTTTCGAATATGGCATAAGAGTCTACAGCCATCCTAACGGCTCTTTGAGGCTGTACTTGGGTACAGTGGTGCTTAGAGCTAAATGCTAACGTCAGCATTTTAACATGCTCACAATGACAATTAGCAGGTATGATGTTTACAATGCTCACCATCTTAGTTTAGTAAAATGTTGACTGCATGGTGGAGCTACACGAAAAGTCAGAAGAGTGATCACCAAAGTTGTTACAATTCATCTAACATATTATATATATAATACACATTTGTCACCTATGCGACAAAATTAGTTGTCCTTGTTTGTAAGTAGCGAGAGAGAGAGAGAAAGAAAAGGAGAGAGGAGACAGAGAGACGGCTTTACTGCTGTTACATTAAGTACAGCCACAAAGCATCTAAATGAGCTGCAAACATGTATTCAATATTCTTGTAAAACAACTCCAAACCATATTAAATGTGGCTGCTGAAGAACAGATGCTCTGCTTCTGAAACACTCCCGGTGGACATCCGGAGGTAGGTTACATGCATCCTAGATGGCATTTCACCACAGGACATCACATTATATTAATATTGATACTAATATCGAATGGCTGCAAGACCCACAAGAAAAGAAACACATATGCTTGATGACAATAACAGCATCCCGGATTATGTCAGGAAGTCATGGTGTCAGTTAAATGAGAGCACGCCGACCTCGACAATGACTACCAGCACAACGACCCTGAAAACATGTGAGCATTAAGGCATGCATAACACATATTATGATAATGACTACACTTAAAACTATTCTGGGGGCATTTGTATGCCTTTATTACATGAGTGCAGTAGAGAGGACAGGGAAGAGAGGGATGGGGAATGACATGCATCAAAGGTCCCTGGCAGGATGTGAACCAGGAGGGTAATATTCAGTCATGGTTGTGCAGAAAGGACAACTCGTACAAAACTCAGTGAAAGCTAACGATTATGGAGCTGTTGACCTGTGGTTTAGGAGCACCTTAACCCTGAGTACACTAAGTCCACAATGTTTAGGGGGATTAGCTTTACTGGCACAGGTAAGATATTGACTTTGACCAGGGTGATTAAAAGTGATCGTAGTCCTGTGCACAGCAGAGTTATCTGTGATCATTACAGGCCACGAGCCCCTATGAGAGTTCAGGACGAATCTGTTAACGCACGTCAATTTGTCAATTCTACTGTCTGAAAAACAGATCACAATCATTTTCAGTGCTCCTCAAATTCTACCCTTTCCCAGCTTTGTGTCTCATTGAGAATCGGATTGCACAAAAGCGATTAGTTGCCCTGCAGTTGTGTGTGTTGCTGAGATGCAGCAGGTGTAAGGGGCAGCAAGATATTTCTAAAAAAGAGCTGCCCTCTCAGAGCTTTGGCCGAACGGTTTGGTTAGACTGAGCTGCTGCAAGTCTTGGATTGAAAATGAAAATGTGATTTGCTATGTAAATAATTACAACAGGTGGTTTCAGCCAAACAGACTATTTGGTCGTGTCCCAGCTGTTCCAACATTTTCCAACTGTGTGAAAAAAATGCTGCTGACCAATGCTGCGGCCGTTTGTTCTCTCACGTTTTTTTAATACTGTTATCATGAAACTGTTGGTGATTAAACAGCAGCACTTAAGCGCTTAAAATCACAGTAACATGCCCAGGTTTACCTGTTAGGTGGCACGGGGCAAAAATTTGCTGTTGGGCCAACCTCCCACGTATCGCTCTCTGTGCAATGTGTAAGATTCTAAATAATTATTGTGAAATGAACACTTAAGATTTCTATAGTCTGTTATTCAATGAGCTTTCAAGTGACATTTCAGAGGATAAAATCACTTGTAGTTTTGTATGACGGCATGCAACACATACACTATATATTGCACTTATGCACTGATGTATTTCATTTTGTTATGTTCATGCATTATGTTGGCTAAGTGGACATCTGCCATTCAGCCATCAGCCCTGTGACGTTTATCAGTCATATCTGTATTGTCAATGTTAGCAGGTATTTTCACTGTCATTTAATATGGTTATTATCTTTTCAAAAAAATAGATTAATCATTTACTCCATAAAATGTCAGATCAGTGAAAAATGGCCATCACAAATTAGTTTGTTTGTCCAACCAACAGTCCAAATACCAAACGCATTCATTTCAAATGACATAAAACAGAGAAAAGCAGCAAACCATCACATTTGAGAATGTTTGGTATTTTTGCACTTATTGTTCACAATATACAGAAAATAACAATGTGCCTTGAGCTAAGTCAAACCACTGGATCACATTGGATCTAACATTTAACAATTTAACATATAACATGAATAAAAATGTGAATTTTGGATACTGGACAAATCAGCATAAGGTAAATACAATAGTAAACATAAACAAGGTACAAGGTTTTTGCAGGACATGTGATTTACTGAATGAGACTGTCCCCTGAGCCATGACAGATTTACATAACACACTGCCTGACGTGTGGATGGAAACATCAGTTTTCCAGCAGACAGGTGGCAAATAACATGTGCCTTGTGTCCTATGTTTTATGTATGGCTCCATCAATCTTATTGTGGTTGTATGCGCCTGTGTGTGTGTGTGTGTGTGCCATTCCCACTCACCCCCATCGTCCTCATCAAAGGAGTTCATGCAGGGGAAGTAGATGGCGAGGGCCTCGAAGGATGCTGACAGGCTGATGCGGCTCTGCGATCTTTCCATGTAGAGGCCCGCCGTCGGGCCCGGGTCGGCCGGCTTGGCCAAGCGCGGCTGGGCATTCTTCACGCGGAGTACGGCTCGCGGCGTCTTGGATGGCTGTCAGCTGCCCCCCACGGCAGATCCACCTCACCCCAGAAAGAAGAGTCAAGCAAGATGCCCCAAGACGCTCACACCGAATAAAATCGGTGCGGAAACTTACTTGCAGCAAGTGGCAGCAGAAGTTGACATCAAAGATGCTCTTTCTCTGAACATTAGACAAAATGCAAGCTCCTCTGGTGCAAAATCATCCTTGTGAAGTAAGATATCTTTCTGTCGGTTGCTCACTTTTGATGAGGTTGAGTGTCCTAATAAATGATATCTTTGTTTACGCTGTTTTTTAACTGAACATCTATCTGAGGCTGTGCGTAGCAGAGTTGAATCTCTCTCTTCCTGTCATTGCTGCTCTAGCTTTTGGATTCTTGTTTTGCTTCCGCTCTCAGGCAGATGCTGGTGCACATCCTCCTGTTCATGCCCTTTTGTCCTCACAAGTCCAGGTGACAGTCTGATGGACTTATTGTTGTCTGGTTGTGGATCTTTCCTGCTTCTTCACGCTGATAAAACCTGATCTTGCTCTTTTCGTTTCACAGCAAAACTCCCTGAACTCTGCGCTCGGCATGTCAGCCTAACATCCTCCTCCTGCTTGTGCATTCACAGCTCGGATGCCTGGTCTTCTTCAGGTCTCGTGAAGGAAGGAGGATGGGAGGAGACGCTGGTGGTAGAGGTGATGTTGACGCCCAGCTTGAAACGTGTTGCTTTCCGACTGAATCAAAGCTTTTCGTTTCTGTTGCTCAGCGTTGTCATTTCCTCGTGCTTTAACAGGGCAAAAGCATTTCTTTCACACAGATAAACTGACTTTACAAAACCCCAGGAGACATCAGCTGCAGGAGCCGTTGCAAATTTGCTTCGTTTCCGAGCCCAGATCAGCATCAGTTGCAGCAACAATTGCAACTGGGGGCAATCTGTTGCTTCTGCTTTGATTTGAACTGTACTGCAGTTAATGTTCTGCTGTAAATGTTCTTAATGTTATGTTGCTGTCTGCGAGGTTTGCTGCCTTCCTCTCTCCTCCGTCAGTCCTGTGTCGCTCCGTTGCCGTGCCGATGCTCCACTCGCTGTCTGCTCCTGAGACGGGAAAGGACAGAGAGAGAGCGAGAGATGAAGAGAGAGAGAGACAGAGAGAGAGACAGAGAGAGAGAGGCTGTACTGTTTAACAGCTTGTGTCTGACTGGACTCATTCACTGGTGAGCTGCATGGAGAGCGAGAGAGAGAGAGAGAGCAGGGGGAAAAGAGAGTGAGGGAGAGAGGGAGGAGGGGGGACAGAGGGGATGGAGAGCAGACTGTTGCTGGCAGCCCGACCAATCAAAATGTGGATGAGGGAATATGGGCGTGGTTTGGGGACAGTGGAGGCAATGCAGGGCAGGACAAGTTTACAATGTCTCTCTCTCTCTCTCTCTCTCAATTTCAATTCAATATGCTTTATTGGCATGAATGTAACAAGACAAAATTGCCAAAGCATCAGGTAATGACATTAAAAAAGAAGAAGAAAAAGGTACATTTCATAAAATCAAGAAAATAGCAGATAACGTATATACACGTGTGTGTTTGTCTCTCTCTCTCTCTCCATCTCCTCGAGTCTCTCGATATCGGTGGTCACCAACCTTTTCCAAGCAAAGATCATCAGAAATACATGAATCAAAGCCCAGAGAGAGAGGTTCTCAAATACTGAATGATTTTTTTATGCAGAACCATTTAACTACAGATATGACTATAAGAAAGACCCTAACCTCCACCCAAAACCGGCCTAGAAGACACAACTTCAAATGTGAACAACTGCAATATTTGAGAACGAGGCAGATCTGCAGGCAACAGGTCAACAACAGGTGTTTTTCCTTGGGGTTGGTAGACCAGTGTCATGCCATGCCATAAGCAGCCATAATATGTTGTTGTGACACAGTATGAGAAGTTTTCCATCCAACAAGACGGCGTGGTAAAAAGCCATTGATTACCCTGATGACATGTTGAAGGTGTGCTGCTTCACACAACCTGCAGTTAGAGCATGCAGTGGATAATATCCAGGTCCAGTACTTTAGTAAAAGTAGCACTACCACGATGTAAAAATACTCCATTACAAGTAAAAGTGTGTCTCTCTGAGTCGGTCTGGATTATTACGATTGATGACTGTCCAATAAAAACCATGTAGCTCCAAAATTGTTGATTTTGAATTTTTCAAAAATACATGAGGATTAGGTGTTGTCCCACTTCTTAAGCTAAATGCAACATTTTAAAAACGCATTGGATTGGTTGAAATTAAACGCATTGTCACAAGGCTGAAAACAGGCCTTTTCTAGCTCATGAATAGTTGATGTATTGGAGATACATGGTTTTCACCGGAAAGCGACCAAAATGGCAACCTTTTCTCAATGAGTGACAGATGCCAAATGTGGATTGATTTTAACAGCTAACTGTGGCTGTTTCTTTTTTTTTACCGTCCTCCCATTGGTATTTAAAATATATCCACTGGAAAAAAACAAAAAAAACACTGAAAATGTCCATAACTTTTTTGTGTACACAAAGTTATAGCGGACAACGGTGACTGGCACTAACCCCTTCACAGTAAAAGCCTCCATGTGATTCACCAATGGAAATTTTTTTATCGTGAAAGAGGAGCAGCAGGAAGTGATATCACTTTGAATTGGCAGTAAGTAAAGACCGAAAAGGCAGCCACCATACGGCCATAGGAGAGCATTCAGTTCTGACTGGTGAAATATAACTCTGCACTTGACTTGGAAAGATTGACCGACTGATCGCTATCGACCGTTTGACGACACCTCCTCTGCAGATTATTTTTCTCTTTTATCTCTCATCCTTGCTTGTATTTATGAGTCTCCGTCTGATTTTGTTCTTTATTTATTCTAAACTGTCTTTTATTCCTCCCTCTTTCTCACCTCATCTTTCCTTCCTCCCTGTGTCTTCGTCTCCATATTGTGCACTCTGTCCCTCTGTTCTTCTGTGTCTTGTTTCCTGTGCAGCAGAGAGGGAAGGAGGGAGGAGATGGGCTGTGTAATCACTGGTGCTTCACAGGGATCCATTCATCTCTCTGCTTCCATAGATAGAAGCCATAGGACACACACGCGCACACACACACACACTTACATACAAACATAATCAAAACAAACACAGATCAATGTGCAGAAATGTATAGTGAAAAGCTACCTCATCACTGTGCTAACACATGTAACAAGGCTAAGAGTCTACAGCCATGCTAGCAGCTCTGTGAAGCTGTACTTAGGCACACCAGGTGCTTTGAGCTAAATGCTAACGTCAGCATGCTAACATGCTCACTATAACAAAATAACATGCTGATGTTGAGCAGGTATAATGTTTACCACGTTCGCCGTCTTGGATCGGTGTGTTAGCATGCTAACGCTTGCCAATTAGCACTGAACACGACACAGCTGAGGCTGATGAGAACGATGCAGGTATTTAGTCATGAACCAAAGTACAAACCAAATTACATTTTTGACCTGATGATGGCGCTAGATGAAAAGTTAAGGGACAATTCATCCTGAGGCTTGAACGTGTGTACAAAATTCTATGGCAATTCATCCAATACTTGTTGAGACCCCCCCCTCGCCTGTCCAAAATGTGGTGCCAATCCATCAGGTAGATGCTGAGATATTTCACAGGATGAGGGAAAACGTTGACCTGCTGGTGGCGCTAGAGGAACAGTCAGAGGATCGTCAGAGTAAGTAGGGTTCGGTCTCTGGAGACCACAAAGTTTTATGGCAATGCATCCAATAGTTGCTGAGATATTTCAGTCACAGTATTTAACCAACTGACATTGCCATCCATAGAGCAATAACCAGACCAGTGAAGACCCGTGTTTTCATGATTGCAGATTGAAGTTGCTTCATTCTTTACAATATTTTATTTTGAAGAAAAAGGAAAGGCTGTTTTTAATAGTGCAACGTTCCGACCTGCGAGGTCTTCGTCAGGCAACCTTCGTCAGGAAACTTATGTTTCCCTGAAACATAAGTTGTCTGCTTGCTCTGTCACTGTTGTTGTTGCATTCTTTAAACTTTTAAATACAGATGGAAGTATTTGTTTAGAGATTCACTTGTTCTGGCTGAGAGGATATTTTATGTAAAAAGAGTCTCATTTTATCTCGCTGTCCCCTACTTGCTAAATATTACAACAATAATCCTGCTTCGTCAGTCTTATTTATTTTTGCTTCAGTAAAAGCTATGACGCACAATACTTAATCACTGTAGCATCTTGTGTCATTTACCAACACGTACCACTGTCCTCGCTCCACTGTCAACCTCAGTTGATGTTCACTTTTTGTCCGTTCAGCAAATACAGGCCAGAAAAACAGAGTTTGTAAAAGTCAGAAATATCAGCAGCAAATGAATCCTGTAATTGGTGATAAACAACCTTATCAACCCTGTGCAGGCATATTGTAATCTTTTTTGCTCTGGGACAGTAAACATTTCTACTCACTTGTCTTTCTGTATGGTGGTTGTCATATTTGGGGTCCCCCCTATGTTCATGTTTGTGTTACTTTCAGCCAGCAACCTGCCGATTCTTTACAAAAGGCTCTTTACACTACAATGCTTCCGTCCTTGTGTGCTCTGCTGCGTGTACTGTGGCCAGTGAAGTGCACTGGTATCGTGTTGACAAGCGTTCGGCGGCTCGCTGTGAGCATGCTGTCCAAGCACGCCTTATCACAGGAGCATTGACCTTTTACTACAAGTACCTGCCTGTCTCTCTGCCTCCCTGCCTTTTTCCTCCATCTGCTCCTCTGTCAGACTGCCTTCTCTTTTGCATTTCCATTTGTGTTGCTGCTTCTCTCATCGGCTGTCTTTACTTGTCTGCTTGCATTTCCTTACCAGTTTATTTGTCTACCTGGCAGTCCTTCTACTGTTTCCTGTCTGTTAACCTTTGTTCCTACCGTCACACTCCTCCATGTCTGTATTTGTCTGTTTGTTTCTCTGTCTGAGTTTGATCTGTTGATTGTTTTCCCTGCAGTTTCCCACAGTGGTGGTTATTTGTCTGCCGACATGTCTTTCTTAACTTTTTCTATATCTTTACTTGTCTTTCTGTCTCTGTGTATTTGTGTTAAAGTCCACCTGAAATTAAATTGCATGTTGTTTCCATACAACCAATCAAATTGCTTTAAACCATATTTGCATAAAGCAGTAACGTCAACGTTCTAACCAGACAGCAGCCTGCTACATAAGAGCCACAAACAACAACCAACATTAGCTTTCCTGCTAAAATCGACTACTTGTCTAATGCATATGCATGAACACACATCTTGTCCTGCACCTGAGCTTGTTGAACGAGCGACCAAAGATAGCTAATTAGCTGCTCAGCTGCAGCACATTAAACCGCATGAAAACGTACCTGCAAATGTCACTTTGGTCCATTTAGTAGGGATGTACCCGAATCCGAATACGTTATTCGGGAAAGCACAAATAATATGATGGAAACAGATAAGCAGCTCCCATGATTGACATGTCTGTGTGTCGGCCATTATGTTTTTTCAAATCGATTCTTCTTTGCAACATAGGACTGTTATTTCACTAACTAGTCATTTATTAAATAAATAAATTCCTGTTGGCGCACAGCCTGCCCTGCCGAACAGATATTGATTGAATCAAAATATCAGGACGGGAGATCGGTGCTCCCCTCCCTCCCTCCTGGTTTCCTACTGCAGCGGCGAGCGCAGCGGCGAGCACCGAGGCTTTCTACGGTGAAAGAAGTCACGCACACGAAATCCGACAGTTCATAAAACTTAGTTTAGTTAAACATAAAATTTAAAAAAGACAGAGAGAAATGAAAAGTACAGTATGATGTGGAAAAATGTTTCATAATTAATTATATGCCAATATTAAATCAATTTGATGCTTTGAAGGCACAACAATTGCATTGCCAATGAATATTAGGTTAAAAAATACAACATTTTCCCAATTTGACGAGACCTCCGGTATAAACCACGCCCACTTCCTGTCTTCTATCTGAATACAGATACAGAGACAGATAATGACGTCTCCGTACACCTCTACCGTTTTGATGCTGGTGTGGTCTGTACTCTTCAGTACCACTAACAACACCCTGTCTGCACATGGCTTGTAAGCTACAGCGCAAGTTTGTTTACTTTATCTATCGTTCCCCTGCCGGAGCTCAGCCTGCCAGCAGCTGTCAATCAAACACAGACACCAACACGCCCCTCCAGCCGGCTGACAGCTAAAAGAGTATTTCTGATATTTCCACGAGGACCTATTTTCTCTTTCTTTTTAATGATAAACAACTATTAACAATACATTTGAAAAAAGCAAATTGCTGTTATATTTCTGTACTACAGTTCCCAGAGGTCAATCAAACAATGTAATGTTGCACCTTTGTCCTGAGAGTTTTTGTTGATTAAGTTTGAGTTGTTGTGGGTGTATGTCCAGCCATGATGGCTCAGCAGTTAGTCTTTGTGTTGCACCTGGCTATGTGATGCAGAACATTTCCTGGAGTTGTACTGATAAGATAGAAGAAGAATGTGCAGAAATTACATCTTTATTTTAGGATAAACACATTCTGACGCAAAATCAGAAACACATGATCCCAGAGTCTAAGAACAGTAGGTCAAAACATTGTTCTGTTTTATTAACTGGAGGTAGAGAGCAGCAAAACTGACATTTATTCACATGGAAATGTCACAGTATTATTTCAGGTAGGTTAAGAGCTCCTCCAGGCAAATTTCACCGAATTCATTCTGCCACCCCTGAAGCCAAATGAAAAACAAAATACATAATTTGTCCATGCCCTGCAGAGCGAGACACATAAGCATTTTCTGATATGACGTCACTATCGACAGGACGACATGTTTGTCTGAGCCTTACAAATCAAAATACAAACTGTGCTGAAAAATAAATCCATGCTATTGGTTAAGGTTTAGGCACAAAAATGACTTCATTTAAGAAAAGATCGTCATTTGGGTTTGGGTTCGGGTTAATGTGGCCTGGAGCTGCTTCTTTCTAACTCCACATCCCCAGATATTTTTTCCCAAACTTATAGTCTTCAGACCCAACCGATGCTGACTCAAGTGACATCACCAGAGGACATTTATCAGATTTCCTGCAGCTCCCTCTGGAGCAACACAAGGCTTAACGCAACTTTTTTCACATATGCAGCAGTAAGCCCCAGCACCTGTAAACAGACTTTTATGTCAGAATCAGAATCGGAATCGGATTCATTGCCAAGTAGGTTTTCATATACAAGGAATTTGCTTTGGTATATTGGTGCATAAATAAGCATAGTCGAGAAAACTAAAAATATATACATATATAAAATACAGCAAATAAAAAGCAAGTACTTGAAAAAAAAGCAAGTCAAGAATACAAATATAAAATAGAGAAATTAGCAATAAAAATGTGAGGAAATTATATAAAGTAGAATACAATAAAATAAGAAAGAGCTGTACAATATGTATTTTATTAAAATGAAGAGCAGTACATTTTTAAATTAATTGAGGGATGAAAGGTCCACAGTGTAGAGTAAAAACAATATGTGCAGTGTACAAAGATGATAGTGCAGTCCCCCTTTAAAAGACCAAATCCTGAACTTGTGTGGTTGCACTTTTGACAGTATTTTCTTCACCTGTCTGTCTAACTACCTGTCTGTTTGTCTGTCTTTCTGTCTGTCACAACACTGGTCAGGTTTTCCACCATTACTGCTCATCCTATAGAGAGCTTTAATAAAAAGAGCACAAGTAAAGTTGCTGTAGATACCATAGAAATAAAATTGGCTGAACCTTGACCTGGATAGTGTGATCAGGATAGGCCATAAAGGTCACGTCCATGCTGCCTGTCTGCTTGGCTGCCTGCCCGCCCCAAACCGGGGCGTTGCCAAGGCAACTGCACGTTGCAGAAGCAATGTCAGGATCAGCTGACACTGATGTGAGATGACAGAGACCACCCAGAGAGGAGGAGAGAGTGAATGAAAAAGGAAAAGAAATAATTAAGGAGCAGACTGTGGACATGAAGACGTTTCCTAACGGCGTGTATTTAAAGTGACGTGCTGTAAAACAAGAAAAAAACTGAGGGAATCAGATGGAAATAGAGACCGAAGAGGAGAGATGAAAAAATAACAGGGAGGGGTCTCGTCAGTGTTCAAATCACCCCAACTCTAAGCTCACACACACACACACACACACACAGCCATGTAGTCCACTGAGATTATGCAATTGAATGTGTGTTATTCCATCATAATCCTGCCTCGCTGGGTATTAACACTGAAACTCTTATAAGTAGAGTAGAGCAAGTCTGAAGTGTTCTCTCATTCTCTTTCCAGAAGAGAATGAGAGAACCCAATACTTAACATTTAAAAGTGTAATCCTGCTCGGCCGCTGTTGACGGTACGTTTGGGGACGCCATGTTCTCTTGCGCGCAATGAATCTTGGGATAGGTTGGATCCTCGAAATTCGGGAAAAGAAGGCCGCATTTCTCGCCCACACGTAAAACAAGCGTGAAGCCTAAGTTTCTGTGGAGTGGCCCGGGGTTTAAACCTGATCAGCTTCACTATTGCAGATATTTATTGAACACGACATACTTTAATACAACTGACTACAAAAAGCCTTCATTTTTCTGAAGACTAGCAGACAGTGGAGTATGCTTTCCATATCATGCACTGGCCGGGAATCTTGTACTTCTCAGTTATGCTGTCTCACTAACTGTCTAATACACACACACACACACACACACACACACACTGACGTCAGTCCGTCAGTCTTGCTGTGTCTCTGGGGTTCATCCAGGAAGAGACAGAAGGCTGAGCAGCCAGAGGTAAAGACCTCCACTGAGCTGTCACAGTGAGTGTGTGTGTGTGTGTGTGTTATAACAAGAATGCATGTGTGTGAGACAAAGAAACACAGAGCTTTACTTTATTTATGCTCCTCTTTCTGTGACACCATGCTTTTCTGTGTATTTATGTGCAGACATAGGGAGGGGACAGATAAAGGTGTTATATAACCATGTCATGATGGATCACCAGGTAGCCCGGTGCTGTGTGTGTGTGTGTGTGTGTGTGTGTGTACCTGTCATAGTAAGCTCAGGGTAAATCTATCTACACACACAAAGTCGAAGCACAAATCTCCTCCGTTACATCAGATATCTGAAAGCCCAGTAACATTATTTTTTTATTTTATAGTTTTTATTTAAAAAATCTCAGAATTCTTCAATATTTACTTTGGATATTTAAAAAAAAACAGGTGATTTAAAGTAAGTATTGTGAAAGACTAAGGAAAAAATGAGTATAAAAATGTCATTTGCGGCACAATCATTCTTTAGTTTTTGTCATTTTTTATGATTTTGAGGTGTCCTGGCCAATCTGCAATATTATCAGCAGCCTTGTTGTGTTTTCTCTCGCTTGTTGTTGGAAGCAGATTCTGAACCATCTCCTTTGCAAGAGAATCTTGTAAGTGGTCCTGAACAGTCCACTAGCAGCAATAAATATAAAATAATTTGGATCAGTGGGAACAGCAAAAGCTAAAATTTATGAAATTCAGTTGAAACCAAAATACTCTTGTTAAAGAAAATCTTGGTATTAAATGACTAACCTTATTATATAAATTAACCACACTGTGCACCACTGTGTTAATTTAATGCAGACATCAATTTGTTGTATGAAAGCTTCAAATTTAGTGATTTTCATGTTTTCTTTTTTATTTAATTGATCTGTTTATTGACAGGGTAGGACCACAATGATCCGTTAGTCTCTCCTACCTCCATCTCTCTCATCTTATCTGTCTAATTCTAACCAAAAACCCTCAAAAATGGGTAAAAATGTCCTCCCTCTCACGGTCTACAACTCAAACTGGTCCTCACAAAGTACACTTGTTGCTGATAATGATCTGTGGTTTCGAGACTGTCCTTCCCAAAAAATACAACCGTATAGGCGGCAACCTATGAAGAGTGTGAAAGTCTGCGTAGGGAGGAGGTTGGGGTGGATGGATAGGTCAAACATGGGACTTTCACCAAAAGTCAACGTTGTCTTATTTTAACTTACTAAAAGTACTTAATCAAACCATGATCTTTTCCTAAACCTAACCAAGTAGTTTTGATGCCTAAACCTAACCAAACTGCGACCATTTCACATCGTTAACCATGTGTCTATTATTGTTACCATGACGACGAAGGTCCAGTACGCCGGAATATGAGGGACTCATTGACAAACAACCTATTCTGTCGTTTATGTTGGAGGACTTGGTGGTTTCATGACAATAAGCGACTGTTTCGTGTTACACATACTCGTTTGATTCACTGATAGTATTAAAAACATTGATTAAAAGAGTTCTCCCATCGATTTAGCACTGCACTCTTATAACACTGTCAGACTCGCGATGGACAGTTATTTTTTTTTTAAATATCAAAACTGATGCAGCAGAGATATCAGCTTTTTTATTCCACGCATTCTTCTTCCTTGTCAACAACTGGCACCTACATTACCCACAATGCAACTCGACCACCGACAGTTTGGCTGGAGATTCGGGTGTGTTATGCTAGTAGCAGCTAATGTAGCCTCGAGCTGCTAGCCTCAAGCGGAGTGAGAGGCGGGCTACAGAAGTCTGGTAAACTCACTTCTTTCTAACTCAACACCCCTAGAGTTTTTTTCATTTTCAAACTTGTAGTCTTCAATGCCAACTGACACTGACTCAAGTGACATCACTTGAGGTAATTCACCAGACTTCACACAGCGCCCTCTGGAGCCACGAAAAGATTTATACATCCTGTAAATGTGTAAAATTGCTGGAGTTCCCCTTTAATGCAGATTTTAAGCATAGAATTGGACTGAAAACATAAAGAAGAGCATAAAAGAAAACAACCAACCTTTATATTTGCCACACACGCACGCACACATACAAGCATTATAGGCTACAGCACTCTGAACACACACACACACACACACACACTTGGATATTTGTATTTACACATGTACACGAATGCACACAGGAAGCGGGAACATCTCCACATGTGCACTATTATATAATCATAGTCACAAGCAAGCATTAACACACACACACACACACACACACACACACAAATGAGAGCAAACAAACCAGAAAGAAAAGAGACACTGAGCTATTGAGAAACTGTAAACTGTGTTTTCCCTGTGTGTGTGTGTGTGTGTGTGTGTGTGTGTGTGTGTGTGTGTCTGATGGAGTGTCAGACCACGGGAGGTGAGCAGCTTTGCACCAGCACGTGATATGTGCAGCTGTTTGTCTGTGTGTGTCCCGGTGGGCGTGCAAACACAGAGGTGACATTGATTTGTCTTTGAGGATGAGGCGTTTCCTTCCCCACGTGGCTCTATATCTTAATTTCTCACCCCTCTACCTCAAACTTCTAACCTCCTCCTCTCCTCCGTTTCTCCTTTCCTCCCCCAGTATTGTTAATCTCCAGCCAGCCTGTCTTTTCTCCTTCCTCTGACCTTCCATCTTCCCCTCTCCATTTTTCACCTCTCTCCTCCCCATCCCTCTCCTGTCACTCTCTCCATCCTTACTTCTTCCCATCTCTAGTCACAACGAGGAGGAATGTGTTTAATCTCACTAAAACATGAGATGTCATTTGCTTTAGCAGCAGCAGGAGTTTAAATCAGTTGTTTATCAGTAAGGTTTTATTTAATGGGAGAGGCGAAGGGCTGGGATTGTTTAGAAATGTGTAATTATTGTATTGATTTGGTTTCAGGGAAGGAAAAGAAATGGGAGTTTGTTATAGGTGGTGATGTTTTAACTAATGATCATTTGACTGTTTGCTAAGCCCCCATAACGGTCCACCAATTTGATCCAGACTGAAATATCTCAAAAACTGTTTGCTGTATTGCCCTGAAATTTAGTACAGACATTCATGGTGCCCAGAGGATGACTCCTACTGACTTTGGCGATCTCCTGACTTCTCCTCTAGCGCCACCATGAGGTTGGTTTTTGTTCTTCAGTGAAATATCTCAACAACTGTTGGATGGATTGTCATTAAATTTGGTACACACATTAATGGTGCCCTCAGGATGAACTGTAATAATTTGCATGATCTCTGACTTTTCCTCTAGCGCCATCATCAGGTCAACATTTCAATTCATCCAATACTTTTGGTTTATGAGTAGTACCAGCAAAACAAATGACATTCCCGTCAGCCTCAGATGTACTTGTTGTTCAGTGCTAATTAGCAAATGTTAGCATGTTAACACGCTAAACTAAGATAGTGAACATGGTAAACATTATACCATCTTAGCATCAGCATGTTATGTCATTGTGAGCATGTTAGCATGCTGATGTTAGCATTTAGCTCAAAGCACCACTATACCTAATCAGAGGCGCTAGTGGTAGACAAAAGCAGGCTTCTCATTTTTAGTCGGCGACTTGAAATTTATCAGCGGTAGCTAGCTAGCTAGCATAAACTGATGCTAGTGTTTAAACAGTCAAATGTTCAGCAGTGGAGACTAACTTATTTAGAGGCAATCTTTTTGTTTGTTTGTTTTAATCGGACTTTGCACTGAAGTATTTTGAACACAAGCATGAATGTAATTCTCTCTCCTCTGATGCTGCTGCACCGCTGCTGTCACAGCGATACTTTCCCTGCCTGAGGTCTTTGTCCTGCACTCGCTTCACCAGTAAAAAAAAAGCCAGTCAGAACCTTGGTTACATGTGACCAAGGAGAAATCTACCTGGCGAAATCCCCAACCCCAGATTACAGAAACCAGGTTTCTCACGTGCAAGTCTGGCAAGCCGGTAATTTAGACCAGAACATAGAGATTAAATCAGCTGAAGAATGCACCTTTAAATATTGACCACTTTCATTTCTCTCTATGTTTCGCCCTCCCTCTCTCTGACCCAGAAACTGAGGAAGTAGAGAATCAGCCTCTCAGCATCTCTAATGTGTTTGTTCCACAGTCACACACACACACACACACACACACACACACACACACACACACACACTGTATATGCCATAGCGTGTGTGTGCATGTCTGTATTAGTGTGTGTGTATTGAACATGTTAGTTAATGGGCCTGGTCGCTCTGTGCTGTAGACTGAATCCCAATCACATGTTGAGAAAATCCCAGGAGATTGCAGGTTCAATTCCTCATTCCAGCCTTTCGTTTGCTTTATTGCTCTCTCACACTGTGTGTGTGTGTGTGTGTGTGTGTGTGTGTGTGTGTGTGTGTGTGTGTGTGTAGGTGTGTGTGTGTGTGTAGGTGTGTGTGTGTGTGTGTGTTGCAGAGCATGTAAATAATGATTTTGTGGCCATGTGACTGTGAGTATTGTGTTTAGGGGGCAGGGAGAAGAGAGAAAGAGAGCGATCCCAGTGAACATACTCAACGTGCACTTTTACGCACAGTGCACGTCAGTCCTTGTGGGGGCGATATAGAGCTAATCAGAGCATTTCCACAGTATACGATGTACACCACACTATATACAACTTTAATTGCATTCCTGTCTGAATGAAGAGGTGATATAGAAGTGTCATCCAGTTTTCCTTAATATGACATGTTCTACAAGAGCTTCGTCGAACTGGTCAGTCGTGGTTGTTTTGAGCGGAAGTGAACCCAAACAGAAGGGGTCAGCTTTTACTTGTTGTTTCATGCTATAGCGGCCCACGTCGCTCAGACTGCAGCTTGCGTTGCATTAAGATTCTGAGGTGACACACTCCAGAAGCGTCTGCGTTTGCATACTTGCGTGGACCATGTTTGTGTCCTAAAGGGTACTGATGGGAATTATGGCTCTTTGAAGGGAGCCAGATCTTATGGCTCCGTTCCTTTCCGAGAGCCATTAATCGTTCTTTTGTCTTTCTTTTTTTTTAGGGGGCGGGGGTTACGAGGTTTATCTGCAAAATAATCACTAGGATAATGATAGGGTAAGATTTGGATCAGATTCAAACTTCGACATCTTACAAATATAATTTAATATTGCATGTGTGGACTAGAACTAAATTATTGTAAACATTACACAAGGTTACTGCTTTGAATTTACCCTCTGTATGAAATGTGTTAAGTAAATAAAGTTGCCTTGCTGTAATTCATGCAACATTGTGACTGGCTGGCTCTTACTGTTCACGTAAAGCAGAGTGGATTTAGGGCAGGCAGTGAAATTTGGGCACAATGATAAAAAGAACGGCTCAGTTCCCTTTGTTCGTACCAAAGAGCCGTTGAAAAGAATCGGATTGTCCACAAACTTAACATCACTACTAAAGGAGAAGAAAGTAGTTCGGAAGAGGAGAAATTAGTGACAAACACAAAAAAGTAAAATGTAGATAGCTAGAGGAAAATCACAAAAAACAAACTGACTGACTCGCTCCTAAGGAGAAGCATGGGTTTCATCGTGAAAATGGAAGAGCCAGTGGCAGCTGGTGGAAAAAACAAAAAACAAAAGACAGTAAAATATGCTCCATGTTGGAAAGGCACAACACAGGACTTGGACCATCTGCTTACCTCTCCCGTTGTGTTTACCACCTAAATATGTGAGGCAGGTGACTCACTATAATATTATATTAGTTTAAACCTTTATTGGCATGACAGATCAGAAATCTATATTGCCAAAGCAATACAGAAATACAATATAATAAAGGCAATAAATAACATAAATAATAATAGTAAAAAAACAAACAACAACAACAACAAAAATGTGTAGCTGTAATAGTTAATAGTTAATAGTTAAAATAGTTAATATTACAGCTTTTTTGAACTGTGTTTGGAATGACATGTTGGAGCTCATCTAGAGATTCGGAGGCTCGCCTATTCCTTCCATGTAATGCGTGCGCAGTTCTCAGCAAAAACACACAGTGAAAATGATTTGTTGATAGTGATATTGACTATTGATATCTGTAGAATATGTCACAGACATGAAAAAAATCGAAAGAAAAACGTTTTTAACTCCCCAGTTACAACTGAGCACAAGCCTCTCAACCTTTTCCTGTCTAAACTAAATATAAATGAAATATAATAATAATAATGAAATGAAACATTCTATTATTGATGGCCATTATCAAAGGCAAACTCAATGTAGAAAGATGGAGCTGGCAGTAGGAACGCTCCCTGTGTGGACTCCGTCGCGCTGCTCAGGTCGGCTGTGTGGCCCGGCCGTTAATGTTAGGTAACTAGTTGCTAAAGTAACGTTAACTTGCCAAATCAAGTTGAAGCGTATTGTGATAAATTTTTCCTAACGTTACCCCATCAAATCTTCCCCACCTGGTTATAATGGAAAGCTTGTTAGCACGTCAGCTTGTTAACGAAGAAATAGACTCAATTCGGAAACAGCACTGGTTTCAATAAATGTGATGGGTTTAGTTTGCCTTAAGTAAATGTTGTCGCTTTATTTTCCTCTCAGAGTGCACCAGACTGCTTCATTTACATGTTAAAATCCCCAAAAACTTCTTCTGGGGGAGGATGCCCCCAGACCCCCCTACATGGGTTGACTTTACAAACATGTCACCTTTTTCACCTCTTGTGAGTTTGCAGGTCTGATTAATGCATCTGTTCCTGTTTTCTGCTGCTGTGACACTTTCATGTCCCTGCGTGGGGTCAATAAAGTTTATCTTATCATGACACATAACATGTAAAATGTGCGTGGCTTAAGGAAAAAGTTGCTTTATGTTCAGTGCATCATTGCTTCATTAAAAAAATATGTGTTTGCTGGTGCCTACATGCTGTTTTTTTGTGTTATGGGCTTGTATTGTGCACAAAATACTCTATTAGTAACATCTTTCCAGTAGTGAGTTTGAAAATGTCCTCAAAGCTGATGTTTGCTCTTCACACTATATGGTACAAACATATGAAGCAGTCAGCACTGATCATGAGCAGTGTGACAGCTCACCTGAGTTAGTAGTGGAGGTGTGGACACTTGTCTGTATAAAACTGAGTAATGTCGGGTAGATATAATGAGCACTGTTAAGATATGCAGCCTTATGTCCTACAGATGGAACCATGGACACACTATTTAAGTAGTAGTGGCAAAAAAAGTAATTAACAAAACTTTTGTACGAATCATAGGTATCATTTACAATGGGGACATGTCCCCACCACTTTTTGAAATGGCCGATTTTGTCCTTCATCACTTTTTAAAAGCATAATTTGTTACAAAATCAGTACGCACCAGTACTGAGTACCGGCACTTCTGATTGCGTACCGTCACCTCCTGGTGAGTCTAGGTATGCACCTCTAAACACCAGCACAATGCTTGATTTTGTTTTTCCCACCGGCATTCCTCGAAGACCCACCGTAGTCTGCCTGTGATTGGTTAGTTTTGTTTCCTTCGTTGGTTTGGTTGGTTAGGTTTAGGCATGATGAGTGAGATGGTTAGGGTTAGAAAAAAATGTCAGATCAGAGCCAATCAGAGGCAGAGTAGGGGCTCAATCTATATTTGATATATTATCAAGATATGGATATGGATATATTACCAAGATATGCGTATAAGTATAAATATATCCTAGACACATGCAGTGATCATGTCGTGCAACTGCTGAATTAGGGTACTGGCACCTTTTTTTGGTCCAATTCAGTATTTGTACAAAATGTTCTGAAAAATAGCGTGCACCAAGAAATGTTAACTAACAAATGAGAACGTTTTGAGAAAGGTTTATTTGCACAATAAGAAAACATACAACGCAATGTAAATATAGAAGAAACAAATGCAAGTATTTTCATATTGTCGACTGTAGTAGCCTAGGCTATGCCCTTTTGATTCGCCGTCATGCAATTTTCCCCCCCGTAATTATCTACTCTGACCTCGATCCCTCCATTACGTTGCCTAAAATCGCATAATGTCGAAGGCCGTTAAATTTCTTTTTGATACGTCCTGGGTCTGCACTGGTACGTACTGCCTCCAGGAAGTAGCCACAGCCTGGCACTCTTAAGTCCAACACTTACAAGCTATTATATGTCACCAAACTAACTGACAGTGACCCATATGGAACCGTTACAACCTTAAACACTGTTACTCGAGGGATCGTGTGACAACGTTTAGCTTGCTTTAAGCAGCGCAGGTTGTGACTGACTGATGGGTATTAAAATATAAGCCCAATGATTCTGTTATTTTCAGTCATTGTATAATCTCAAACACTTACTATTAGATATATTAATTTAGGAATAACCCTAAGCCTTTGCAGCAGGGTAGTGGAAATGTCCCTTTGGAGATGTTTCCTCTTTTTTTCCTCACTCTGAGGTCATTTGATCCTCAAAAGGGGAAACAAATGACACAAAAAGCACACCAACATGACACCTCTGATATAGCAGCTTCTCACAGCCCACACATCGAATGTATGACATCACTGAGACGCCATCACTGGCTATGATGTACAGCCATGGCTGTTGATGTGTGAGAGAGATATTTAAAGAGACAAACAGAGTGTGTGGTATCTCTTTTCAGTCAGGAGGGAGAAGGAGGAGATGCGGGCACAGATGGAGCAGAGAACGAGACCAGAGTGTTTGTTTGCTTTGTTGCCAGAAGCCTTTTTTTCCTTCTTCTTTTTTGGCAGACATTAAATACCAACAGACTTTATCAGTGCTACAAATTCAACCTAGTGAGCCAAGTGTTCAACAGCAAGCGTGACAGTGATGAAGTGTCCTGATGTTACCTGATGCCCAGGTAGTCATGGTCATGTTAAGGCAGGGGACTTCATGGTACTGGTTTCTCCCCTCACAGGTTTGGTTATAACAATGCTAACATGTGGATGCTAAACAGGTATAATAGCAGTGTCTCAATTTGCGTTCTTTCGTACTTACACTTAATATTTTGAGTGCATAAGTGCGTTCACACTGACAAGTATGGCAAAATGCAGTGTACTATGAGTACCCGGATGATGTACTCATAATGGTAAAAAAGTTGAGTGTGGAACACTACACACTTCTCACCCATCTTGGCTATGTAGCGGAAGGGGAGGACCACCAACGTATGAAAATGGTGGCCACGGTTGCTAAAAGTAAAAGCATGTTCATTTTTAATAAAACTGAATTGATGTCAAGTGAGCAAACAAGCTGGCAGATCTTTTGGCGTGCGACAATCACGGTCAAATGTTGGCGATAAAGCTCCGCCCGGTTCACCATTAAAAAGAAGAAGAAGAAGAAGAAGAAGAAGAAGAAGGAGAAGAAGTGGTCAAGTGTTGGCGATAAAGCTCCGCCCGGTTCGCCATTAAAAAGAAGAAGAAGAAGAAGAAGTGGTCAAATGTTGGCGATAAAGTTCCGCCCGGTTTGCCATTAAAAAGAAGAAGAAGAAGAAGAAGAAGAAGTGGTCAAATGTTGGCGATAAAGTTCCGCCCGGTTTGCCATTAAAAAGAAGAAGAAGAAGAAGAAGTGGTCAAATGTTGGCGATAAAGCTCTGCCCGGTTCGCCAGTGTTGAGACAACACTACCCTGTCAAAACTCACGCACTACACAAGTAAGTACATAGTGTACACAGTGTACTGCATGTAAGTGTACTAACAGAAGTATCCAAACTGAGACACAGCAAATGTTTACCATGTTCATCGTCCTAGTTTAGCGTGTTAGCATACTAATACTACTACTACTAATTAGCACTAAACATAAGTACAAATGAGACTGATGGGAATGTCATTAGTTTTACAGGTATTTTTGTCATAAACATAACATTTTTTTTGACCTGACAATAGACAAAAAGTCAAAAGATCACCAAAGTTATTACAGTTCATCCTCAGGGGAACACGAATGTGTGCATTTAATTTCATTCAATAGTTCTTGAGACATTTCATTAAAAACCACAAATGTCAACCTCATGGTGGCACTAGAGAAAAAGTCAGGGGTCATCATCTGGGGCCCATGAATGCCTGTACAAAATTTCATGGTCTAAGAGATATTTCAGTCTGACCAACTGACATAGAGCCATGCTGCTTTTTGCCAAGATTAAAAGTCAGGGGATCACCAAAGTCAGTAGGATTCATCCTCAGGGGATCACTGGGTACATAATACATGTTACTCATTCACACAATGTAGTTTTGTATCATCATCTACCTGTACCTGTAGAGTCCCGGGATGTAAAGATACAAAGCCTAATAGTGTGTCACGCAGCCACACTGGTACTTTGGCAGACGTATAAGAATCATTTCTTGGTCTGATTCTGCAGCTGGCAAAGGATCCAAACAGATTTTCACTCCTGAACCCAGCAAACACAGACTGGATCCACAACACTGACAAAATCACGTAAAAATATTATTTTTCTACAAAGAGACAGACAGAAAACTCAAAATTGTAAATTTAGTAACTACATTTTTGTTGTGATGGTGACCCTTTATATTTATTCTGTGAAGGACCATACAAACATACAAACAGCATTAATCCCAAGTAGCGAGAAGAGATGTTTTGCACCAAATTCACAAGCACAATATATGAACCCCCCTACCAGAATTCTTCAGAAACAATGTACAGGCAGGTGTGTGTGTGTGTGTGTGTGTGTCCTCTTGTTCAGTTAAGTGTGTGTACTGTACTGCAGGTAAAAAGGGACAGCAGGTCCTGTAGGGGCAGAGGGAACATACCATCCTGTCAAGGACACAGATGCTGCCCAACCGTTCCACTTACACTGGATCACACACACACACACACACACACACGCACACTATTTTACTGTTTATTCCTTCTCTTCTTTCATTTATCTGCTCACCATTTAAAGTATAAAGTTCTTTTGGCTGTGGGACCCACAGATAGTTATCATGGTAACAATCATTTTATGTTTTATTGTGAAGTAAACAGTAGAAATACAGTGTGCGCTTGCTCATATTTTATTGGCCAACGCAGAGCGCAACTTTTTTGTCAGACGATGCATTTTGTTTTTTGCTTTTAGGCGAAGCCTGCTGTGTTGGCACCATAGACTGTATATAAAGATGGACGACGTGACAGCTCCCCAAAAGTGAAGCCAAAATATCTGGATCATGGGCCAAACTGAAAAATCAAAGTACACGTCACATAAAATTTTCCCAAAGATGGTTTCTGTCATTTTAGGTAGTTTTTTTGATAAGTTTGTTTTTAATTAGTTATTTGATGCTATAAAACTAGTTGTCACGTCATGATTGACAGCTGTGAGTGTGCTCAGGAGGGGGCTGAGTTTTTTTCAGTTGGTCTGTTGGTCTGAACATGGCCTAGAGACCTACAGTCTTTACTGTGTGTTAACTGGTTTGTGGTAATTTAAGTCAAAATATTTACATTCTGTAATTACCTCTCTATATAGTCTTTTTCATTGTTAGTGGCGGGGTTTAAATGACTTACAAACGCACGATGGATTCACAGGAAACGATGCAGCATGTAATCCATCTTTACTGTTTTTTATTTTATCTCATTGATATCAGCCTCACTGTTTACTGATCACTCTCTGAAACACGAGAATATGGTTTGCTGCAAATTCATCTCCTGCATCCTCTCTCTCTCTCTCTCTCTCTCACATTACATATGGAAATGAGATGAGATGAGAATGATGATGGAAAGACAGAAAGAAAGAAAGAAATGGAAAGCAGGAGCAGATAACAAGATCACACAAGCAAGATCAAAGATTTGAGAGATAATGAGAGCGAGAGCGAGGGGAGGGGAGGGGGGGTTATTGGAGGAGGAAGGAGAGATTGATGGAGAAGAGGTAAATAGGAGACCTGGGAGACGAAGAAAAAAAAAGAGAAATGGCAAGGAAGAAATGAATGATAAAGAGAGAGGGGGAGAGAGTTGTCTGCAGGTTGTCCAAAGCTTGTTTTTTGATGAGTTGATGACGTTTCTCTACATTGTATCAGTCTGATATGCAAATGCAAAAAGTAAAATCAGCTCATAAATACTCGAGGTCCTCCAAATTAAACAACAAAATAGTTCATTTGTCCACGTCCTCTAGAACGACACATAGAAAGGTTTTCTGATCTGACGCCACTCTCAGTCATTTGTCTGTTTCTTCCAAAACCGTAACAAATCAAGAAATCTGTTTTAGGATGTGACAACACTACATGGTTAAGGTTTGGTTAGGTTTAGGCACATAAACAACTTGGTTGGGTTTAGGGAAAGATCATGTTTTGAGATAAAATAAGTACTTCACTAAGGTTGGAGGACTTTTGCTGTCATGGTTACAACAATAACCACGTGGTTAATATTAGGGAACGGATCAGGTCATGCTTAAAAAAATCTCTCTGGTGTTAAAGTCTGAAGTTTTCTTGACCCATCCATCCACCCTGACCTCCTTCCTACACGGACTCTGTCATTCTATAATAACGTCGCCTGACTTCTTGCTTCGCTCCCGCCATAATTACTCCGGCTGCTAGAGGGCTTTGCCACTTAAACGTAAACAGCACTTGCTGAAATGACTAATACTGTCATTCTTCCTGGGAGGACAGTCTCTGATTAACAGGACAGGAAAGATAGAAAACATAGTTCTGCTACACAAAGTTGTGTCTTTCACCTTTCCTTTTTTTTTAGAAATATTGGATCATTTCTGCGTCTTCAGGCCTGTAAAACATATTCAAATTGAACAATCTGAGAAGGTCAACTCCCAGACAAACGCAACCTGTGACAAGGAGTCGCAAGACGAGGTGATTTCTTTTTTATTTTAGTTGATTATTACTTATTGTTATCACTATTGGATTATTGACAAGGGCTGGGCAGAATACACTGAAATGTATTTGCACCAGTTCAGTTCAGTGAATTGAGCTGACATGGGGGTGGAGTATATAAAGAAATAATAAACAGAGAAAGCAGAGAAAGACCCAGAACAATTTGTGTGTGTGTAAGCAGCATTACTGTGATCTAGTGTCCCTAACACGACATAAATCTGCCGTACTGGATTCAGCTAAATGTATTTCACACACACACACACACAGAAGGGCTGAGGGCTGCAGGTTGACTCTGTATGAAGTGTGCAGGTTGGGCAGCAGATGACTGATGATCCCTGGGATCTTACAGAGGCTCAGAGCCACGCTGTGTTGTGCTGTTGTGAAACTCCGGTGCTGAATGTGAGTGACGGGAGCGCTGAGGACACTTTAACATCCCAACGACACATTGTCATAGCGACTGCTTCATCATAACATTTCTGCATTTCCCAATGCCTGTGGCTTTCTAACATTTCCTGTAATTTCAGTTTTCAGTCAGTAGTCCTCAGTCAGTTCCCACCATTCATCAATCACCTGATCGTCACCTGCCAGCACACCTGCCCCTAATTCCCTCAATCAGCCACTCCGTATAAATACCTGCCCACAAACACTAGTTCTCTGTCACATCGTCTACTGTGCCAGCACAGCAGTTCAGCTTTGTTCTTGTTTGACAGCTGATTAATAACTCCTGCCTGTTTTTAACCACAGAATAGGTCGTTTGTCAATGACTCCCAGGACGACACATATAGGCGTACCGGACCTTCGTCGTCATAGTAACAGTAATTAACATGTGATTAATGTTGTGAAACGGTCGCAGTTTGGTTAGGTTTAGGCACCAAAACTACTTGGTTAGGTTTAGGAAAAGATCATGGTTTGGGTTAAAATAAGTACGTTAGTTACGTCATGTGACTTACTAACATAAGTCAACATTGACTTTTGGTTTCACACAGGACACGAACAGCGGTCTCCCGGGTGAAAGACTGTGTGTGACCCATCCATCTATGGATCCTTTGTTCCCATGATAATTATTACGGCCACTAGAGGTCGCCGCCTGAGTATAAATATGCACAGACGACATAAACGGCTGTATTTCTGGGGAGGACAGTCTTGTTTTTAGTAATGCCAGCAGCAGGGCTCTAGGGATGGTTTGGTTCCAGACTGAAATATCTCAACAACTATTGGATGGATTACCATGAGATTTTGTACAGGCGTTCATGGTCCCCAGATGATGAATCCTACTGATGTTTGCGATCTCCTTACTTTTACTCTAGCGCCACCAGCAGGCCAAAGTTGACACTAATCTTAACACGTACTGGATGGACTGTCACAACATTCACTTAACTCTCTCTCTTGCCTTTGTAAAACACCCTGCAGCTTTATTCAGAGTTACTAAATTAGCTACATAAAGATTATCATTACATTATTGCCACAACTGGTATAAGCAGTAATATTAAATAAAGTTTACTATTGTGCAGATTACTCTCACTTTGATACTGAATGGAATTTAAAAGGATTACTTTTGTTTTCAATGGATCTTCTCTTTGCTATATCATCTCTCAGTAAAGATGGTTATGTGAAATATGTGAAAAGGTTGTGGCGGTACCAAAAATCAGTAACAGCAGGAGGTAAGATCACAAAAGTCCAAAGTAAATTAAGCCATAAGTAAATGATGAAAGGAATGTTTTAAAACAAGTTTTTGTTTCTCTATCTTGATGAATGACAAGATATTCTTTCTTTCCTTTTTTTTTAGGGGGACAGATTTCAGTTTGAACAAGTTCAATGCAATTACACAGTTTAATCTCTACAAACAAAATCAACAATGACAAGTTTGATTTACAATTTAGCTTTTGGGCATTTCACCCATATTAACCAAAACATACAAAAAGACCATTTCTTTCCTCGCTTTCCACTCAAAGACAGATACACAACCCTGCAAAGATAAAACACGTTATCATGAAACATTCCCCAAATAATGAGCAGGAGACAGATTCAAAAAGATTTTCACATCCTGGATGCAGCCCTTACATGTATTTAATGTGCAGTATATCGTCACTGGACATTATCCTTCTTGTGCAGGACACAACACCTGCAGCTAAACACACCAGTTATAAACCTGTTTGAGTTTCACCTGCATGTCAGCTGTTGACTTGAATGTGTGCTCAGCTACAAATGGCCGATGTAAATCTCACACACACACGCTACAGTTGCAGCTCCATGACAGGCTTGATGAACGCTGGTATTCTGCTGTTAAGCAATACCTACCCTCTCCACAATACTGAGCTATTTAATACATTGTGTAAACAGTTGAAAGAGAGACATGCAGCTACGCCTGAACCAAAACTTTACTTTCTACCATGCTGTTTCAATGTCAGACTGCTTAGTCTGCAGGGAAATAGATTTTCTTTTAAGCACTGCGCTCATTACTTGCACGATATGACATCATGCTTTCTTGAACAAATTTCACCAGACACCACATTCAAACCACTTCTCAGAGTTTCTGTTGTATCCACAGCTCCTTAATGTCACTGTTTCTTTGTGAATATATAAATATCTTGATGAGGATCATCCCCGGGTGGTTGAAACAATGCAGGTGGCTCGGGCTCCACACCATAAATAGCTTGCAGGCCGTCGTCATTTGTTGGTGTGACATTTTCATCGTAAAGGTTAGATGTTGCAGATGTTGCAGGATGCATTCCTCTCGTAGCTGAGGGCCTGTCGCGCTCCGCTGTTCTGTGTCATCGCCTGCGGTTACGCTTGTTGTTTCAGTGTGATTTGTGAGATCTGATTCTTCAGATCAGACTTCATGAAATCGCGTCTCTGCATGTCCACACTTGGCCTGGAAGTAGAGCTCATGTGGCTGCTGTGACTGTTTGTTTAAAATGGTGTCTGCATCTGATCTCGCTGTCCATCTCTTTACATTGCTGTTATGAACATTATGGCTGGAAGTCGTCCAGACAAAGCACAGTTTGGCTTTATAGACCTGTTAGTTAATATGTCCCGGTGTGACTGGATGAGAAATGTTGCATCAGAAGAAAATGTGGGACTGTAGCCTTTGAGACTTATACTCCCTACCCTGCAAAAAAAAAAAAGCGTAGAATTTTATAAATATAATTTCTTGTGTCTCTCAAATGAACGCCTATATTCAAACAATGGCCTCAAATAAAAGCTCACGTTAAATTCAGCATAATGTACGTTTCCACAGCATTAATCCCATCAGTACGACAGTCAAGCTTCTCTTTTTAACAGAAATATTGTTCACATTCACTTATTAACTCTAGTAGCTTCTACTTTGCCATCTTCTTCTTTGCTTGTTCGCTCTGCTGTTGCTTTGCTTTCTGTCTCCAGGGCTGCAGACCTATTGGGAGGTTAATCAGCGGCATGGGACTCACCTGGGCCCCATGTGCCTCATGCATATAAGCCAGAGCAGCAGCCAGTCTTTGAACAGATCTCCTCTCCCCACACACCTCTTTGTGTTGTTGCTTTTGTTTCCTTTTCTTTGTTTTTACACATTTTCACCTGTCCACTACACTACTGTTGGGTTGTAAATAAATTACTTTGTTACTTAATATACCCGTTTGTCTCCCGTTTTTGTCCCAGGCTGTGATCGAATAGTCTTTTTTTTGCTTAGGAAGGCTCCTAAGTGAGTGAAATGACCCGGAAGTATCTAAGTGGCAGCCATGATAAGAGCTGGTGGAATTCTCTAAATGCTAAGGAAAGGTGCGTCAGTGCTTCCTTTATTATCTCTTTTAGCATAGAGTACACTGGACCGTCCTTTATGAAAGGAAAGGAGATTCTCTTACCACCCCAGTTGTCTTTTCCTAAGTCCTTATGAATTCTCCTTCACATCCTTCCTGGACGTCATGATGTTTTCCATCGAGGTCAAGGAAAAGTATTTAGGAAAAGAAATAGGACATAATTTCTGTGACATTACCATCAATAAACGTCAGCACTTCCTGCAGATGTTTCACATTAAAAGCCTACCAGGAAAGGGAGAGATTATCCCTTTGAGCTGCTGGAAGACTGAATATGAAATGTCTGTGCAGGAAGAGAAAGTCATTAGGATTTATCCTCTGGGACAATGGATATCTACCAAATGTCATGGCATCCATCCAATAGTTGTCAAGATATGACACTAAAAGCCAAAAATGTCAACCTCATGTTGTAGTGCTAGAGGAAACATCAGGGGATCACCAAACTCAGCAGGATTCGTCTTCTGAGGACCATGAATTTCTGTACAAAAGTTCATGTCAATCCATTTTTGTTGAGGTATTTCAGTCTTGCAAAGTGGTGTACCAACAGACTGACAGAGCCATGCCACTAACACCACTAACACTCTAACGCAATGTTTCATAAAGGGAGTATTTACTACAGGTCTGTTTTTTAGTGGATTGAATTACAATGAATGTACAGGGGTTTCTGTCTTCCGGGTCACTCAGTGAAAGTTGTTGACTTTTGACCTTTTCACTTTGTCATTTGTCGCCTCAAAAGCAACTTTTCTGCTAGGACTCATTTCACCTTCACCTGGAGGTACGTGACTTGAGACTTGAGACTTGAGATTGCTAAAACTTACTACCAATGAGACTTTGCAGAGTTTTTCAACTATGCACTAAAATCAAGAAAAGGCAGCAGTCTGGGGAAGTGCTACTTTGATATTTTGATCATGAGGTATTTCTAATTTTGGACAAGCAGCTCTCTGTCCCATTAAAATCCTCTCTGCCTGCAGGCGGCTCCTCTCTGAGATGGACTGTTAACTGTGAGGCACTGCAGTCTTTAGTTCACTGCAAGAAGTTTCCATGTGCTCAAAAAGACTAGATTTGAGATTTAAGTTATAACGTGGTTGTGCTTCTGATTATGATCTTATCTTGTTTGAGACGTTAGAGAGAGGTTTACATGATACAATAGAACACGATGATGATGATGATTTAAACAGGCAGAGGAAGTACTGACTACAAAATCAACACTAAACATGTGCAAAAGTTAGCTAATTAAATTTAGGCATGTAAACAACACCAGGTTTGGTTGAATCAAGGTAAATAAAGCTCTGTATCATATGAAGTGTTGGGATTAGGCATGTAGCTGTGATTGTGAAAGTTACGGCTACGGACTATTGAATGCATCATGTCACTGAGGGTCCTCAGAAGCATAGAAGCACAAACGTGTGTGTGTGTGTGTGTGTGTGTGTGTGTGTGTGTGTGTGTGTGTGTGTGTGTGTGTCAGACTGTCAAACCTCAAGTACTTGGCTGAAGTGTTGCAGTCAATTCCTTTTAGAGCATTTCAGCCTAGTTTGGAGAGAAAGTGGGGCGCGGCCTCAGACAGACAGCTTATATAGAAACTAGAAACTAGAGCTCAGACTCATAATTATCACCTCTCTCTCTCTCTCCCTGTCTCTCTCTCTCTCTCTCCCTGTCTCTTCATCGTCTCTTCATCTTCTCCAATCTGGTGCTATGATCACTTTTGACCAAGATTATGTGTATTTTATTTTACATTGTTTCCGTCAGCTGCAGCGTTTACTTGCTCATTCATGGACTCATTAAAGCTGGTGTTTGTAATGGTATTTTTCTTTCATAAACATATTTTATTACACTGTATACACCCATATGGTGGAGTAGCATAAAATACAAAAACGTATATTTACTGTATTTTTATACAAATTAGGTCTGTCGTATTATATTTGAGGAGTAGACAATAATATGATTTTCTTTTTGAATTGAGAGTACCGGTGTAACACTGGCTCCAGCAGAGAGTGTTTCATTATGGGTTGTTGATAGGTTGTGTTTGTAGCTTTAATGTTGCTAGGCTAGCAGGTTTCCGTTTTTATGTCTTTCAGAGTTAGTTTGTTTTGTTTTTTTATCCTGTCAGAAATTCCTTTTGTCCTTTTGTCAGCCATCAAAGGTGCGGATGTTTTTTTTTGGCCCCAATCCTGATCCGAGTCCTTTAATTTTGGGCATCTGCTGACATTTTCCTCTGAAATGTGGTGGAGTAGAAGTATATAGTAGCAGGAAAAAATGGAAATATGAAGGTAAATAGACTTCACTTATACAGTGCTTTTCTACCTTAACGGTTCCCAAAGCGATGGCGACGGAGCTGCTATGCAAGGTGCTGGCCTCCATCGGGAGCAAGTTAGGGTTCAGGGTCTTCCCCAAGGACACTTCGACATGTGGACAGGAGGAGCCGGGGATCAAACCGCCAACCCTGGGATTAATGGACGACCCGCTCTACCTCTACAGCCGCCTCTTCAAGTACTCTACAAGTACCTGAAAACTGTACAGTACAGTACTTAAGTAAAACAAAGCTTTTCATGCATGAAGAAATTGGTCATATTTAATTTGGGCTTCTTTTCCTGTTTTTTTTTCTCTAGATGTTGATGCACAAAATGTTTGCAAATGTTTGTATTTTTAAAGTTTATTTCTACTCCGTATTTAACAGGAGATATACATTTAGGGAGAAAATGAAGGAAACAGGGAAGGTTTTCTACATTTGGCTATATATACCTACTGAAGTTATGACATGTGATGTCAATTATCTATCTATGATGAAATAATTAATAATAAAAAGATTGTTTAAAGAAATATCTCTGATCTATCTCATACATTTTATTTCATTGGCATGCATGTTACATGGGTGGTACTTTAAGAGCATCTTACTGCTAAAGTCCATCTCTCTGTTACTGATATAGCAGGCCAAGATGCTATTTCTTGGAAAATAGTAGTGAGTAGTGTGGTCAATGCCTGTGACCAATCAGCATCCCTGAAACACACACACACACACACACACTCGGTCTTCAGATGATTGTCCCACTCCTCCATCTGCTCCTCCTCTCCAGGAGTTCATTGCGTTTTCTGCTGAGTCAACAGGACATCAGCTCTGCATTCTGCCGCCGCTTGTCCCGCAGATTTCCCAGAAGGCCACTGACGCTGTCCTGAGATTAAGAAGCTCTGCCATGGGAGGTCCGGCTGTCTTGAGGGAGAAGTGGTGACGTGCGCACAGCCAGAGTGATTATTGCTTTCTTTCTTCTTCACTCAGAGATGCTGAGAGGAGTTCTGCACTCCTTGCAAGAAGGATTAAACATCAGCACCACAAAGCAATCTTTAAAAATCAAGGAGTTCCTAATTTCACTACTTTTATCTCATGTTATCTCCCGCTCTCTCCCTGTCGTCTGTGTCTCTATATTTTAACCGGTGCAATTTAGGGCTGCAAATGTTTTTTTTCATTCTTGATTAGTTTGTTGATTCTTTTTCGTTTAATTATTGACTCGATTTTATGTCAGAAAAAAAAATGAAAATGTCCACCATCATGCTTCCAAAGCCCAACGTCACCTCTTCAAGTTTCTTGTTTTGTCTGACCAAATATCCAAAACCAAAAGACATTAACTATACAGTGGTAAAAAACAAAGGCAGAGCAGCTAGTCCTCATAATGGAGAAGCTAGAACAACAGAATGTTTGGTATTTTTGCTTGATCAAGGGTCAAAATTGTTGTTGATTAATTTTCTGATCAATGAATTGCCTGATCATTTCAGTGATTAAGTCCACTTAAGGAGTAAATACCTAAAAATATGGATGTGTATCAAGGTTGGTATTGCTGAGATGTTGAGTGGTGGAATAATAACATACTAAGTAAGACTGTGGTTCCTGAATTAGATACAAATTTCTTTAGTCCATGGATCTATGAACAGAGTCTTTGGTCATAAATCTTCAAAAACCTGTCGGTCCCTGAGTCTCAGATGTGCTCAAGACCCTCTGCTTGTCTTCCTGCACTGCAGACACGGGCCCCGTTCTTCGTACGTGAATAACCGAGTTATCCAGATTAAAATGTTTGATGATTTAACATGAGTCTGGATTTTTTCGGTTCTTCGAAGCTGGCTTAATTTATATCTGGAGGTGTTGTCAGAGGAACAAGTCCTTAAGCCCAAACCTGCAAAAGGGCAGGTTTGACAGCTAGCTTTATCATCCTGTGCCTTTAAAAGCCTGCTCCTCCACTCAAATCATTTCAACCATGGCCAGTCCATTCTTAAGAGAGTTACCGATCGATGTCGGTGCAATAACTGTCAGGAGAGCACTCAGAGACAGGCAGGATCTGTTGGCCTATCCAGAAGGTTTTTCTACTGGAGAGATACCGTTTCAACCGTGACGGTATAATTTACCTAAACAATACTAGAGCGGCAAATGTGCAGCAAGACACGTCGCAGTAATGTTTTAACAAGTTCACAGACCTTTTTTGCGAGTGGTACCTTCTTGTACACAGTCGGTGATGCAGAAAGGCTGGGGAAAAGTGCTGTGTACTCAGCATTCAAGACCACCTTGGAATGCAGACCATCAAAGAGGGCTTCCACTCAGTTGCAGGTAAAATTAACTTTAAATATTTTGATGTGCAATCATTTTAACTAGAGATTAATGGTTTAAAATGTTTGCGCAGCATTCCCAAATGTTATCGAGGCAGTGGACAGCACTCACATTAAGATCTCCATCTGGCCCTAATGAGGGAGACTCAACAGGAAGGGGTCCCACAGCATAAACGTACAGGTACGTACCTTAAGTAGCCCAATTAGACAGTTTCTAATTGACCTGCCTTCACTCATTTACAATGTCCAGATCATCTATAATGCGTCCTGTCTGTTAAGCCATGTTGAAGCAAAATGGCTGAGGGAAGATCATCTAGAGGACTGGATTCCTGCTACAGTCACTTTTAGATTCAACGCCCTGATGTGAATTTATCTTTCCATAATGTTAACACCAACATGGACTACAACCTCACCCTGAACTGAGCAAGTGGAAATGATATATCCTCATGCTCAACCCTCTGTAGATGATAAAGACGAGTATTCAAAAGACAAACAATTCCAATATTTTAACCTAAAAGAAAATTGTGCTATGACAAACGTGACTAAAACACTGCAAAATGAGAAACAAACTTTATTTACCACTAATGTAACTGCTGCTGCATCCTGGCACCGGCTGTGAGGAAGGTCCACCTGGTTTGCCCTCCAAAACTGGCCGGTTGGAGTTTTGGTGGATTGCCAGTTCCTCTGCAGCGGTAAAGTCAGGGGCTACTGGACCATACCGATCTGTAGGATATTTTTATATTTAATTTTAACTCGCTCCCATGTCCTGTTTCAGCCACCTGATCTGAAAGCAAATCATATAATTATTCTTTTAAGTGCCCAATTAATGACACTATAGACATTGAACAACATTAAATCATTATATTTGCAGATTACTAACACATTTAATTTATCCACAATTTTCTGCCAGCCTTAATTCTCCAGTTTTAGAAGCCTTCGCAGTATTGCCTGTGGTTGAAGTAAAATTTTGGAATTCCTCATAGCCCTCCATCATGAACTGCTCTTCTGCTGCTGCAAAGAACTGGGCTCTTTCTATGGCCATTTTCCCAGCTTTGATCATTGGTTTCCTCTCTCTACTATAGAGAATGTAAATATAAAATATAAAGTTATTATATGTAAAAGTGGAATTTCAGTCAGAAGCAGGATAGCAAAAGATATGTGGGGGGAGATTTAGCGGCTCACCACCTGTAGGCAGATCGCTCGGTCTTTAGCGGCCCCTGGTCGGCCCTTTGTCAGCATGACGCTCAGGATGCGATCAAAACATGAGGATATTTTTGAGATTTATGAGAGTTAAACTGATTTCATGGAGCAGAAGTTGTGGATTTTATTTTCCGTCTCAGTTTGTCGTTGGAGGAGCTGATTGTGAAAGTAAACTTAGTTGTAAGCTTATAGTTTATCATGTATTCATATGTTAATCATCATTTGCTTGTATACTGATTAATATTTAGTAATTAGATGCTTATGTATTTTACATTCAAGTAGTTAGTAGTTTTAGTTACTCAACCCAGTTTAACATGTGTATGCTGAGCAACGTGACTCTTGTGTAAGAGGTCAAAAGGTCAGCCATATGCTGGAGTATAGGTCCTTGTGTGGAGATGTTTTCTGCTTTCCAGATGTACGTTAAGGGTCCTGATATGTTTTTGGAAAGTTCCTGTAGGTCTAAACCTACTGAACTATCTAACACTGACCAATGGAAAAAGAGTTTCTTTGTTTCCAGAATACTATAAAAGCTGTATTCTTGTATCTTCTCTTGGAGATCTCCTATTGTACAATACATTTTTGTCAACGACCTGTAAGTGTTTCTTGTGTTTTGTTCAACCTTAAAGAGTATAGGCAGTTGTAGATTATATTCTTTATTTTAATACAATTTGATGACTATATTTTCAACATGTAACTGCTTCTACAGGATCAGCTGGGCAGATTTATTGGTAAAAATGCTTAAAAAGTGAAATCCTTCACATTACAGTGTTACATGCGGGTTTACAAGTGAGGTGCCATCGCAGTAATGGCCTGGATTCGTCTATCAGCAAAGTTCACACAGCGTGCTTACAGTATGTTTAACAACCCAGCTGGTCTGGTTTGGTGCTTTTTACAAAAGGAAGTCTGTGTAACAGTAAAAGTAACGTCTTTGTATTTGTTTTGCCTGTTTTTAAGTCAGCAGAAAAAACATTTTGCTGCATGTGGATCATTGTGAATTTTGCCCATTGACACACACACAAACACACACACGTTCCGCCATCACAACCACCCTCGTGTGGGTTGTTTAATATCCTGTCCTGTTTCTGTATACAGCCGGTCCCAAAATAAATAGGAACCTGCTGCTTGTTTGACTCATCCACCAGAAAAAAAAAGCTTAAAGCGAAACTCTGATATTTTTAAACCTGGGCCCTATTTTTGCAAATTTTGGGGTCTAAATGACTAATAGTTAACCATTAGTTTTGGAATTAGTCCAGCAGATCACCTCCACCAGCATCTGTAAACGAGCTGCAATGGCTGCAACATAATCCTTTGGGGCAATTGCGCCTGTGAAAAGTACATCTACTAAAAGTGCTTGTTTTTGCTGCTGACAGGCTCAGACTGTTATTCTAAGTGTCTGACAACATTATGGAAAGGATCCCTACAGAGACAGACCTTTTTGTTAAAGAGTAAGATCCTTTTTGTTTAACCAGAAACAGAAAGTCTCACTCTGAAATCTCACGAGAGGTTGAGTTGTTGCAGGAAGACAATGGTGGAAACGTGAGTCAGAGTTGGAGAGAAGAGTTTAACAAAAAGCTCTGTCTCAGTAGGGATCCTTTCCATAATGTTGTCAGACACTGTAAGACAGATTGCCCGCAAGGATTACATTGCAGCCATTGCAGCCCGTTTATGGATGCCGGCTGAGGCGATCTACTGGACCAATTCCAAAACTTCTGGAAAATATTAGACATTTTAGTTTCCCTTTAATGGTGACAAAAACTGCAATTTCAACACTTTTTTTGTTGTTTACATACATGTAACACACAAAAAAAAAACATGCAACCTATACACTTATACATACACACAATTTAGATTCTACATATGTGAACAGAAATGTACATTCACACCACGTAAACACCTGTGAACACAAACTCACAGGCAGAGGTAAGCACAAACAATGCATTCTCATTGACACCAGGGTTGTGTGGGGAGCGGTGTTAGAAGAAGAGAGGTTCATTATGCACATAGACATATACAGTATAAGCACAAGTACACACTTCCACACCTTGAGTCATCAAAGAAGCATCCAAAACACAACAGGAATAGCACTAATCCCCTGTTCTCCATGCTCTATAAATAACTGTTCTGTTCTTGTTAATCTGAGGAAGCAAGCGGGAGCCATAAAAACAGAGACAGGCTGCTCAGAGGACAGGTCCACGCCTCACTGGAGTTCCTGCTCATTTCCTGCATTCCTTAAATGTTTTACATCAGTGAGTGTGCTCACATCCACGCTGCTATCCTAGTTATGCTCAGGATTTTGGAGCATGCAGTTATGTGTTTGCAGATGTGGACATCATATCCTAAGTTAAGAAACCTGAATTTAGCCCTTATCACAGTTTTGAGAGACCTGAATATGCTAGCCGGAGTACTCGGACAGTAATCGGAATACTGTGGCATGTAAGCACCTGATCAGAGTTCCTGATCGCTGTCAGCCATGTTTGCAGATACATCCTCAATTCAAGTTATGCAGTAGTAAGTCAGTCAAACAACAAATATGATAATAAATGATGAATACTGATGATCTACAAATGTTTTCGGGTCCCCCCGGTACCACTACTGACACTGCTAAATTAGTTATGTTTTCTCTGCTGATTTGACAGCAGGAATTGAAGCTTTGCAGCGTGAAATTTTTACTCTTGGGTAACATTTTTGTGAATGAAACTGGCCCACAAAAGGAGCAGAACAGGTAGCCTGATATAGCAATTTAGGGGCGTCGATTATGCTAATGATCACATCTCACAAAAGCGCACCTACTCATGAGCAGGTGATATTCATCAAATTGCAAATTCGCTCCTTTGACATATAGAAAACTGCCTTGATAGTGCTGACCTTTGAGGGAACAGGGAGCCAGAGGGTCCAAAATGGAGGAGGCAGCTGCGTTCACGTCATATCGTGGCCGAGCAACCGTGTTGAAAGAATCGTTCTCGTAAGTCTCCATGTTGTAATTGCGAGCTGGAGATATCTGGAATTTCTGACAGAGACGATATCTCCCACTTGGTGAAAAGAACTGCGTACAGTAAGTGTCAACAAGACTGTGTAAAAATGGCTGAAAAGCATCCATATGTGGAAGGACATCTAAATATAATCAAACACAATCGATTCAGCTCATTTGAAATGAGTTGGTTTGTACAGTACTGTAAACGCTCCAAATATATAACACAGTCAAAGGTTGCTCATTTCGGCTATTTAAATGACGTGACTACAAGTCTAGCAGTGGGATAACCATCTTGGAATAATGCTTGAACACTTCCGAGTTCTTCCCATTCCGCCTATACTACAATTACGCAGCATTATTAGTTGTGTTGCACCATCTACTTTTATTGAACCTCCCCTGTTGGGAGTATTTTAATCTGCTCCACAAGAGAGAAATGGTTTCCAGGCGGTTGTGAGACAGAAGTCGGTGGTTCAGAAACATCTTTTGAAGAAGCTGTACATCAGCAGCATACTCAAAAATAGTTTTATGCAAACTGACAGTTTTGAGAATTGTTTTTGTGCTTTTATACTACTGATTCAAGACCTGCTCAGAATTCATGTGTAGTAAGGAATAGGGACGAAGTTTAATACTGTGTGTGTGTGTGTGTGTGTGTGTGTGTGTGTGTGTGTGTGCGTGTGTGTGGAAGTGGTCTAGACTGTAACACGAATTTTGAAAGACCTTGAATGACAGGAATGAGGAGACAGCTGGTCTTTTTTTCAAGCACACAAAATCTGTACACACAGAAAACACAGATACATGGTGAAACACAGACCTCTCTCTCTCTCTTTCTCTCTCTCTCTCTCTCTCTCTCTCTCTCTCTCTCTGAGTGACTGATAGTGCTGACAAAAGACCGGGCTGAGGAATTGAACCTGCACTCTCCTGGGGTTTCCCCAACACAAGATTGAGATTCAATCTGCAGCACAGAGACGAGGACCATTAACCAACATGTTCACAACATGCACAAATGCACGAATACAATTGCACAGAGGCAAAATCCCTGTTTTACAATCTAGATACGGTATAAACCAAAGCACATCAGTGCCAGTCTTTGCTCTGTCTCTGTATTCTTGTCTCTCTGTTTTCTGATTCGTCTCTGCTTTCATTTACTTTCCACCACTGCTGTTCATCTTTCTGCTATACTCTCTATCTTCTGACAGGTGATGAATGGCCTTAGCCCTCTGTTAAAAAAATATGCCTCCCAACACATCTAAAGCTCACAAATTAACACACACAATGTATCTCATTTTGTTTAAATTGCACAAAAACATGTAAAAATGACATTTTGTGGTTTTAGAGGTAGTTACGTGTTGGAACAGTTACCCTATTACCATGTTTGGATGTGTTAATGTATAATTCATTCATAATATTTGTTTCTTTTTCGTAACCCTTTTGCTTTTGTTGTCCTGTGTCCGTGTCTTCCTGTCTTGTCTCTCTAATTTCCACCCGTCTTTCTCTTCCTGCGTCTCTCTTGTTCTGGTTCCTGTTATTTTCCGAAGCTGTCACCTTCAGGACCAAATGGTTGTGTTGGGAAACTGTGACTCCATTGATTTCCAGTAGATCTTTCTTCTGCTTGGAGCCCCCACGGCAAGTCCTGAGTTATAGGACTTCAAAACATATTGATTAAAACTCTGTCAGATTGATTGAGGACTGCAGAGACTGGACTCTTGCATCAAGGCGAGGCAGCTCGCAGTCACCCTCCTGGATGACGACCAGTTCAGAGGCAGCCTGCAGCTGGACAGTAAAACTCAAGATGATCATGTGTGTTTTTGTGCTATTTACAGTCTTAGTGTAACCTCTTCAACACTGGAAGAGCCACCTGTGGGTCCATCACATAGACTGTATATAAAGATGGACGACGCGTCTCCACTTCCTCCCACTGTACAAAAATGAAGCCAAAATACTCACATCATTTGGAGCAAGAGTCTGCAGTAGTGATCAAGGTCCCATACACCCGGCTGAACCAATTGCCAATCATGACGTCACACCCCCTTTTTATAGCATCAAATAACTAATTAAAACCAAACTTATCAGAAAAATGAACACTTGAACAAACATCAGCGTGATAAGAACTACCTAAAATGACAGAAACCATCTTTGACATTCAGTTTGGCTCATGTCCCATCTGCTAACATGGAGGGGGCGGGGTTTATGACCTGTACTGCAGCCAGCCACCAGGGGGCGATCCAGATGTTTTGGCTTCACTTTTGGGGAGCTGTCATGTCATCCATCTTTATATACAGTATATAATCCTTCATTACAAACGCTTGTGTGCACTGCCAGCCACAGCCAAGTCCCTGACCAGAATAAAATATTTTCACGGTTTTAGCGTCTTTCAGCATTTTTTCATTTGTTTTCAGAAAAAATGCTTTTAATGGCTCAATTACAGGCAGAAATTAGTAAATACAATATTTTTTTAAAAGGTAAATGATTAATTTTTTTGTTGATTTATGATTTTAATCCATTGTAAATCTATACCATTAGACGTTACTAAGAAATATTTGTAATGCTTTAATAAATGTCCTGATTAATCATTTGAAACCCAGATAGTACAAGGTGTTTGATGACTAATGGGGGTTGTCATAGATTTTGACAAAGGACAGAGTGAAAAACTAGGCTAAGCTATCTGAGAGCTCAGCTATCTCCAACCCAGTAGCTCATGGTGTTACGTGACTGATCGAGGGAGTGGGTTCAGTGTGAAGGGGACTGACAGCAGTGCGCGGAGTCTGGTTCGAATCCTGCCTGTCCTTCAGTACCTGGATCATCAAATCTTATCCAGCTGAGAGAGGGGGCCATGTCCCCTCCTGATCTTCCAGAGAGTATCTTGTAAGCCGAGCCACCGAGTTAACTCCACGGCCTAGCATGCTCACAGTGTCAATGCAGATTTTAGCCATATTCATTTCACCATTTCACAGCACAAACGCCCACATGCTTAGCGGATAAAGGAGGTGCCGGTCCCAATCTGGGGGGTCCTGGGTCCTGTTCCAGCAGGATCTGGCACAAATGACTTATTTTTTATATTTGGCTGCCTCTACTACACCTGGCGTTTTTTCTCTCTTATTTTGTCAGCCCCCCTGAAAATCCTAATCTTGCCTAGGGAACCAAAATGGCTAGAGCCGGCCCTGGATGTTTAGCAGGTGTAATGTTTACAGCCGAGTCCCAGGTCTGAGCCTGCCCCGCGTGTTTACTGTCTGGTTGTTTACAATGTGTAGTCTTGTGTAGTCCTTTACAACACATGTGATGTCCTTCCATCTCTGTGCTGCGAGTTTAACCACTGTAAACTCTGATTATAGGTACTTGTACGTACTTGTGTTCAGTTACTGAAATGGTTCTGTTGGTGATGATTGTAGTACTTAACTGACCTGAATAGAAAGCCGGGAAAGAAAGCTAAGCATAGCCGTCCTTATTTCATGTCTCCAAGGTTACCTGAAGAGGAGTCTTGTTTCAGGTCTTCATCAGCAACACACACTGTCTCTCTCTCTCTCTCACACACACACACACGCTGCTTTTTGTGCTGTGTAGAATGTCAGACATACAGAACAGAGTCATTGCAGGTTGAGATATCTTCCGTTTGAGTAAAATAAAACTAAACCTGACACCTCTTCATTTAAAGTGATTGGTGTCATAAAACGCTACTTCACTGTGGATTACTGCTGAAGTCGAGGGTGTAATGTTGTGGTGAGACAAGAAGACTCTGCTGGTTTATTTTCTGACTGCGACTACATCCACACTAAAGCCGGCTCAAATCTAAACACTGTGTTTATGTGTGAAAACGAAGGAAGTAAATGTCTTTGTGTAACAGCCAGCATGAGTTTCATCTGGTTAAAACTCTGTTCTGTCCCCTCCTGCTGTCTGTGATCACCTAAACTGTGTTTTGATGCAAGAATGGAATATAGTTTCCACTGTCAGACGAGTAAATAAGCATAAACAAAATACAGATTTGGTTGCATCTTATAAATGCTACCAGTTAACCAGGTTAGCTGCAACTCCTTCACTGCAGCACCGAGACCCTGATCAAATCACTATTTCATGATCACAAAGTACAGAACATACAGGTTATTGTGATCGACTGTATTCACATTTAAAATGAGCCACACACCCCATCCTTCCCTAAAAGCTCTGTTTTCCTCGTACACAGTGAAACACAACAACTTTTACTGTCAGCTGATGTTAAAATCTGACCTTCATGTGTATTTATTGTCTGTGTGAGAGCTGATGTAGCTCGTAGCAGTTATTTTATTACATTTTGCTTTGAAGCCAAAGACAAATTTCCACGAGTGGACAATAAAGATGTCTATTCTAGTAAAACTAGAAGCAGATAAAAAGCAGATTTGTTAACAGAGAGGTGGTGGACTGTTTGCAGCGTTATCAACGACGTACAAAAGTCCATTTTTGAAATCTGTGAATCGATTCAGAATCATAGAAGATAAAATTCACATGTGAATTTTTTTCTCCCACCCCTACTGAAACAAAAAACAAAAGAAATTCAAACTAACAAACATTTGCAAGCAAATTGACAGTCAGTTCCTAAATATTTAGGAATCTCACTATTTAAATGGTACTCAGTGGGTGACCCCTTTCACTTGTGTTAATAGAGAGGTTCATTTGATTCCTCTCTATAACATTACAGTAATAATAATCTACAGACTAACTGTCTAAATATTTAGAAAAAACACATAAATATACAGTCTTGTCGACCAAAGGATGATATGTTCAGTGTCAAAGGGTTACATGTAGTACATGCAGTATATTACACACATGAATAGTATCCCAAATAACAGTAAGATTACAGTAGACAACGCTCTTATTGTGATAGACTACTGGTTTAAGCAGTCCCCAGTACAAATCTCCCCGAATGTTGAAATGAAAATTAGGCTCTTGGTTGAAGTTATGAGTCATCCTAAAACTTTCCCTGACAAAATAGCAACATCTTTAAGGGCAGGAAGTACTTTTTTAAAATAGACTTTTGATGAATACATTTCACTCAGACCAGCCTTTTCAAAAGAACATCTTGAGATTAAACCCTTCCTGCGGAGGACGATGATGATCTAAATTTAATACACTTCTAGGTCACAGCAAACGAAATGACAACCAGAACGAGTATTTAGCATCTGCAGGGATTTTTTCTTTGACAAAAGGGACAATCTGGTTTATTTCCTGAATGTCTCCTGCTGCTGAATGCTGCTGTCATAGTGTGAAAAAATAGCATACAAACTGATACGTCAACTATCAACAACCCATAAAGTTTAAGAATACATGCATTTACAGAGACATGGCAGGGATCAAAGCACGGTTGCTGCAGTAAATAGAATATGAGAAATATAAAAACAGTGCAAAAATAATAGCAATAACTAATTGTAATCTTTTTGCTCGGCCTGCAGTTTGACTTATTAGACTTTTCTTGGTGAAGTTTTTCTTTTCCCTGAATTGAGGGTCCAAACACTGGGGGTATATAAATAAAACTGGCTGCCTTCAGTTCTGTAAAATGTTATGGTGACAATGATGTCCTAGTTTTTATTTATCCAGTTCTACTATGTCTTATTTGTTTATCTTACTCATTTAATCTCTTTATAATTTATTGTATTTTATTTCATTTAATTTTTGTACTTTTAACTGCCTGATTTTACTTCTCATTGTTACATTTGTAGTTTTGAAATGTGTAAATCTCAATTTACCCATGCAAAGCACCTTATAACTACTTTTTTAGAGGTGCTATATAAATTAAATATAATAATAATGATAATAATAAGAAGAAGAAGAAGAAGAAGAAGAAGAAGGAAGGTTTTAGATCCTATATGATGTTTCTCCCTTTTTTCTTTTCTTTTTCTTTCTTTTAATGCTTTTTCCTTATTTGTTTGTTTGTCCTTAAAGGCAAAATTGAAATCGATACAATTATTAGTTAGTTGTGTATATACAGTATATATGTATCTATATTTACAATATACCCACTATATCGTACCCTACATCTGAAAAAAAATTAACAAATAATATAAATCAAAATAATACAGAATATAAGTATAATATTATTTAAAAAATAAATTGTATAATGTAAAATGAGTTACTAATGTGTGGAACTGAAAGAGCCATCGCTGATCAGACTGAACCACATTAAAAACTACCAGCAGTCTACCGCCATCTAGTGGCGGCTACAGTGAGGTACAGCACAGAGAGGCAGCAGCTGATCTGAGCTGTAACTTCAGTGTACACACTTTTTCACACAAAATATAAGCAATAATGTGTAACAAAGTAGAACACATGTCCCAAAAGGAGCAGGGAGAAAAGAAATCTTGTATTACCTGCGATAAATTATGGGATCAATAAAAGAGATATTATTCCAAAATGTCGCCCCTGCGTTGATTTCTTTTCACTCTGTAAAAATGTTTTAATTTATTTTTAAGAACTGCTGTACTATATGCAGTAGAGTAAATACAAATATGTGAACTGTCAAGTCTGTAATCTCTGCTGGCTGTCTGTTAAAGACATTAACTTACTACTCCACACTGATGGTGTTCAGTAATAGCTGCCTGCTACTGAACAATTTTGTAGTGCATCCAAACATTAGAAGCTACAAAATCAACATGCCCACAGTGCAAATACTAGAGCATATCAAGAGGGAACTGGCAGCAAAAATAACAGGAATGCAGACATGAAGAGGGTGAATGACAACTAAACAATAAAAACATGAAGCAACATTTGATTTGATAAAGCTGGATAGACTATTAAATGTCTGAGGGGTCAAAGAGGCTCAACAGTCCTGCTCCTCTGCTGCTGTAAATGGTAGTTTTACTCTACTCACTAAGGTGATACTACGGGGGAAATTGTTCTATAATGCAGCCAACACAAAGGTGCTTGCAGTAGAATGGTTTCCCCTTACAGTAAACACATGCAGATAATTAAATTAACATATACAGCACAAACAAATGACAAATGAACAATAAATAAGAACATAGCCCTATGAAACACACGCACATACCTGCACAACACTAAACAATCTCTAATCCACTCATCCCAAACACATGTACACTGACAAGTGTATTGAAGACATATTGCACAACCCCTAAGACCAGTAAAACATTAACTTCTGGTGTTAAGTAGCCTGACTGCCATAGCCATGAATGCATGCTTACACTGGTTTAGCTTACACTTCTAGAAGCTTGAATTCAAAGTAAAGGACGGAGGAGATCTGCTCCTAAAATGTTCAATGCAGACTGCACGAGAGGAGCAATTTTAGTTCATCTGTACTGATAAATTACCATTATGCCATATCTTTGTATACTGCTCAACCCCATAAATCTATCTTCTGCTTGAATTCCTTCAGTAGTCTTTCCACCTCTCCGTATAAGATTTTGAGCTTTAATAATATATTTTACTGGGGGCATCTGCAGCTACATCACAGGGGAATTGACTAATCACTTCAGCCATACTGGTGCTTACGTCAAAAATCTACACGTTTATTAATTTATGGTGTTTTATAAAATGTTCAGTCACACATATACATGGATGGGTTATGAAACTATGGGCCCCTGGACACAGACATGTAAAAGACCCTCAACCCCTCCTACATAGGATCAATAGCCCAAACTGAAAGAGACACAAAACGTCTCTCTGTAGTCATTTTACAACTCTTTGTAGTTGTTTTGCATCCCATGTGTCTCTTTGTAACCGTTTTGTATCTCTTTGTGGTCTTTTTGCATCTCGTATTAGTCATTTTGCACCCTTTTGTAGTCATTCTGTGGCTCTTTGTAGTCATTTTGCTTCTTTTTTTAGTTGTTTTGTGTCTACATGTAGTCGTTTTGCACCTTTTTGTAGTCATTTTGTGTCTCTTTGTAGTTATCTTGCTGCTCTTTGCAGTCATTTTGCTGCTCTTTATAGTCATTTTGTGTCTCTTTGTAGTTATCTTGCTGCTCTTTGCAGTCATTTTGCTGCTCTTTATAGTCATTTTGTGGCTCTTTGTAGTCGTCCTGATCAAACAGAGGCTCTGGCCCATGCAGGAGCACGTTCAGTAATCCATCCCTGCACAAACATACAAACACTAATATAAAAGTGAAAAATACAAACGTGAGTACACACATTCACTGGCCTATACAGTATTTACAGATCTGTACTTTCACTCACTTCACACACACACACACACACACACACACACACACACACTGAGCACAGCAAGAACAAAAGGTTTCAAGCAGGCAAGCTATCAGTTACAGTTCAGTCAGTAACTTCTGATGTCACTGACTGATTGGATATGTATTGATTGATTGACTGATGATAATAATTTCCTGGTTGCTTTCTCACTTTAGCTGATTAACTCTGGCTCTGTCTATCACTGTGTCTTGCTTTTCTTCCTTGCTTGATCAGCTAAGTGATTGGGGAAGCATTAATGAATGAATTAATATTTTACTGATTTTTGCCTACTCATTTGGATAAATTGTGTCTTAAATTAAAGGATTTAGACTCAACAATTCAAGGTGGAAAATTTGTCATTTAATCGGCTGAAGGAAGAACACAATATTCCTCAAACACACTATTTTCATCATTTACAAATTCATAATTATGTATGCAAATCTTTTTAGGCATGCTAGTGTCATGGCTTGGTCAAAACTGAAATACCTTAACAACTATTGGATGGATTGGCACAGAATTTGGTCCAGACATTCATGGTTTCCAGGCAACGAATCCTAATGACTTTGCCCGTCTCCTGACTTTTCATCTGGCAGCACCAGCAGGCGGACAATTTGGGTTCAAAGTGAATTGACTGGACAAATATTAGATGGATTGCCATAAAAACTGGAACAGACAAATCCACAAATAATTCATTTTAATCTGAGGCCGTGTCCAAAATCACTCATACTTTACTATATAGTGCCCTGAAAAATCTCACCAAGGTGTGTCCATGGCATGTGCACTACTTTATACAACCAACCCCAAGATGCAAAGCGTTGCATTTGATACATGCAAGAATTACAGTTATGTGACACTGTAATTGTCAGGGATGACGCGAAACATTGATGATTCACAATTGTTTGAAATCTCAATTTACCGCTCACTAGAGCAAGGTAACTGAAATTACGTGGGGGTCACTGACCAGGTTGTAGGGGGACCGCTTCAACACTCGGCTGTCAAAATAGATAAATAAATAGGCCTAAATAAAATAAAAAGGCTGAAGTGTTAATGTTGACAAGTTGCTCAGTTAGGCACAGCTTGCTTTGTGAAATATGAAAAGCACATTTTGTATGCTCTGAATTGTTTCTATTATATTGAACGGTATAGTGAATATAGTGAACATCTTGTCTGTTAGAGTGTTTTTTTATGATAATATTCACAAATTAATCCTAAAAAGTATGTCGAAAATGTATTAATAAAGCGACAATAATGATGGTTGGTGGACTGTGTGTTTCAGGGTTTGCAGTGGTTGTGTAGGTGGAGTGGTGGGAGAAACAGACCTGCTTGTTATAAAGTATGAACGCTTGTAAAAAAAAAATCAGTGTAACCCACACAAAGCTGTGTCAGCTGACACGATGGTGAACTCAGATACGACAGCAGCGGCCTCATGGAGACAGTTGCCACGGAGACCGGCGCACGTCATCCTGTAGCGGTTGCCATAGTCCTCCTGACGTCAAAGCCCCTCGCAAGATGCTCAGGAAACCCCCTGGCGCGGTCACCATGGATACTGGTGGGGGGAGGGGTGGGGTTTAGAGGAAGCGGAAGTGTCAGAGCAGGCGGAAGTGGTACTGCCCTGAATACCCTGAGCAGCGAGCAGAGGACGGCTTGATAAACTCCCATCGTTCAGAGAATAAAATCGGGATTCCTAGTACGCTCTAAATGTGAGTTCACTTGCATATCATTCGATTATTGTCTTATATACAGGGTAAAGAGAGTCTTACAACGGGAACGGCAGCCCCAGCGGTGGACCATTTCCCTGCCTCTGCGGCGGAAGGTGCCTATTGTGGTTTGGGGCTGGGTGCGAGGATTTAGGCCGAGACTTGTGGACAAATAGCGAGAAATCATCTACAAAACACCTGGCATGAGGTTGCATGTGCTCTCTGTGCTGTCGAATGTGGTATAGATCGCTGATTTTTTTAAGGCCCAGACTCCGGTCGATGCCATGCGCGGTGCGCGGTGAACGTGTAGGGAGGGAGAAACAGCACCCAAGTTTGGCCATTTTGACAGCTTAGCTGCCGTGCCCAGGCCGTCGTAAGAAAAGCCTAGACATTTTAGCAGCCAGTGCTAAGTACGTGGCCCGGTGGATAACGCAAGGCTAGTGCTGAGCTGCTGCCATACCTGGACAACCGACATATGGCCTCATTATTCGCAGAACTGACAGAAGACAAAAAAGCGTAATTGGCGATGGTTTTAGCTCAGCTCCGTCATGGCGTAGTGAAACGACATGGAAGCTAACACACCCTCCCTATTTCCCGGGAGTTTCCCCTCAAATGCGACTGCAATTTTAAAAACGTTTTCTTTCGATATCATTTAACTGTCAGGGGACAGTTGTGAAACGGAACAGATGCCATATTTAACCCTCTTAACGATTTCAGCCCACAGCTCGGTGTCGGCACATATTGTATCGCCATTCAGATTGAACTGGGTCAGGTCCCGTTAGCAGCTAAGCTAACAGCTATAGCCAACGGCCGTGCTGTGACGTTCAGTTAGCATGCTAGCTGGCGGTAATCTATCTCTCCATCTTAAAATTCCGCAGGGGAATGCGACAAGGAGGGCGTAGCTGTTTGCAGGCCGACTAAACGCTACAACCCTAATATTCTTGGCCTGGGGGGGGGGGTGTTTTTAAGGGTTCGTTTCAAAACGTTTGCTGGTGCGATGGTATTCAAGCTGTTCAGCATCTCTGCTATTGAAGATGGTGTTCCCCATTTTTCTCGGTGCGCATAAGCCTGTTAACCTTAATAGTTAGCTAGGTGGTTGGATAACAGCATTGCTAATGTTGAGTATGTTGGTGGCGTGCCAGATGATTGTAGCTGACCGAAGAGACCAAATTGGATCAATTTTAATCGATGAGCGGGTCGCTGCGGCGGTTAACTATCGTTAATGCGCTTGTAACCGCCATAAGCGGCATTTTACACAATGCTAAATGCTAACTTGAGGATGCTAAAATGTGCTAAAATGAAACTGATTAGCCTCGAAGGCATAACAGGGATGTCGAAATGACAGCACTGTGTGAATGCCACACACAAAGCCTCACTATTTCCCTGTTATTTACACGGTACATATTTTCCTGTCTGTGCTTATTTAATGGCCTGTCTAATTAATTATTCTAGTGAAAAACCTGAGTGAAATCAACGACCACTTTAAAAGTATGTCAATAAAAGAGGAGATTTTTATAGGAATTTAGTAAATTTAATGGTGACATAAACACAATAGGAACCCGAGACCACCAACAGATGAAAAGACAAGATGAGAAAGAAATACAGAGGTCTGACAATTAAAATAATTCTTAGCCCAGTTGATGTTTGTCAGAGTAGTGAAATCCATTAAATTATAGCCATCATTTTTATAATCATTCATTATAACTGCTTTTTTCACCATGGTGCTTCCATACAAAATAAAACTCATCTATGGTTGTATTATTATGTTGTCAAGAGTGTAGCATAATAGTAACCTTTGAAAGTAAAACTAACTTGCCAGGTGGATTTTGGCAAAACCACCTTGTATCTTACATTTTCCTAAAATATTACAATTTTCATTACTGACTAATCGATTAATAGTTTGTTCTATAAAATGTCAGAAAATATTGATAAATGTCCTCAACAATTTCCCAGAGCCCAAGTTGATGTATTCACATAGCTTGTTTTGTCCAACCCAGGCCAAATATTCAGATTAGACTACCATATAAGGCATGGGAAGTCAGCAAATGATCAAGTCTTTGGTGTTTTTGCTTGAAAAGTGACTTAAATGATTAATTGGTCACACAAAGAGTTGCTGAATTGCCTGCCGAAGGAGTAATCGACTAATGTTTAAGATCTAAGTTACATGAAGAGCTTAGTTAGACAATTCAAGTAAAGCTCAATTTATTTTAAACGTTTAGGTTAGAGTTGTACAATCCATAAAGTAAACACTACCTTTCCATCCCACAATCGCCGTCATAACTGGTTTGGTGTTTCAATACAAACTCAAACTTTCTGGTCTGTTGATTTATATGTATGACTGTCAAGATGTGTAATGTGAATATTAGGTCAAATGCACCAAAATCCCTCACTCTCTCTCTCAGATCAAGAACTGAAACTGACCACGTAGTGATGCTGGTGGTGGGGATTTGGCTAATACAAAACAATCAGATTTCTGTTGTATCAACCACAACACAACACTGGTGAATTCAGAGGGATCTCAAGTTTCTTCTCAATTAGTGTCGTGATAATGGAGGAAATGGGTATCTAAATTCATAATGATCCCACGCACTAATGGCCTCTCCATATTGTTTTGTTTTTTTCGGTAAATGAATGGAACGACGCTCAATATCCGCAGATAATTATTGATTTTATGATTCAGCCCTTGAATCAGCACTGGAAATGTGCCGTTGGTGCGCTCCCAGCTGAGAGGCTAATAATTACTCTGCAGACCATAGGAAGTGCATAAGTGTGGCAGCAGGATCAAACTTAAATGTAAATCATGCTGTTGCTTCACACTTAACCATTTGTGTTCCAACACAGTCTTGTATAAAATAATATCATAACTTGCATTGAGAAAATGTGGTTCAATTCAAGGTATCACTTGATCCTAATGCTAGCAATATTATTCTATAGATTTTTTTATTGTTGAAGCACACAATTCTTTGAGACAGTTTTGTCTCAAAAGATTGCATTCTCATCATACTTATGCAGACAAGTTTTTTTTCCTGATTTTTAAACCCCTTGATAACAAATAGAAGGTAGGCTATAAGCTATAATGATTATTTTGTTAGTTTTAAAGAACATTTTGTTTAGAGATAGGTATACCATTTGGGTATTGTGATTGACTATTTTGTTTTTAACACTGAAGTTTTCTTTTTACAAATTCACATACTTTTAAAACAAATGCCAGTTAAGTGCAAGTCAGAGTTGAATGGAAATTGCTTGTGTAGAATCAAGGCGTGACAAAGGAGCGAACCATTAGGATAGAATTCTCTGTCATGGTATATGTAATATTTTCAATCACGATATTAATATATATATCATGATTTTAGTAAATTTTTCTGGAAAATCACTTGTCATTGGACAAAATAACCAGGCATGAATGTTTTTGGCTAATCCAACAAATTAGATACCTGACGAATCAAGATGCTTTATTACATTGATGCAAAATTCATACAAAAATCCAAATCCTGTAAAGTGGTCCTGCTCATTGGTCTAATACAACCAGAGATACTGAAGCAATAGCCACCAGGGTATAAACAGTGTGGCAAAATCTCTGACTGATTGTAAATATTGTGATATTGCCCAACCCTAGAGTGACAAGTGATTTTAGGTAGGGCTGGAACCAATTATTTTTAGTTTATTCAGAATTATTAGTAGCTCACGAACATGAGCAATTAAATTGATGAAAGCAATGTTTTCACACATGGGAAAGAAAATTCTGCACACTTGTGACACCATGAATTGAATGGAAGATAACATCAGAGCCACAACTGAACCACCTCTTTTGAATGTCATGAGTACACAAACACTAAATGGGGAGGGGTATTAGTCGGCATGGATGCCTCGGTGCCATCTGGTGGCGTTGAGGTAAATTTCATGATGTGCATTTGATACGCATAATATAATAGTAATACATTTTAATTGTAAAGTGCTTTTCTAGACCCAAAACGCCAGGCACAGACAGTGATATAAAACAAAAACATAAGGTGTAAAAGTACATCAAAATTGCAGGTACAGAAAAAAATATAACCACCGTTTCCACCACAGAAAAAAAAAAATCAAATTGAATGTTTTATTGTGTGTATGGCACAGTTATAAATCTGCCCACAAAAGTCTTAAACTCCTAAAATATATAAATAAAAATATTGAAGCGTGCTTTATCAGTTGCAACTTAAAGGGTAATTCCGGTATTTTTAAACCTGGGCCCTATTTTTTTACATATTTTGGGGTCCAAATGACTAATACTTACAAATACAATACAATACAAAAAGTTTTGGGATTGGTCCAGTAGATCGCTTCAGCCAGCAGCCGCGAAACGGGCTACAATGGCTGCAACGTAATCCTTGCGGGCAACTGCCCCCATCAAAATACGTCCACTAAAAGTGCTTGTTTTTGCCACTGACAGGCTCAGATTGTTATTGAAAGGATCCCTACAGAGATGGACCTTTTTGTTAGAGTAAGATCCTTTTTGTCTAACCAGAAACAACGTTATCTTCCTGCAACAACTAAACTCTGAGCGAGACTTCTGTTTGAACTACAAGTCCAAGAAATTATACTTTTATTGTTGTGGTATTTATCATGGCTTATACCTTATTTGCCCTTCATAGGGAAACCCAATCCTCAACCCCCTGCTTCCACAGGGAGGTCAGAGGTCAGGTAAGCTTCAAGGACACTTGAACACAACAAGGTGATGTTTGAATTTCCCTCTGGTGGATGGGTGGCCACCAGGCTAAGCATCCAAACTGGGAAGATATCAAACGTGTTAGTGTGCAGATGGGAGGGTGTGGGTGCATTTACATATTTTACTTCTAGTTGTGATAGTGTGTTAGTGTATTCTTTAGCTACGTTTAAATGTAGAAATAAAGGATTTACAAGTTATTATAATAAATTACATATGCAAATGAAGACTTATAGCCGGTTAAAGCCGATTGTGGAGAGTTTATAGTGTGATGTGTAGATATAAAGGAGATGGAGGCGAGACTGTGGCCTACTTAGACCTACAGATTCATCTGGAGAGCAGAAAGCCCTCAGGGATGAAATAAGTGGGAGCAGCCATTTTGCTGGAAAGTGTTGACAGTTTTTGAAGTTCTGTTGGTCTTGCCTGGTATGTTTTTATTTGTCACTTTTTATGCGATAATAGGATCCAATCAGTGACGGTTTATTAATTATCTTTTGCCTAACCAGTGCTAATGGCTTGGTTATTGAAGCATCTTTATACATGTTTCAGCTTTTGAAAAGTGACACTCACAAGCCCACTAGCTATCCCACTCTAGTGGTTTTCCCTTTCTGTTATTTCTTTGCCCTTCTCCACCATGCTCTACTTAAATCATGGGCCCTCAGATCTTGCACACCCATATTTCTCACACTTTGTCTGTCGTTCTCATCGCCTCTCTCTAGTCTTTCCCTGTGTCTTCCTTTCTTTGCCTCTTACAGAGGCCCAATGCCTAACTCTGTCTTTTCTGTCCCCTGTTCTTCTCCCTGCAGCCTAAAAATGGATAAGAACGACCTGGTGCAGAAAGCCAAGCTGGCAGAGCAGGCCGAGCGCTACGACGACATGGCGGCTGCCATGAAGTCCGTGACGGAGCAGGGCCTGGAGCTCAGCAACGAGGAACGCAACCTGCTCTCTGTCGCTTACAAGAACGTGGTATGGCATCCATCTAATGGCTTAAACGTTTTTTTGTTTCCCCCCAAATCTATAGATGCTCGGGATGTAACCCTACAGTCAGCTCAAGATTTGGTTCAATTCACAACATAGAGCTCATGGTTCAGTACGCTCATGATACTTTTTAGTTTGAAAATAAACTGACAGTAGACAAAAACAGTGTTTTCACTTTCACCATGCTTTTTAAACACCTGTTTTACCCAGATTTTCTACCAAATGCAAATAGAATAGATAAATTAATCAATAAATCACTTTGTTTTAAAAGTAAAATTCCTCCATAAAACTAAGCTGAAAATTGCTAATGTCCTCATGAAGATGAAGAATAAATGTATGGACTGGGATGTGTTAACATTGAACTGACCACGGTTAATGCTGTTGTTCAGTTGGATTTTACAACACGAATCAATATTAAGAGGCGGCATGAACGCAAACAAAGTCAATTTAAACAATCCCAAACAGAAGCAGATTCGCTCAAGGCAGCACAAATTGAGACGAAGGTAACTCTGCACCCATAACCAGTTGAGCGTCGTTATTTTTTTGAGTTGTACTGCTCCATGAGTAAATATACAGGAGCAGAGGATAGGGTCTAGAGGAAATCAAGAGACCCTGAAGTCCGTGGTAAGTTTGGAAATCAGCCTGTTTGAGCTGTCACACTTAGCCGCTGCCTCTTGTCGCAACAAATGTCATTAGAGGAAGTTGACCATTGACTGCTCGTTGCCTGAAAACAGACAGAAAAAGCTAGACAGTGGTCAAAGTGATGTAAAAATTCACTATGTGGTTCTCCACTCCCACTTTGCACTGCACATATAGCTTGTTGATAGAATAAAATTAATATTGTGATCCATTTGTCGGCTCCACCACGTGTACTATCAGTTTATTATATATGTCTTGCCAAACATTGCGCCACAATATATTGTTACACCCATAACCTATGGTGCATTTCAAGATAATGATTTAACACCTATGGCAGCTGGAACATCTCCCTCTGAAGTTAGGGCCCCTGTTCTTTCTCAAATTAATTATTCTGTGGAAACATTTCCTGTGGTGGTTTGGGGCAACCGGGTATAATGTGCAGACTGCAATGTTTGACTGTATGTTATAGGTTGTCCTATCTTGGCTTTACTTGTTAAAACGCCAGAGTAGTACTCTTTAGTATGTGCTGTTACAGGATGCACACATTTGTAATACATCTTACAAAACAATCTGCTTCCCTCTGATGTTTATTCATAGAATTTACAGTGACAGTTCAAATCTTTGCATTTAGTTTCTTTTTGTATATTGTGTAGTCTTAATCACTTGCTGTGCTGCTATAATTTGTGTTTTTTGTTTTTCATGAAGATTTTATAGTCTCAACTATAAAAGCACAAGTTATGTAAGAGCAGCCTCAGGTTTTTCAGCACTGCTGCTCTATTCATCATTGAGGTTTACTTGATTTCTTTTTTTTATAAAGCTTGCCAGCACAGTACCACTCAGTACTTTTTTTTGTTGCATGTTTCAATACTAGCTGTACCCAGCCGGGAGGACAGTATAAGTCAGTCATTTAGGTTAGGACATAGGAAATAGCCACACTTATCTCACATGATAGTCATGTTCTAATGCTAGGAGCAAGATGGGCTTTGTATTTGGTTTTACAGAACTACTTCAGTTGATTGAAGATCATGTTGAATTACAAGCTCAGTGATGATAATGTTTATAAAATTTGTAAAATGAACTATTATAAAAGTCTTCATTTATACTATTTATTGTGGTTGATTTAAATGTTAGCGTCCCATTTCATTGCTCAACATCATTTCAGCATTATTAGGTTTTTTGACGAGGAAACGGCCACATTTCCCTCAAGTATTAAACAAAATAAAATAAAATTTTGTCCTTGTGTATGTTGATCTGTTTGAATCATCTCAAATCATCATGCAGTAAAATAATTTGAAAATTAACAGCATTAATTGTGGTTTTATCATGGTTACTCTATCATACTTTATTATTATGTATTATTTCAGCTGTGTCTATCATGTATATAAGATGTTTTAATGTCAGATTTTTGGTTGACGTTGCTGTTGTTGCCATTAGGTGGGGGCCCGCCGTTCATCCTGGCGCGTCATCTCCAGCATCGAGCAGAAGACGGAGGGGAACGAGAAGAAACAGCAGATGGCCCGCGATTATCGTGTGAAGATCGAGTCTGAACTCCAAGAAATCTGCCACGACGTGCTGGTACGGAGAGAGGGATGGGAAAGGGCAGGCAGGGAGCGAGGGGGTGTGAAGATGGAAGGAGAGAAAGGACAAGATGGGTGGTGATGATGGGCGGGAGGACTGGGACAGAAGGTATAAAGAGGGGGCAGCAGAGAAGAAAGCACACTTGAGCTGATCCCTCCTGGCTGAGGAAAGAATAACAGTCACATGGTGGTACTCGTGGAGACAGTAATAATGTTGCTAGCAGCAGCACTGGCAGCTGTTAAGAGTTGTCAAACAAAGCTTTAACTTTCCTCTCAGTCTTGCTACCCCACTCGGGTATCTTTACTTCATTTTTTCTATTTACATGGTACAGAGGCAAAAGAGTGCTTGACTGGAAACACACAAGTCATGTGAAGTCGCCTATAGTTTGTGTGTGTGCGTGGGTGAACTGCCTGTATGTAGATCTGAAAAACACATGGGATGTTTTCTAAATGAATACATATTATGAACCTGTGGTTACTACTTCTTATTTTTTGCCTGTCAGCTGAAGCCTGAGCAGGTGTTCAGACCGTAAATAGCGCTGCATTTAAAAAAAAAAAACACACACACACGGAAGGGGCTGTGTTGGTGTGGGTGTGTTGCTACAGGTACGGAGTGAGAGGATAAAATACTAGGAATTTGTGATGAGCATTTTTCACAATTTTTTGACATTTTATAGACTAAACGATTAATCATGAAAATAATCATTAGTTGCAGCCCTACAACACACCCTTAAGGCATTAGTATTCTCCAACCGAGGTGCTTGTCAGATGATCTTTCTGTGTATACAACAAGGTGTAACACTATGAATGCATTCCATGAAAGAATGCCGAAAGTGTGCACCACTATCCCAGTTTGAACAACCATTGCATCCCTTTTCTATGATAGCTCACGTGTGGCCATTTGAAACAGCTGTAAACAGGTTTGCCTTCCGACGTGGTCTGACGACATTGTGCAAACTAGTTCTGTTCGAGCATACGTCCACCTTTAGGCTCACGGCCTGCTTTTGACTAAAGGATAAGATCGTGTTCAGCAGACATTAGCACTGCATGAAAAAAAACACAGCCTACTCATTCATTTCAATGAGGCAACTGTGTTGGCACAGAGGGGGGTGCTTATGCAGAGGGTACCCTTGGCAAAAAAGCCTAAATCCCTAGGCCACCGGGGCGCCCTATGTTTTTTAGTGTAGTGCTGTTCTTGGTCTGAATGCCCAGTAACCCCTTTTCTGGATTGGACGTGGCTCCATGTTTTTTTTAGTCATACATCTGTCAGAACAAACGTTAACCAACGCAGTTGCCTACCTAACCTCCACACAGGTTAGCACTCCACCTTCAGTTGCCTAAAGTCTATTTATTTTTTTAATTCTTGCATAACCAAGTATGAGATTGTGTGTTAGGTTGTGTATCGGGTCAGTGACAGACACATGACAAAACAATCCGTGTGAACACTGATGGTCTTGCATATGCTGCTTCTGAAGCTTCTGGGAGAAAGAGAAATGCAGTAAGGAAAATGCAGTTTCTTGCAGTTGAACCTAAAGTGTGATTTGTTAAATTATCTTTAAACACAGAATCCCCACCTGTTAGTTTATGGTCACTTATCAGCTGAACAATGGCTGAAGTAAAGCTCACTAATTGTGCCTGAACATAATACAACCTGAAAGAGGTGAGCTAGACTGAGTTGAAAGTCTCACTCAGCTGCTCAGATTAAGAGTTCAAAGATGCTGTCGAAAATATATAATCTTTGAAAAGTTTGACATGATTGAGGCGTCAGGAACAACCTCTCACACTGCCAGGTCCTGACTAGGTTAAAAGAGAAATTGCTCAAGGTCAAACCAGACTCAAATTTTTAGCGCCTGAGCAGACTTCTAATAATATCTTCAAGGTCAAACTGGAAGCCTCTGCAGTGATGTGGTGCTGTAGGAATGAAGGGAGGGAAGGACGGGTGGAGACATGCTGTCCTTAAAGCAGCAGGAAGCATGGAAGAGGAAAGCTTTGATGCATCAGCAGGACAAAAAAATATCTCAGTAACCTCGATCTAGAAGATTTTACCAATAGCAAAAATTATATATTATATTTATTCCATTTTGAAGTGGGGGAGAATCTGTTTGTAGCTGTTTTCTTGTTATGTGTTAGGTGCATTTTGTTTCATAATATAGCTGAAAATTAATACAGCATTCAAAAATGACATTTGGTATTAAAATAATGAATGGGGAAATGTAGAAGGTAGTCTTATTTTATGATGCTTCTCATAGTTACCAACTGACCTGCTATGGTGGCTGGATACGTCTACTACAAATTTGATATTGGGAAAAGCAGAATAGGTGCAATGCTGCTAGAATGTCCCACAACCTGGTACAGACTGCTGGATGGCAAAGAGAAACGAGGTTGATGCTTCTGCTTGTCATCTTTTGATCACACTTCACTTTTGGTGGGCGTGTTAGTTGCAGACCTCTGACTGCCTAGTTTGTCATGCTGAGTGGGCACTGTAACAGTTGACGGGGTAGAGATGGGTAAAGGTGTAGAAAAAATGTTTCTGAATCAGGTTGGCAAGATGTCTTAAAGTAGGAACCATGATGATACAAGGTACTTTATCACATTAATGCAAAACTCGCATAGAATCCAATATTGGCATACGTCAGTCCTGCTCATTGAATTACACTATTGTCTACAATAGTCTAATACAGTGGTTCCCAGCCTGGGGGGTCAGGGCTCACTCAGGGATCCCAAAATATATCTGGGATGCCACATGATGATTAAGGAAAGGAAGAAAAACATTTGTAACACAAAATCGTGATTATTTTTGCCTTTTTTTCTCATTATTTTTTACTCATGCCTATAAAAATCCTTCAAATCAAGCTATCTGAGAGCTGCTCACAAGTCATGTCCTCACTAAAGCCACAACCTGTGATGAGATAATTCTTCATTTTAATGGGTCACAAGCCAAATGGTTGGTAATACAACCAGAGATATTAAAGGGATTGCCACCGCAGTATAAATGATATGGCAACATCTGACAGTTGATAAATGTTAATTGTCTCACCTTATATATCATATGACTCAACCTTATTATCAGTTGCATGTTATTTCTAGGATTTTGTATAAAATACTCCTTTTTGTTGTGAACTACTGAACGGTTTTCACCCTGTAGATGAAATTACCTGAGGTGGGTAGTATTCAAAAATTCAGCTCGAGTAAGCATGCTTTGTTTTAATCAATTAGAAGTCAAAAACATTAAGTATATTACCAGTTAGCATAACACTATAGAAATACTGATCATGTCATTTCAGAGCCTTGAACTGAAATGGCTATTGCCATGAAAGTATTTGTTCATTTAACAAGCTCTAATTACAAAAAGTTGGCAGGAACAGTTGCTCGTAATTTACTGGAATGACCTACTTGTTTTCTTTAAGGGAGGGCTGTCTTCTCCTTTTCCTGCCATGTTTAAAATAAATATCTCTATATTCATCTGGTGAAACAAGGTGAACAAGTTGTTTTACTTCACATAAGCAACTTCTTAGCTAATAATCTGCTGCTCTGTTTGTCAGCCACACTGTAAGAGTTCCTTTACAACTGATGATTAATTCGATGATTTCTGGTTTAGTGTCTACATGAAATTCTACAGCCACGTTACTGGAGTCTTCTCCATAGTAGAAAGGTCTAAATTCAGGCGCTCTGATCAGGATCTTTGGGGCTGATAACTGATCGCTGGAAGCAGTATCAGCCGATACCGATCATCTTCTTCCACAATAGACAGCAGCCAGTGATCAAGGCATATGAATTCCATTATTTAGGCTCATATTCCTTTTGGTTTCTTGCTGTAGGGTTGCTGTTGTTGTAAAGTCTCTGTTACTCACAGCTGAGTGAGTGGCGATTGAGTTGCTAAACGGTCCTGCTCTCTCTCTGTCTTAGTGCGAGCTAGCTTTGAAAACTCGTCGTATTTCTTGACATGACTAACCTTCAAATGTCTGAGGTTCGTGGTGTTAAAATTCTTTGGTTGCGTTCCTCCACGAGGGGATTATCTTGGAACACACCTTGCAAATTTCAAATTTATTGTGTTTTTCACCTGGTAGAACTGCCAGACTGGTAAAGATATTTTAGCGCCGCATAGAGAAATTGTCTCATGTTTTGTGTCTTCTGATCGGCCTTTAGAGACAACCGATCAAACTATTTAGAACGAATGTCGGCCGATAACGATCGGTGTCCAATCAATCTGAGCACTCTTACTCTAAATGGAATCACTGAAACAAAGCTCACTCCCTCAGCCAGTAAATGAAATGTTCGAAGGAGTCCTTTTTGAGATGTTTGTATAAGAACAGCTGAACTGAGCATTGAGTTGAATATTGAGTTACAGTCTATAATTGCTGTTTTCCATTCATCACTTATCAGTTTGCCAGAACTGCTTCTCCAGACTGTGGTCGGAGACCTCTGCTTTTAAGATAATTTAGCCAGGCTTGTCATGGTATAGTAGCTAGTAACGTTAACAAACCTTCAGAGACGGTGGCAACTGTGTTACATCCTGAGCTTCTCTAGATATTTAGGGCTGACAAACAGCAAAATTAACCACTCTAGACAGCAGGGCTACGTCTCCACACTTACTGTGAGAGCCTCTCACAGGAGAGATGCTACCCAAGTCGCAACACAGGTACCCACACAGTGACACTCTATTGGGGCTTAAGGGCCAAAAGTGTTTTTTAGTTGTTTTGAACGGCCACACTGGAAGGTAGAGTGAAAAGCCAGCTGTTATAGAGAGGGGGGAGACGTGATATTGTTGAAATATGAGGATAATGGCAAGCATTTTGGAACGCATCAGTTGTACTCAGCACTCAGTTGTACACATAAAAAGTGACAGTAATAGTTAACGCTTGAGAGAGAGAAGTTCAAACCCTGGCTCCATTCTCACCTGCACACAGCTGACCAATCACGGCTTGAAGTGGGTGTGAATGTCGGATTTTTGTTTTCGGAAAGTTACAGAAATGGTTGGACACAGTCGTCCCCCTTAATCCAATGATGAAAAGGTGTGGGGAGAGTGGGTTTCCAAAGCTATTTGACCATCTGACAAGCACTTCCAAAGAAGCATACTGACAGCTTAAATGTGCTTTTAGTGACTGCCAAAAGACTGCCAGCTTTCGTGGCTTTCCTCCGAAGACTCTGAAGCCCATCAGTAGCTGCTCATGACATGTTAGCTCCGACTACCAGCACTGCAGGCATACATGTCGCTAACCATGCTAGTTACACTGAGTGGCTATGGTCAGTGTTCCTTGTGTTTCTTTAGCAAAGGCTGCAGTGCAAAGATGTGTTGGTAAAACTGTCTGTAATCAAGTTGTCAATTTCTTGTACACTGACAGGTTTCTTTGTGCGTTACTATGCCGTTGCTGTATAAATAGTTTACAGAATCTGCTGGCCCTGTATTATATTTCTGTTTATGAACCCTTCTGGTCTTCTTGTCTGTTTCAGAATCTGCTCGACAAATATCTCATTGCCAATGCAACTCAGGCGGAGAGCAAGGTGTTCTACCTCAAAATGAAAGGAGACTACTTCAGATACCTGTCAGAGGTGGCCTCTGGGGACTCAAAGAAGGGTGAGTATCTATTAAAAATCTAAATTTTATCTCATTGTTCTTTCACTCAGATCTTTGACAGGGAAAGAAGCAACACGTTTATTCCCTTATTAAAGGAGGAGCAAGTAGATACTCAGTTCAAGTTGCACTACAGTGCAGCAGCTCTGGTGTTCAAAGGGATTCAGTGTCTTGCTAATGGACAGTTGAGCAGAGCGATGTTTGTTGACTCGGGGGGGCTTGAATCTAGTTAAAGGGAGAATTTACTCAGTGTGGCACCGAGCTAATCAGTCTAACCAGAGCGTCCGTTTTATTGCTCAAACAAAAGTCGGTTGCTGTTTGCTGTGCTGCTCAGAGTAAATACTCCTTTTTAATAAACAGAACTTGGTAAACCTTTTTATAGCTTGCAGTAAAGAGACCATTTTATTGCTAAGAGCTAGAAGCTCCCTTTTAAGTAGTGATCCACTGATGCAGCTATTGAGTCTGTACCATCCGTCATCAGTGGTAGATGCTTAAATTCTCAAAACATATCATGGAAATCAGGGAGTTGTTTCTTAAACCACATGCTAGACTTGGGTGTGTCCTTGAAGCATCTGTAAATATTGTATTAAATTTGAGGCAGTAGTTAAATTATTGTAAACAGATATGGCAATTATTGAGAAGATTTTCCATCTCTACCAGCCTCCACACTGCATTTTATTGCCAGATTGCTTAAAGGCACAAACTGAGAGAAATAGCTGAGAGAAATGCAGCTTTTTCTTTTTTTTTTTTTGCAGATGGTATAGGAAATGAAAAACTGATTGAAAAATGTGTTTCATCGGGTGTGTCCTCTTCAGCAGAGAGAAAGATGTCAGATGGGTTAGAGGACACGAAGCATCAGGGTTTATGGAAACTGTCTCAGCCATGATGTCACTTGTTCACATTAGTCATACCAAGGTTTTACAAGTCATTGACAGTGAGACTGAGATAGAAAAATTGCACTTCAAAAGGTCACGAACAAATCAGATAAAGATTACAGAAAAATTGCCCAATCATTTCATCATACAATTGTTGTCTCTTTATATCCTTTTTGCTAAAACTCCTGATTTTAATGGTGAGACAGACTCATTCAGACTGTTGCCAAGAAACCGTAACCCATAATTCTTTGTTGCCAAGGTTATCAATCATCTGACTCTGGTTGTCATGGCAATAAGCCAAAGCACCCATTGAATAGGAAGTGACTAGATGGTGACAAAGTTAGCAAGGGATTCACTCCTCGACTGGGTTCGATGATGGCAGGTTGACTCTGACATTTGTCCTAAAACAAAGGCTTCACACAGTAAATTCTAACATGGAATTAACACCAGGTTTGTTATTGGACTGGATTTTTTTTTAAGCCACGTTGGCAACGGGGGCTCTGGTCTCGGTTGGTCGGTCCATCACTTTGGTCCAGACTGAAATATCTCAACAAATAATTGGGCTGATTGCCATGAAATTTTGTACAGCATTCATGGTCCCCAGAGGATGAATCCTTAGAACTTTGTCGATCCCCTGACTTTTAAAAGGCGCCACCAGCTGAATATCCAGTTCATTTTTTTCCGCATCTGGATTGGCACAAAATTTGGTACACACATTCATGTTCCCCACAGGATGAATGATGATAACTTTGTTGATCATCTGACTTTTCATCTCGCACCATCATCAGGTCAAAATATTTATTTGTCCAATACTTTTGTTTATACTGACATTCCCCTCAGCCATACTTTGTGTTTTGTGCTAATTAGCATGCTAACACACTAAACTAAGGTGTTGAATGTGGTAAACATTATACCTGCTAAACATCAGCTGGCTAACATTGCCGTTGTGAACGTGTTAGTATGCTGATGTTAGCATTTAGCTCCAAGCACCACTGTGCCAAAGTACAGCCACTTTAGTGTGGCTGTAGACTCTCAGTCTTGTTTGTTCTCAAATACCAAAAAGTGGTTGGTTGCTGCTATCAGAGGACAATACTCACTGCTGGAGACTCACAGTAAACTGGGTCCTCCTGTGAAGACTGTCTTTGTTGATTTAAGATGTGTCATTGAGACTAATGTTCAGGATGTAGAAAAATAAAAGTGACTGGTTGTTATTTGTTTTGTAAAGACACGGTGGAGAACTCTCAGCAGGCCTACCAGCAAGCCTTCGACATCAGCAAGAAGGACATGCAGCCAACACACCCCATCCGGCTGGGCCTGGCCCTCAATTTCTCCGTCTTCTACTACGAAATCCTCAACTCGCCCGAGCAGGCCTGCGCTCTGGCCAAGCAGGTGGGTGCATAACACTTTGTTTATTCATGTAAGAGCACTGAATTTCAATGTTTTATGGTAATACAGGTTATGGACAGGTGGCCCCCTCTTCCACAGAACAGTCTGCCAGTTAACAGTCAAGATGGAGCAGTGTCTTGCCAGCTGCTGAGCTCTTGCTCCTGGCAGACCTGCAGTCCTCAGGCATCTGACAGCCATTTTTTTTTGGACACGATTGTCAGAAATCAAAACCATGAGACTCAGAACTCCCGGAGAGACTTGAGGTCGATTTGGAAAAACGTGTAGTTCAAATGCGCAGGCTTTGCTCACGTTCAGAACATCTCTTCATGTGAAAGTGCACTACCTGACTGACCCACTCGAGTCATGTGGGGTAACAAAAGTCAAGCACATCTGAAATGAAAGCTTAAACGGGAATCCAACTTGATCAAACAAAAACTAGGAGTAATAAAAATAGCTCGAAGGGCAACAACGTGTTGCAGATCACAAATGTTACTTTTATTTGAGAACACTCAAAAGAGCAGACACAGAGGTGGAACTTATTGAGACAAACCTAATCTGTGTGTAAATACGTTTACTGAAGGATTTACGGTGAACCTCTCTGTTCTCCCTGCAGGCTTTCGATGAGGCGATCGCCGAGCTCGACACCTTGAACGAGGACTCGTACAAAGACAGCACGCTGATCATGCAGCTACTAAGGGACAACCTGACTGTGAGTATGCACTCTGACACCAGAAAATGATCTACCAACGTCTGTATTTGCCGTGTTGTATCTTAAATACAACAAATGTTTTGTAGGGGTTACATGCAATTGTGCAGCACAACTTCATTTGTAAGAGTGAAATATATGTGTGTGTATATATATATATATATATATAAATTTGTATTCATTTATATGCAGTAACTACAGTATATTTAATTATCAGTATCAGACTATTTTTTAATTAACTCTGTGTTTTAGTAGAGAAACATAACGTTAAACCATGTTCACATTTACATCACATATCTTGAGCGAATCACTCCTCGTAATCAGTGTTGGTGTACGCTTAATATACTCATGTTTATAACTTTCTTTTACTATTTTACTGCTGAGTCCTTCTACTGTAGTTCTTTCCAGCAGCTAGAATTAAGTGTAATAATAGAAAACGTTTAGCGATCCGAAACAGTTGGCGGTTAATGTTGTACTTCGGTATCAGTCACAGTTTTATTTTGCATTGTATCAGTCAGTCGTGAAGGCTGACAGACCAATTTCTACAACCATAGTAGCAGAAAAATTGACCAGAATGCATTGCAGACACCGGAAGTTAGATGAAGTAGGGATCTTGGCCGCCATCCTACATTCACTCCAACATACTGTATATAATAACAATAATAATAATAATAATCTTTATTTATAGAGCACTTTTCAAAATCCACGTTACAAAGTGCTTTACAAGGACAGCAAAATAAAACATTCAAGTCATAAAATCAAGAAGGTAGATACCACTACAAGATAAATATACCAGCTAGTTAGTGACCATGCCTACACTTTTTATTCCAGTGCATCCACTCTCGGTTGTTGGGAAACTGGGAAATGTAGTAAGAAACTGGAGTGAAAGAATAGTGAAGATGAGGCACATTAAGAGAACAAATTATTATTTTGTTTCTCTATGGTATGTTAGCGGTGATGATGAATACAGAGCAGTGTATGAGGATGCGGGTGGATTTAAGCTTTCAAGCCTGGAAGATGTTTCACATCGAGTCTTTCAATTCAATAATCTTTTAATACATGTGAGAAATTGAACCAGTTCACAACATTTTGTTCAGAATCAGTGCAGTGCTGTTGAGCCGACATATTTCTGTTTTTTGTTTCGCTGTCATGAAACTTGTTTTGTGTTAAACTGCATATGCTAAGAAAGCAGACAGATGTGTATCATTTCATTGGGTACATTAAAATATAATTATATAATGTCAAATAAATTAAAGGACAAGGCTGGTGATAGTCTGGTCAGCTAAAACCAACTATGTTAGCCTGTCTCTCAAAGAGCTGGGCACTGTAGTTTTTAGCAAACGTTACTCAAACAGAAGCATAGAGTGCATTTGTTGGGGACTATTTTCAGCGGTGCATTGATACACATTTCATGTTTGGGGCAGCAGGACGGTGTATAACAAACACAAACTATAGTGCCCATGTTCATGGTAATGAAGGAGCATGTCACTCAGTGCAACAGTGTGGCTCATTGGTTGATTTTAATAGTTTTTGGACGACAATGGAGCTCTATGGCACAGAGATATTTTAGGGTTTGATACACACACAATACTTAGTTAGTAGGATACATTCATTATTGCTTTGGGTCTTTTCATGGGATTTATTAATAATACATGTAATATAGAATGAAAATGTAAAGCTACTTATTTTTTCTGTATTTAAAATGAAGTGAATCGTGACAAATCTTATGAAGTTGTCACATCCTTGTTTGTGGTGATTACAGGATAACCAAAAGATATTTTTTCTCTTTTTCTCTGTAGCTGTGGACATCAGAAAACCAGGGAGACGAGGGCGAAACTGGCGACGGAGAGAACTAGAGCGCACTTCACTGTCAACCCATCCCCACTCTCTTCCTCCTCCTTTAATCTCTCTTCCTCTTTCTTCTCTTCTTCCTCTCTTCGTACACATAAACAGCCCGTTCATTCCCTCGTCCCACTTTTGCAAGCCCAGCCTCCCGACTTCCCTTCTGTATAACCAACAGCATGAATAGTACCTGACCTTCACAAACAGATATATATAAATATATATATAAAAAGAAAGGAGGGGTAAAAAAGAGAAACTACCCCACCATCCCTCCTCCCACCCTCCCTTGATCATGGCACTCCAAGGCAGGCCAGCAAACTAAAACCACTGGCCAGTCTAGTCTTTTAGCACGCAGGGAGGGTTTTTATCCAAAACCACAAAATAAATTAATGTCTTTTTAGAGCCCACATTTCCCCGTTTTTACCCTCCTTGTTTGATCTTTCTACTCCATTCCTTCCGTTCTTCCCTCACTCCTCTTCCCTCCTTCCTAACATCTCAGTACGTTCTCTCACCCTCCTCCCCCCCTCCTCTCTCTAGCGAGTTAATGCATTTATATAGTTGTCCATCCCTTCTCTTTTGGCTTTTCTTAGTGTACTGGCGAATGGCTGGTTTTATTCCACTTTAAACAAAACAAAAAAAGGTTATTAAACTGTCCGTTTATTTTCAACAAACACTGTGATGCTTAGTTTTTCCTCCACCTTGCCACCAGATCCTCGTTTGGTGGCGAAAACAATATTCAGCTGGGAAGGGTGTTGTGTTTGAACAGCAGTGCAATTCTGCTGAGGTTTATACAGAAGGGTCCTCCTTACAAGGCTGTATTGTGACACTGACAAATCTAAAAACAAAAGCATTCTACCTGCTGTGTAATCAAACACTCACCGTTTTTTATTTTATTTTCTAACAAGGACCCAGAGTTTGATTTGATGCCATTTCCAGTTCGGAGCTAAAAGTAATTTGAGACATTAAAAAGCTACAAAAGCATACATTCCATCTTAATGTTTGAGAGGATTTTAGACATTTTCACAACAAATTGGGACCTGCCTGCTTCCTTGGATCCACCTCCTGTCAAGGTGCTGTCGAACATCAGTACAGCCGTCCCTAAAGTCAATTCCTTAACATGTTCATTTCCCTTTGCGATTGCTTTTCTCTTTTTTTTTTTTTTTTTTTTTTTGTGTGTGTATAACAAATCAAACCCTTCTGTCCGGTTTTTGAAAACTGTAAAATTGTAAAACATTTTTAGAGCTTAACTGTAAATCTGTCTTTTGGAAAACAAAACGGTTTGTCGATGTTGTTCGTTAACACCTGCTTGCAATGAAAACCTTGAAGCCGTTACAGTCAGCTGCTGTTTTATGCTTTGGCATTTTTGACCAGATCTTTTTTTCTTTTTTTGGTACTTTTTTCCCCCCCTCTTTATGTCCCTTAACTGCTAGTACTGACAAGTCTAGAAAAGTCCTACGTTTCCACTCGCTGCTGAATGGTGTGATCTGCCAACAAGAATGCATGCCGTCATTAATCACCATGTAAATCTACCGCAAGCATCGAGTGGGGAATTGTACAATCCGTGCATCGACACTTGAACTTCCTGCTTCCTCATTTCCAAAATGTGAACGGGGGCTGTGGCAGTGAGGTCAGATGTTTTTCCTGCGACCTGATCGCTCCATGTAAGCTGATCAAAATTAAAGGATAAAGCCTTAAAAACGAGTTGAGTTGAGCATCAAAGTTCATTCTTGCCCTTTGAAAACAGGCAAAAAAAAATCAAAACTAAAGGTTCACTTACTAGCCAGAGCTTTGAACCGCGAGAACCGGTTCAAAGCTCCGGAAAGTGCTAGTAAGAGAACCTTGAGTTAAGACTTTTTGTCCACAAGTTGTGTCTTTGAGTAACAACTGCAAGAAAGGTGCAACCAAATCCAACATTTCGATTCAGTACTTTGTGCAAGTCTGGGCCTTTTTTGGGTTTAAATTTCACATTAGACAAAAACAAGGAAGCAGTGATTTTTAAGTGTCAGCGTTGACGCAGTTTTGAGTCCACAACAGGTACGTGCATTGAAGGAGCCAAATCTCCCGGCAGCCGATCAGCCAATCATCTGTTTGTGGAAGTGAGAACCTGTAGTTTGGATCACGGTTAATGTATTCAGGCTAGAGTTGATAAACAGTCGACCTTTTAGATTATCTTTCGACATTTAGAAAAGAAAACACTCGATCGGCAGTCAACGGTACATTTTCCGGCTCATTTTCCGACCTGATCTTTTACAGTGTGTATATTTGAACTGACAAAGAAAATCTGGCTCCTTGTGATTTCTCTTGTTTAAACGACTACGCCCTGCCAATCGCAAGATACTGTACGTGTTCAAAAGCAATTCAGATCCCAAACTAAAGTAGTCATTTGTCCCAAACTTTGAGAAATATCGGGGGATGTCAGCCAATCAGAATGCAGACCCGTGAGTCTGTCAAAAAGCCCCTCTTTTTTTTTTTCTTCAAAAGTAGAAATAGTTGAGAACATTTTCCTTTCTTCTCCACTCAGTGTCACAATAACCTTGTCATTAACCATCTCGACATTCCACTCTGTAGTGTAGAAAAGTCATGTGTCTCAATGTTTTTTTTTTTTCTTTTGCTGGGGACAAATGTTTTCATGCACTGAAGTTTAAAAGGTTAAAAAAAAAAAAATTATTCCTCCCTGCCGCTCTTTTTCTCGTTAGCTGAACAAAAAGGCAGTTATTCTACGCTTTATAAGGAAAAAAATGATCCCATGCAGTAGTGAATGTGGCACCGAGCCTGTCTGTATATCTGGTATCTCAAATCATTTTGTTTTTACTGACCAGTATTCTGCTTAAAATAAAAAGGAAAAAAAAATAACCCAAAAAAAAACCAAACAAAAAAAAAAAAGTTTGCTTCTGTGACGGTTTTATTGCTTAGCGCGCACGTGGTTGTGAAAATTTAGACTTAGCTTAAGGACACCAATAAAAATGAGAAAATGACAAAAAAAAAGAAAACCCCTGAACACCTTCCCCCCACCCTGGTTATTGACGTAATACTAGATTTGTGTATGTCTTTAAAAAAAAAATTCCAACTAGTTTCACCTTACATGTTATAAACAGGACAAAATGTAAAAGACAATTTAAAGTGAAATAAAGGTTTTATCAGTTCCGAATCAGCCCTGTTCTGTTTATTATCACCTCTAGCCTGTTAATGCCGCATGTTTGGTTTTTTGTTTGCCTTTATCTCATATTGAGTTTCCTGATTGAAGATGCATGGCATGCAGGAAGTCTGAAGCTTGTCTGGAAAGAACAGAAAAAACAAGTTTAAAGCACTGGTGTAGCATATAAAACACATCGGAGGTGTTGAAATTCAGCAAATCTGTGGACATGTGTAGAGTTCTTCAAAGGTTTAGGTTTCTCCTCCAGTGTGAAATGCAAATATTCAGCAGGACAACCGAAAGCCGCTGTGTTCTCCTGGATAATGTCTGGTTTCCAAACAGTTGTATGCAAATACAGCGAGATGCCATTTTATATTCTCATTTGGTTTTCACAAAGACAAAACAGCAGAATGAAAAGTACCAATTGTGAACCCTAATATCCAGACCGACACCTCTGCCCGTCAGCCGACCCTCCTTCATGACCAGGGTTAGACATTCTTCAGGAATGGAAATGAAAGTATTGGCACTTAAACTTCATTTGACCCACTCCCCAAGTAGAAAGCACAAGCGAGGGAGTGTACATGTTGACCGAAGGACAGGGGAGAAACTTTTTTTATTTGGTGAAGATTTGATGTAATTCTTCTTAACGCTGGTTTATCAGTGAAGAGTATAGCAGTCTGCAGTCTCGTTCTAAAGGCGTCGGTATGCTTCGAACAAAGTGCTTTGTCAGGTGGTAGAACAGACGATTACTGCGTCTCGCCCCTCTCCATAAATGCGTTTCCTGCCGCCCGTTTTTATGCGCTTTTTTAATTTGCACGTAAAAATAACCTGAGTGGAAACGCCGGAAATTCAAAATACAATTACGCTGAGGTGGAAAAGTTGGTGCGATGTTGACGAATAAATCCTGACATGGTAAACAGTGTGCACCCATGAGACTGTAGCTTTGGTCTCATCTTGCTACTATGAGTCATGTTTATTTGCCTTTATCCTCTTCGCTTTCCCCTCTTATATTCTCATGTAACTCCAAAGTTTTGGTGATTTTCACTTCAGTAAAGGATTTCAAGGTTTGTCTCAGAGCTGCGTTTGATTTCTCAAATAATTTGCGCACTGAATTCTGTTAAGTAGAGCTTTTTACAGTCACCAGTTTGTCAGATTCTGGGGGTTCAGTTCTTTGTGGATTTAACCGTTTGACTTGCTTTCTGTCATTGGGTTCTTCTCACACCGAGGCGGACTCTGAAGTACTGTCTTTCTGATTGTTGTATGGTGTGCATTATCAGCGGGAAGAGGTTTAGATTTGTGCGTGACAAAACTTTGTCTTAAGACTGGTATCCCGTGTTGTTAGTCGTCGGGTCAGGCTCAGAGCTAAATGAATCAGGTTGGATTTTTGGAAGACTTCTGGAAATTAATCTGATTAACACAAATACAACCTAACTGTAGTTCTGGCTAAAGACAACCTGTTGTAATTGTGCTCCTTGTGTAAGTGCTTTCTCCTTAAAAATGAAGTTGTTTGAACACCTTTTTCTTCTTTTGTTTGAATTGGACCGGATCTGCGAAGAGTGTCATGTCTGAGCGCACTGCTAACTCAAACATCACGTATCTTCAGTTAGTTGCACTTTCGATTTGAGCTTGTCTGCATGTTCAGCTGAGGGAGAGGTTCAAATATTTAAACAATAGAATAACACACAGTAACGGTTTTTCTAGTGAGAAGTTGGGCTACAAAACATGACGACCTTTCCAAAAATGCTTGAGATTACCAAAATCTACATCCCCAGGAACAGTGAGAGGCCTCCATAAGTGCAGAAATGTCCTTAAACAAGATGCTGCATCTATACCACTGCGCTGCTTGTATACCTGAAAAGCTTCACTTTCAGGTGTAAAAGTTTTTACAACAAACGTTCCGTTGACAATTGTTATATTTCATATAAAATATAGTTTTGGACTCTGTATGGAGCCTCAAATTCTTTTTTGGCATCAAGACATGTTGTGTCTTGTTTGTTTAATCCGTACCGATATGTTCTGGACTATTTCTTGGTCTGGCACAGTAACTTCCTAGAGTCTCCACTGGTTGCCTGGCAACTGCTCAGAGCCAAAGAATAGTCTGGCACATATTACCCCATTTTGTCAGTTGTTTTTACACTTGAAACAGGTTAATCAGTGAGCTTTAGAGGTACTGGTAGTCGGATGTAGTTCCCTTTGGACAGAACCAGGCTAGCTGTTTCCCCGTGTTTCCAGTCTTTATGCTAAGCTAACCAGTTTCTGGCTGTTGTCATTAACCGAACAGACAGGAGAGTGGTATCGATCTTCTCATCCATCTCGCTGCCAGACAGCGAATTTCCCAAAATGTAGAACTTTTGCTTTAAAGATGTAGAAAAGACACGGTTAATCTAGGTCTGTTTGTTTCTTACGTTTATTTGCAGTTAAAACAGAAGCAGGTTGACAAAACAGCAGAAATGTGATAATAGTGAGTTAAAACAGAATGAGACAGTACTTTGTATAAGATGACCCGTTTGAGGATAATTTCACTTGGTTCACATATTAGTCTTTCAAACAGGAAGGAAACAAACTGATGCTCTGATCCTAAAAGTAGTAAACATAAATAAAACTCAGTGGAGTGACACAGATGTATTTCAGACGTCTGAGCTGAGGCAGGAAAGAAGGTAAGAACACTGGATTTGAGGATGGCGCTGTTGTGACCAAACGTCGTCAATGTTTTGTTGGGCGAAACTTCAAAACTGACGTGCAAAATAGGCAAATGACGCAAGACTGACGCTACGTTCATGTCATATCGGATTTATCGCAACTACCAGTTTGACTTGTAAACAGGGTTCACGTCAAGATCCAAGTCGTCATTACAACTGGGAAACTCCAGCTAAAGTCTGTCGTTCAGGGTAACTAAATTGAATGTGTATCGTGCTATATTGCATATGACCATCCCGCGTTGCCCGATGATGTGAGCGCGGCATGAACATCATAAATATCGACCCACTGAGAAAGAAACGTTCACACATATTCAAAAGCCTCAGAAAAACAAATATAGGATAAATAAGTAAACTACCTGAGTGTAGAACATTATGTGAGCAATGGCTGTTTACTTGTAATTCAAATACAGAATAAACCTTCACAATCACCAATGGTTAGATGGTAGGTGGCCTGATTTACCCCGGCGAAGTGGGCTTCAGTATGGACTTTAAATTTGAAACGGTAGGGGTGGAGCAATTAACCATTTTGATATTTGGTTAATTAAGTTCTCGTTCTCTGGTTCCAGGTTCTCAAATGTGAGAATTTATGTGACAACAAAATTGATAGCTTTGGGTTTTGGACTGTATGTCAGGAAAAAAAATAGCAATTTGTAAATGTTACCTTGAATTTCCAGGATATTGTGATGGGCATTGTTTCACTGTTTTCTGACATTTTATAAAACAAACAATTAGCTAATCAAGAAAATTGTCAACACAGTAATCATTAATGAAAATTATGATGTATATTTGTCATGAGTTAGAGAGTTTGCTGTACTGTGGTAGATATCCCTTCAATATCTCCAGTTGTGTTAGGGCCATTATTAAACTTCACTTTTACAAATGGTGATGGTAAAAGCTTATTCTCACTTAGAATTATGACGGCTGTGTCGATAATTTCAGCTCTTATAAATAACCATAAATACTCAATGACGTGAAACTTACAGTGACGTTAAAAACTGGTGAAATACAAACATTCTCTAAGCGGAAAATGGCGGTGCCTCTTCTTCCTCATACACCCTCAGTTCTCGCCAACCAGAGCTGCGTTTTCCAGAAGCGTCTCGGGACCAAGCTCATGTTTGTTCAATGACAGTGACCGGATCAAACACGTGTTCAGCGTGAGGGAGCTTTTGGGAAACACAGGCCCAGTCTTTGACTTAAAGCGGTTGAAACTGTGTCACTGCTCTGCTGTTTTCCGCCGCCTGACTCTTTATAAAAAAACATCAGTGATTTGTCGTCTTCTCCTTCTGTACACAGTGCAGTGACAGATCCTTACCACCGTCTCAAGAGTCCTGTGTCGTCACTTCTTCTTCTGCACCTCCTGCAGCATCTTCAGGGCAGCTGTGTTCTTTGGTTCCACTTTGAGCAGGTTGTTCAGGTCATCCACGCAGGCTTTGATGTCCTGCAGGAATAAAAGAGTTGAAAACTATGATGACACCTGTGTGACAGCTAATGTGAAACAAAAGAATCCGGGCTTACACCGATCAGTTAAAAAATGCTTTGATCGGCCCCGATACCAATCAGATCGGGACATCCCTACTTGAAACACTTTTGGCTGAACAATATAACCTTCATGAAGGTAAGAGTTCATTAACACACACTTTTTTTTCTGATCCAGCTAAGATATCCAGATAAAGATGCATGTTAAAACCAGGTGGAAATGGGCTGAAAAACAGCAAAGTTTAGCTTTCTGTGTCTATTGACTGTTGTGCTTTGAATAAACATAAACCAGCATAAAGATCACCAGCTCGTCATGACTCTTTCCCTGACATTTTTCACACAACTCAAACCTCCAAACACACAGTCGACAGTTGCACTGTACGGAGCGGTGAGTGCCGAGCTAACCGTGTCCATCTCTGTGTGTGGAATACCGATGAGACGCTGCCAGGGGAAACGTCAGCAATTATCAAGGCAGGAAATGCTTTTATTTTGTCACCCGCCCCGAAAACCAACAGACGAGACTCTGAAGCTAACGTCTGATTGCTCTGTGTGGGAATCAGAAGGTGAAGCACGGTGACTAAGACTTGGGCGCTCACCTTGAGCTCCTTGTGAGCCTGAGCCCTCCTGTAGAGAGCCTTGATGTTGCTGCTGTCAATCATCAGGGCCTCGTCACAGTCTCTGACAGCGTCTCTGTACTGCTTCACTGACAGGTAACACAGCGCTCTGATCACACACACAAAGAAAACCATAATCAAACATCAGAAAGCTTATATAAATGGATTTCTAAACAAAAATCTACTGGTCTGTTTTAACCCAAAGAAACTCACTTAATACACAAAATGATTGTGAAAACAAATCAATATTACAGCTATAACAATGTAAAAATATTTTTATTTAATACCTCACTGGCTGTCAATAGTGTTGCTATGATACATGATATGATAGATTCCTGTATAAATGGCATTATGTGTCACATAACATCTTGGCACTTTTTCTCTTTCAATATTTGTTTTCTTTAAATTCCAGTTTTTTTAATTACACCACAATTATTGCAATTTCCTAAATCTGATAAATGTATGTCCACAGAAAATTCTGATTGGCTGGCAGGTTTTTGTTAAAATATTAAAAAAAGGTCACCTCAAACATAGTTCCACTTCCAGCCAACAACTTAACCACCGTTCCATAGGCCATTAACCTCTTTAACTTAAGAGTACAGTCTAGACCTGCTCCATATGAAAAGTCTGAGATAACTGTTGTGATTTGGCGCTATATAAATAAAACTGAATTAAATTGAACGTCTACGTCCTCTGCCAACATTCCTGTCTTTCAGAGGCTGTAGCAGGCTCAGTTTTGTTTTACAGCTAGAGTGAAGATACTGGTATCATATAAAACAAAATGACCTAAGGCATCCGAACATGTTATGCTAACTTGTTGGGAAGGGGGCTAAATAACTACAAAATTAGGCTACATTTTGGCGAGGGAAAAACTGATATGGCCATTTTTAAAGAGGTCCCTTGACGTCTCACCTCAAGATATCTGAATGGAAATGGGTTCTGTGGGTACCCACGAGGCTCCCCTTTACAGACATGCCCACTTTATGCTAATCCCATGCAGTTTGGGGCAAAAACCATGCCTATTTTAAAAATATTTATGTATACTAAAGTATTGAAATTGCATAAATTGGGCATGACTGGAAAGCTGATACTCTTGTGGATTCAATGTGCCCACTTGTATGTGTGATGATGTTAGTCCCCATAGTAGCCATTTCATTGTAGTGAGACCATTTTTTTAAACTTGACCTCACTGTATAAAATTACCTATTGTGACCTGTAGGATAATCACAGCCTCATGAAACTGCACGAGTGGAAGAGGTTAAAGGGATAAAAATATGGATGTGTGAATGAAGATCTGACCCACCGGTTGGTGAAGGTTGTGACCTCAGTGGGGTTGAGTTTGAGGCTCTGGCTGTACTTCTCTATGGCCTTCTTATGCTCTCCTTTCTTCACCAGGGCATTGCCTTCATCTTTCAGGGCTTGGCCTTTCTTTATGTCTTTATCACTGGGAGCTGTCAAGAGGAGGAGGAGTAGGGAGAAGAGAAGAATGTGATGGGGAAGACAGAAGAAAAAGAAAAGGTCAAAGACAGATTTATTTCTGAATCGCCCTTTGAAATTGTGAAGTTGCTCCTGACTCTGACCACATGCACAGAAGAAACCGTGTTATTGGGAGAAATCAGATGAGGCAGCAAGTCTGAGAATGTGTTTACATGCAGCTGGTCTGTAATCAGACTTCTTGATATCTCCAGGTGACTGGTTTAAATATGAAAACTACTTGTGTGTCATTTATTTATTACAATTTTCAATAAAAAGTTTTCATGATGCCTGTTCCACGTAAATAGGGTTTAATCCTTTAATATGTAAAGAGATGCCACTTTGAAACTGGTTTTCAGCTAAATAAATTTGCTGACACAAATGAGGTCTTTTTAGCTAAATAAAAATGATCATTTTAATTACTCTAGGCACTAGTCAGAAAAGAGAAATCTTCTTACCAGGTTTGTTTGTTTGTCTGGTGCCGTTCTGTTTCGGTGTAGGGTTTGGCTGTGCAGCGTTGGCTGTAGTTTTCTGGGTTAGTTTCTCTCTAACAGACAGAGGAACGGTGGGGATGGGAGGAAGCTTTTCTCTCCACGAGAAACCGTCTGCCTCTGTGAGCGCCTTCGACATCCTGAGAAACAACAAGAAAAGAAAAGTGGAAAGAGTGTAAAAGACGAAAAAAAAATTGGAATCTGAAACACCTTGCCTAGGTAGATCCTGAAGATCGACCTGAACAAGGTATCCGTGCGTGCTTTGCTAGCATGCTTTCACCATCAGAAACAGTTTGAAGGATGATCTATGCGTCTGTTGTTGGACTGTTGGAATATTTCTAGTTAGCTCGTGTTGACTCCACAGCTAGCCAACAGGTTACAGATTTGCTGGAGCACAAAAACCCACCTGGGTGTGAATACGACTCAGACTTTCATTTTCAACAATTTATGCTGTTTATTGATCTGTTATGAAAAATCTGTTATTCTTCGGCTCAGTGGTACAGTAAAGTTATCTACCAGCGCCTTCAGCGGACACGCCCCCAGCGTTTCAGAGCAGAGAATACTGCTTATTTTTTCACGATTTTGAAACCTAAATTTTATTTACTTGGTGATTTTTTTTAATCATTCAAATTTCCCTGGGTGGTTAATAACACATTTTTCTGTGGTGTGACAAACTCAGAACACATTTATTATTTCTTTACATGGACTTTAAGTAGATTAATGACACCAGTTGTTCATTGTTTAAACTCAGCCACACATTTTCTCATGCTAGATGAAAAACCGACCACATTAACAGCTCTGTGTGAACAGGAAGCCCAACTTATGTCAAAGTTACAGATGTGGATTCATGTTTGTTTTGGCACTATGAATCTCAACTGAGCACTCTTGGTTTCATGATTCTGGCTTGAAGAGGGGAAAAATACCTGAGACGGATGTAATAAGAAATGACTGTACATATGACAGAAACAATACGTCTCTGAATCTTCTTTGAAAGACCCATCGGAGTGGATAAATCTGAAAACTCATCACCCCTCGGCCAGTCTACAGCCCAGGTACCTGTTGGTGCCGTCGTGAGCAGCTGCTATGTTGCAGTCGATCTGCAGAGCGGTCTTGTAGTCTACGTAAGCCTGCCTGTAACGCTCCAGCGCTTCGTAGGCAGCGGCACGACGAAGCAGAGACTTCACATTGAACGGGAACAACTCCAGGGACCTGAGAGAAAATATGCACAGTTTACAAGTTAGACATTTGGTTGACACTCTCGCCCAGACGACGTACAGCAAGAATAGACTTCATCTCAAATAGTGACGAGGTCAAAGAGTTAAAGCTGCAAGAGACCATCACGCCTAAAGAAATTAAAGTTATTAAAATAATTAAAACATTGACACACATATACAAACACTTGAGCTCTAAGTGTGTGTGCCAATCTGGGCTCCCTTTCTAAAAGTCTGGCTCTTTCATATGTTTAGCTTTTTAGGAAATCTGAGCTACATTACAACATAAAAGCCAAGTGTCAAGAACAAAAACCCAGAATGATGAAAATGTAATGTGGTATAACTACAACAAAACAAAAAATAAAGACAACTGCACAGAATCACAGACTCCAAATATATCATGGTGTAAAATGGTAAAAAAGTAAGATGGATAAAAAATAAATTACAAATAAAAACGCTTACATATTGCAGTCTTTCACACATTCCCCACAGTTGCCATCTTTCAGGTAGCTGGCTGCACGGTTTGAGTACAAAATGCCCAAATCCTCTGGGTTCTTTTTACCTGAAGAGGAAATAAGACTTGTTAAAGAGGAGCGTAGTCTCAGTAAATCATTCAGCTATGTCCATTTAGAAGACATAAAGAGAAAGAAGGCCAACTGACAAGTCATTATAATAAAAAAGAGAGCTACTGAAGTAAATAAAACGCTGATTAAAAAGGGTCAGGAAACCCAAATTACACTGACAAAAAACAGTGTGGTATCCATGCCATGCAGATGTGAAATGCTTAAAAGATTTTTATCAAAAAGGTACAAAAACTGTTAGTGGATTAAGTAGGATGTTGTTTCTGAAAAGACGCATTGCTTGATATCGCAAAAGGGGATAGTGAGAAGAAGGCCTTTTTTTACAGTGTATTTGGGCGAACTGACCCTTCAGATAATTCAAAAAAAACATTTGTGAAGAAAACCTTATAACATCTTCTGATTTTTCAGCTCCTTGTTTTGCTTTATGAAAAAATGACCACATGGTTTTAAAGATGCTGCAGCACTAGTACAAAAGAAAAACAGTACGCAAAGTACAAATGTTTCAACGCAAAATGTGATGGATGTGTGGGATTTTGTAACGTGTATATATGTATTTTTGTTGTTTAAATACTTTAATCTTTCCATTCATGTAGCCCTCTGTACTATGTTTCATGTACTGTTTCCTTTTTTAAATATTTTTGATATAAATGCACCGTCTACTGCCGATTGAGTTTTCATTGTATACTACTGAAGTTATTATATGCTCGGGTGGGTATCCACAGAGCCTAAAACATTATCGGCATACATATTGCTGGTGGTAACCGCTAGGGCTCGGCGATTAATCAAATTTTATTTTCAATTAGGATTTTGGCTTCCAACGATTATGAAAACAAGGTAATGAGGGCTGTTTTTAAAATTAGTTTTTCAGTTATATTTAAAGTTAAAGGAAACCCACTGTTAAAAAGACATGTTTTTTTAAAAGTTCAATATATGCGTGAGGTTTCCAAAGTCAATGAGTAATCGTGTTAAATAGTTGTGATCTCAATATTGACAAAATTAATTGCAAGCATCCCTAGTAACCACTTTTAAAAACATTTTTGACCTGACAAAGATCCGACTGGGATCTAAACATTGCCTATTTAAATACATTTGTAAACTGAAATTAGCATGTAGATATTACTTTTTCAGTCATGTTGTTGTTTATTGTACATGTGTTGTGTCTGAACATTTCTTCTGCAAACTACATCACCGTCCAGATGGATATCAAAATTACAGAATGCTTAATATCCTGTATGATAAGATTCATGTGCTGCTTCCATTGTAAACAAACATGGTTGTCATTATTTCTACATTATGCACTACATGTATCCACAGGTAACATTAAAGGAACACTTACTGGATTTCTCCAGCTCTTTGATCGCCTGGCTGTAGAGATTGGTGGCCTCTCCATACTGGCCCGTCTTGAAACATTCATTTCCAGTTTGCTTCAACTCGGTCCAGGACTTGGACTTCTGTTTCTGAGGCATCTCTTCTTTTTAACAGTTATCTGGAAAAATGAAACACTGGTTACCATCTGTGCATGAAAAATAATCTGTGGATCCCTAGAAAGACATGAGATAAATCTTAACCGGTGTGCAATAAATGATCTGTGTTTCTTAAATAATCTACAAAATCATACTTGTGTGTCAGATCTTAACACACATCTAACACCCTGAGTACTTTATGGAGGTGGGAAGGTGCATTAGCTGTGGTGTTACTAATAGGCTACAGGTTCTGTACTAACAAGATCTTCAGCAGTGACAAATGTTGTGTCCATCAAATGCAATGTGTGCTCTTGAGCTACACGTTGAACCCATACCTGCTCACTCACTTTAAACAGCTCTGGATCACACTGTAAATAACTGACATCTCTACATTGAAACTGCAAGTCATTCTGAACTTCATGAGCTGTACCTTAATCGACATAAGACAATAAATGGTGGCTGAGGAAAACCCGGATTCCTGATAAAATACGCAGGTAGTATTACACACTTTCGATCCAGTTTATTAGGTAGTTTTTGTGGAAACAGTTTTTCAATTTCACTTGTCATTTTGAAGTCTGTAGCTTGTGCTACTATTCAATTGTATTGCGTTATTGAGAGGAGTTTTTAATATTTAGTATACCCTCCAGAATATCAATACCTCTCTAATACAGTTTCAACAAAAACTGAATTCATGTAGGCAGAATTTCTTGCTAGGCTTCTGTATTAAACTGCATTAGTTTTGGCTAGGTGGACCCAATAAACTCGCAACTGTCAATATAAAATAGAGACTTAATGTTTGTTAATGATGTCCCCCTCATAATTTACATTTGTCTTTAATCAATTTAACCCTTACATACCGTACCGACATGCCAGCTTATCCTAAACGTGTTAGCTTAACTAACTAGTCGTGCAGTCGCCTGGTACCTAGCGGCTAATAGTTGCTCTAGCAGATTATCTTTTTGTCAGTTTGTCGAGACTAACACTAAAGGTTTCCTATAAAAAGGAGACACACCTGAGCTGTGTCGCCGACTTGTCTTTTGTTTGTCTTAACTAGCGTCACTTCCACTCTTTTGTTGGTCTGTTGGCTAAGTTAGCTCGCTAGCTAAGTTATGCTAATTCAAGTAGCATTCGAATGGCGTTTTCAGATGGCTAACTTAGCAAGCTAACTACACCGCCACTGCTAGCCATGCTAATGTTAGGAAGCTCACACTTCTTACCGGCTGGTGGTTATGAGAGACAGCAACGCAGCAAGGAAGCCCTCCTCCTCTCAACACAAATGACTTGGTCGAAATGTCTGAACGGCTACCGGCACCTGAAGCTATCTGTGCCCCTACTGTTCGTTATGAATACTGTGTACCTATTTTCTCCTGGTAGCTCAGACCCACGCGGCTTTCCTCTGGTCGTGTCCGTGCGAGGGTTTATGTAGAAGGTGAGGTAAGGAACTTGCCGGCTGGCTCTAGTAACTTCTCAGTAACTTCTCAGTTGCTTGTTGGGGGCGGGGGGCTACAGTAGTGTATCGGTTTCGCTTCGTTTTTCACGCTGCGTTCAGGTCCTTTGGAAACTGTAGGACTTTGGAGGAGCGTGGTGCGCCCTCTGGTGGCCAAAGTGCATGACGCATTTGTTGAGACAGTCAGTGGTGAAGGAACTATTCACATCCTTTAATTAAGGTAAAGTAGCAATAATACAATGCAAAAAACCAAAAACCAAAAACCTCCATTACAAGCAGAAGTCCTGCATTCAGTTATTTAAGTAAAAGTACAGAAGTAAGTTTTTTTTAGAAAATTGTACTTAAAGTATCAAAAATAAAAATAGGTAAGTCATTATAGACCAAAATCATTTCTGCCAATTTTATATTATTAAAAATTAAATAATTTTTTATTATATTAGTGGATTATTATTACCCATGCATTAAGATTTAAGCAGTATTTTTGTTGTTGCAAAGTGATGATTTTATATATTGTATGTTGGAAACTGATGTTTGATGTCTGATGTCATGTATGTAAAGTCGTAGTCTGCAAAGTAACTAGTTACTATATCTGTCAGATAAATGTAGTAGAGTAAAAAGTATGGGTTTTTTTCCCACTGAAATGTGGCGGAGCAGATATAAAGCAGCATAAAATGTAAATACTTAAGTACCCTTAATTAAGTGCAGTGCTTGAGTAAATGTACTAAACTACAGTCAAAGGGTTACATTTATAATTGTGTATATATAAAACCCATGATACTTGAAGAATTAATGGGTCCATCATGAAGCGGTGTTCACCAGTTGAACACAGAGATTAGCCTTTATACAGTAGTTTGCTTAGTCAGGGGTTGTCTGTTTCAGTTTCGTTTCTGCCATCTTTTCTTCCGACTACTATGAACGCATCATTAGACAGAGAGCAGCAGTTGTTTGGTTTCTATTTTAGAGAAGGGAGGGATAACAAATGTTTAGAAGCAAATCTCACATTGTTATAGCTTTTCTTGCTGTTGTTGTCTGACTTTGACTTTCAATTTCTCTTCTGCACTTCTATGTCCTTTAATAAATTTGGGGGAACTAATGACTGCACTGAAACTACATTTCTTGTCTATTATTTTTTTGCCTATTTTGCTGCATTTATTTAGTGTTAATTTTTCTTTATTTTGTTTTTAAATGTTGCTCTGATGCAAGCATTGCCTCTGTGTTTGAAAGGTGCTATAAAAATCAATTAGCCTTGCCCTGTTCTCTTGTGTAATTAGCTGTCGTGATATTACACCGAAGTGCCATTACATCTATGTTTCCCTGAAATCCAACACACTGCATCTCCAACATACCTGCAAAGGTGTTATTATGTCTATCAGGGACTTGAGATTTGTGTGAACCCACATCACACAGTCATGAGTAGAGCAGTTGAACCAAAGAGCTATTTTTCCATCTCGTATTGTTTCATGTGCAGGATTTATAGAGGCCTGAGGAGGTAAAAGTGTCTAATATTTTACAAGACAAATGCAAAAATTAGAGAAACGTCTGTATAAATAGACATACAGAAATTTATTTTGTATAAAGCAACACATTTCTTTTAATTATTACAGTCATGTGATTACAGAGAGATCTGCAGCATCACTATTAAAGACACAAAGGGCACGGGGCTTTCAATAAACATTTTATTTTACATTACATTTGATCAGTTTCTTTGTTGCTGACATATTCTAGATGAAGATACAGTCCAGCTTACACAACCCTTGGTCTCTTATTCTTTTAGCCACAAGGAGACACTTTAACCCGCCTCACTTCCTCCCAGGAGCAGGAACAAACATGTAGAGAATTAATGGACTGATTTCTTTGGTGCGGTTAAAGTCAAGAGTTTTCGAAGACTGCAGGTTAAATTGGGCCTCGCTCCCAAAGTAGCGTCCTTTTGTCACTTACAGGATAAGTCTAGTGATGTTCTATATTTTTCTTCTCGTCAATAAATCCCATGAAAAGACCAAAAGCAACAATGAACGGATTCTTCTAAAAAGTATCGTCATTCCTCTGTGCCTTACAACGTATCAGTGAGCCACACTGTTGCACTGGGTGACTTGTTCCTTCATTACTATGAACATTTTTAGTTTATTTTGACTCAGTCCCACACACACCGTCCTGCTGCTGGAAATACTCACTAGGGCACCAAATGTGTATTAGTCCGCCACTAAAAATAGTCCCCAACAAATGCACTTTTTCCTCCTGTTTGAGTAACGTTTGATCAAATCTACAGTGACCAGCTGTTTGAGTAAATTACAGAGAGAAATGAAACTATATATTTGTGAGCCTTTTTAAAGATTTACATCTTCAGTATGAGCCAATGGGCTTGGGGCTCGAGAGTATTGAGAAACACATTGTTGGTTTTGGTCTTTTCATGGGATTTATTGACAATAAAAGAAATATAGAAAAACACCAGACTTATCCTTTAAGCAGCAAAGCGAGAGCAAAGCCTAGAAGTAAATTACAAGTGCAGATGTAGAAATAATAACATAAAATAAAAAATTCATGGAATGTACTGAATGTATTGAGCACCAAAGGTAATATGATATCTTACATCCTGTGATTTCTTAACCCAGCAAAGATTTCTTCATACATAAACAGCTGTGGAAATTTTGAAATGTATGCATCATAAAGAGTTATTATGTATGTATGTATGACTCTTACTCAGCGACACTGAGAATTTACGGCCTGACATTTAACCTGCAGCTGCCCTTGACGTCTCTGAAGGTGGAGCAGTCGAAGTCGGCCACGAGAGTCTTCTCTCCGCTCTTGTAGGGAACAAAGAAGAACTTGACATGTATTCGGTTGCTTGGCTTCAGATTTGGAAGCCTGTGGGTAACGCAAAGAAAAAAAACGGTTCGTGGGTAAAACTGGACATTTACGTTGCCTGGTGTTATCCAGATTTTGGATGGGCAACACCACTTTTAATTGATGCAGTGTTGTACATTGAAACATCCTAATATCCCAACTAGGGCTGGATATTAAACCACAATAACATTTTGGTGTTAAAATTAAACCAAATGTGTCTGTAGCATCAAGTATCGAAAACTGTCAAGAACCAAAAGCTGGCATCAAACATCTCATTTCTTAATCACACAGTTCCTGATTTAAGTCTGAATTTTGCTAATTTTAGGCTGTTTTAAAGTTTAAAGTTGTGCAGCCGCTTGTTTTTAGACTAAATTTAACATTTGATACATTTGGCTTCTTTTGTTGAATGAGAAAAGGGGTTTGTAGAAAAACACATTTATATTTCTCAAAGTATTGTATCCAAAAGAAAAAAAGATTTTGGTGTCGGTACATATATCACTATCGCTGACCCTAGAATAGAAGCATTTTAACCCATCACAACCCCAATACACATAAACACACAAACACACACACACACACGCATCACTGAAGCAAATGACTGACAGAAAATTAAATATATATATTGATCTTAATTGTTTTAGACATTTATCAATAAAAATGCCTTTTTTCATATTATTAAGAATATTTTGGGAAATTTTGGTTGCTTATCAGACCAAATCAAAAATAATTAAGTCCTCACTTTGTAATCATTGGTGATATTTAATGGACTGCAACATTAATAATTACCTGCTAGAGTTAACCTACAGATTGATCACTTCTATAGCATTCGACATCCCCATGAGGTTACATTAGACACACACACACACGCACACACACTCACTTGTATTCAAACTCCTTTTTAAATAGGCCACTTCCAGAGAGGGTCACAGTGCACTCCTTCAGCGTCTCATTGACCGGGTTCATGAAAACCACTTCCCCCCATGTCTCACGGTTCAGTCTGGTCTCACTGGAAACCTGGAACGCACACATTTTAACAGATTATTCAAATACACTCAGTCAGGCAACCGAACTGCAACCTGTTGAAACAACACTATTACCCATCATGCATCAAGAAGAGAGAGAGAAACACAGAAACGGTAAATAAAAGGTATGTTTTGAATGCCAAAGAGTTTGCAATGTATGTTTAAGGTTGTATCTTCTTATATCATGACTGTCAACACAAAAAACTTTACATTGCTAACAACCTGCAGAAAACAAGAAGCCGCATACATCAACTTCAAAATACGCAGCTTCATATTTTTGTCTGTAATGCCTGAAATATAATATTATTGTCTCCCAAACTCTAACCATGTACTAATAACATAATGTCCCGCATACACGAGACACATGCCATACACGCCAAAAAACAAGCTCCTAGTGAGCATCGGGAGCTAAAGGGCAGGAATTTCTGGCAGGCAAATGTTTCTTTGTTCATATATGTGTGTGTGTGTGTGTGTGTGTGTGTGTGTGTGTGTGAGCAAACCCTGCGGCAGTACACACATTTAGCAGGACTGAACGCATTGCTCTTACATAATAATCTCACAGTGGGGCAAAAAGTAATTGATGATGACAGGTTGTAGCTTGCAGGGAAAACCAACACAGATATGAGTAAAACAGCAAGAAAGTTAAAGAACATTTTAATAAAATATATCATGTTTTGTCGATGCTTCTGTTGCAAGTGGAAAACAGTGGGTATAGACTTTTGTCAAACATGGCCGATGTATTTCACCAAGCCAAATTTATGTTGCCTCCATCTCTGTCTCCTGATGTCAACTAATGTGACAGACAGCTGAACAAAGCCGCGTGACAGGTGATTGTTAGAGAGGCATGGACAGAGAGACAGAGGTTTTCTACTGACGGTGATGGAGATGGGAGGGCCAAGCAGCACAACGTCATTCACAGCCAGGTATGTGTTATCTGGCTTCTGTTTGTCCGTGACCATGGCTGAAACCTTCATGCTGTCACACTCCAACATGTGTTTATGGTAGGCCGAGAACGGGACCAGGATAGGGATGGACAGATCTCCAAGAGACAGGGGAAGAGAAGGGAGATTTAAAGTATACAGCATACAGTATATTTTCTCAACGTGCAGATATCCACAGAAGAAGAGTCACCTTTCCCAGGCTGCAGCGTCTCCTCCTTCACCTCAGTCTGGATTTTCACAGCTGGTGAGTCGTTGTACCTCAGGGCTTGGACGCTGACGTGGATGGACAGCGGCCTGGCAACACTGCTCTTACTGCTAAGCACCAGCTTCAGGCTCACATCCATACCGTTCATCGGTTTGGACACCTGCCGCACAACACAAAAATAATTATGTAAGTCATACATGGACCTATCCTGCACACAGGGATATAACGCCATCGAATCCTGTGTGATCCAGAACTATAAACAACATTCACATGAAACCACAGCTTGTGAGAGACATTTCTTCAGTATAGCAGTTTACATATAAAAGACCGTAAACCAGGCCAGAACTCTTGCCGTAGTCATGGACTCAAACCTTTCAATATCCACATTAAGAGAATTACAAAATCAGCGTACTATCACCTTCAGAATATATCAAGAATTAAAGGATTTTGAAAAACTTGTCCATGTGTTTATCTTCAGTAGGCTCGAATGTTATGTAATGTCGTAATGTTGTCTTTACAGGTCTCAGATCAGACAACTGCAGCTAGAGTCTTCACTAAGACCAGGAGACTGGATCACATCGCTCCAGTTCTCAGATCAAAGAACTGACTTTAAAATTCTGCTGTTGGTTTATAAAGCACTGAATGGTTTAGGGCCGAAATACATTTCTGATCTGCTGCTCCGTTATTAACCGTCCAGACCTCTCAGATCCTCTGGGACAGGTCTGTTTTCTGTCTCCAGAGTCAAAACTAAACACAGTACTATTTATTCACTGCACTGTAACTTTTTATTCTACTGTTTAATCTGTCTTATTCTATTTTAGCTTATTTTAATCTTCTATTTTACTTTGTTTTAATCCTTTTAAATCCCATTTATGTGTATCTTCTTATATTTGCCTTGTGTTTTTTATATGTTGTCTTATGCCTTTATGTCTATATAAAGCACTTTGAACTGCGTTGTTGTTGAAAGGTGCTATACAAATACATTTGCCTTGCCTTGCTCTTCATGTGACAATCTAATATCTCAATTCTATGGATTTTTTTTCCATTGTTGTTACTAATTTCTTCTTCCTTCCATTTTTTGAAAGAACTTAAGGGCAAACCTAAGAGAAGAAATCTGATTCTTGCTGGACTAATCAGGATCTTGGCATGATGTATGTTGGCACTACCTTGTTGCTTTTTAAATTCTTGTTTTCATTAATGTAAGTTTGTATTTGTGTGCAGGTGCTTTAGATTTTGTGTATCTTGACATGTGAAGGATGAGGTGTGATCTAGTCACAATAAAGCAGAAAAAAAAGAAACAAGTTGATATTATCAAGGCAAATTTATTTTGTTGGGCAATTTTGCGACAATAGAGATGTGGCCGGAAATGAGAGAAGAGAGGTTGGAAAAGGCAACAAAGGTCCCCGGGCAAACTCGAAACGGAGACGTTGCGATTCGTGATCTTAAACCCCACCAAGACGGCCCTAAGTTTCATTTTATAATGATGTTTATGACAGCCATAAAGAAAAACCCCACACTAAGAACAATAGCTCTAAAGGGAAACTTCGGGGGCTGCAGTTTCTGTGGTGTACCTCTTCAAATCGTATGGACACGGGCGGCAGTGGAGGGATGCTGCCTGGGGTTACTTTATCTGTACTTCCTGTGGCCTCGTTCCCCTCCATCCCTCCATTCACGACTTCCTCCTCCGTCTCTGCATTCTCGTCAACTTTGGGGTAGTCTCTGGTGATGGCGTATTTAAAGACGGACCTCTCCTTCTCTGATCCTGTAAGGGTAGTAGTTCAGTACATTTCCAGAGCCACCGTTGTGCAGCATAAACAGCTGAAGTTTGTGTGTGATCTGATGGTCAGGAATGAACCCCACCCTCTCTGTATTTGTAGGTGTCGGTGATGTTCATCCTCTTGTTGGAGCCGACAGACTTGGTGGAGATATTCTGACCGACTCTCTTAGTGTCGGACCAGATATTCACAAGTGAACCGTCAGCTTTGACCTGACAGTTCACACAAACACAGAAACTTATATTTGCTGCAGCTAGCTATTGCTGGCCCTCTTTTATTGATTGTTGTCTTTGTTTTCCCCACTCTAAAGGTATTCAATAAATGTGATATTGATGAGGTTAGGCTGAAGCTCTGCTCACTGACCAGCCAGTCAATACAGTCGGCATTGACCTCGGCGAAGATAAATGGGATGTCATATTTGAGGTCTGTGTCTCCGTTCAGGATGGCTGTGACCGGGGCTGGACCGCAGCAGTAAACACCTGCAGGAGGAGACGCAATTAAAATCATGAAATGGAGTAAAAAACTTCTCAACTGACAATTGAGCTTTTATCCACAGAATAGTTTTCATTCTGATTTATTGTGTAATGCGACTTAAAGCCACTATCTGTAGGATTTCTAAACTTCTCACTTTGGTGCCCTCTGGTGGTCGTATTAAGAATCTAATGCCTCTGCCACCATAATTTGCTGCAATCACATAGAAATACTACACATAATAATTTTAAAGGGCACTACAGCAAATCAATTGAATGGGGCTACGTCAGTTAGATTTGCAGCTTTTTTTTTTGCCGTATATGTCAGTGAACTGAATATCTTCAGAATTTGGACGGTTTAGTGGGAGAAAACAAGACGTTTGAGAATGTCACCTTGGTCTCTAGGAAACTGTAGGCTAATGGGCATTTTCACTATTTTCTTACATTTTATAGACAAAACGTTTAATCATTAGATTGATTTGTTGCAGGATTATGTGTTTCTGCAGGTGAAAAACAAACCAGCAAGTCCAGTTTGAGCATTCTTTAGGACACCATACGGCGGTTTGTGCACAACCCTGGAAACGTAATCGTAACAGCAATAATTTTCTCCACCATCTCAGTGATGTCTTGTATTTTGCCTTTTATGTGTGCTTGTACATATCTGATCAGCCATGGCAGTGGGTTTGTGAGTAATCAACTTCTTTGTTGCACTTCCTTGCTTTTACTTGCACTCTGCAGAAGCACTCCCTGCTGCACTAACGTAGCACTTCCATTAAAAGTAATAAGGAAGCCTGTGTTTTTTGCCACAGCGATGTTGCAGACATGAAAGGACCGAAAGGATGCTGATGTTAGTCTTTCTACGCATCTGTCCCACGTTTCCAGAGCAACATACCTAAAGAACTATTAGCCAGATATACAAGGGATTTGTTTTGTATTCATGGCCCACAGAGGATTAATCCCAGTGTTTTATCCTAATGATGATTCCTGATCTCGCTAGCACCATCAGGTCAAGATTTCCTCTTGAGCACAATAAATGAAATAAAAATCTGTCAAGCAGATAATCGTGAAATCTTCTGAGCACATTTATGAACCCCAGAGGACGAACCCTTTTCATTATGGACGCTCTATGAGCTTTCTGCTTGTGCCACAAAAATGTTCAACTGTTCACACAAGACATCTGATGGGCACAGATATGTTTTCAATGGGATAAACCCTTTAGAATTTATTGGCCCCCTGACCTTCCCTCGAAATCATCAATATTTAAGTCTTGATATAAGTTGAATTATTATTCGAAACTAAGAATATGCATCTAGAAATTCATATTCAGGAGGTGGTTCATATTCTCAGACTCTGCATCAAAGGAATTATTTCACTGCAGAGCAACTATTAATACTTCTATAGAAACAAATTATGTTTTTAATATTATTTCCAAAATAATACCCATAAACAAAAGAGTTGAAGGAGGAGGGCAAAAAAAAGAACTATAAAATATATTTTTCACATGTACAATTAGGACAAGAAACAAGGTCATCAGAGCAGGGAAGGAAACGAGTCCCAGTTAAAGAAGAGAGTCTGTACCATAGCTCTTCTCCTGTGGTGTTGGATCCAGAACTTGCCAGCTGTCATATTTGCCGTCTTTTGCCAGATCTGGCCGCCTCATCCACGCCTCCACCCACACGTGGAAGTTCCTACAACACAGCACAAGAGTCAGATTCTGCAGCAGTGCAGTAGACTGAAACACGACACTGAAGAACTGATTAAGAAGGACCAGAACATTCAGTAGCATCTTAATCTGCCCAAAGTACAACACTGTAGATCACTGTAACTCTTCTAGCTCATTCTTGGTTTGAAAACAACGTACATACTATGGCACCTGAAATCATATTGAATGATAATACGCTTTCTTTAAAGATCCCCTCCGGACATGTCGTAAGACGTATAAAAATACTTAAAATAATAAGATGTGTGCAATATGTTTTTTCCACAAAAATAGTTAAATTACCTTGTTAAATGTCTTAAATTTACATCTGCTCCTTCTCCCTCGTTTAAAAATCTAGAATCTATCAATATGCAAATATCTTTCATTTCCAAAAGTTTAACTGCTGGACACAAAATGTCTCCTACTTCAATGAGAAGTCCATTCTCAGTGTTTGTGCACTGTAGGCTTCAGGTTTTCACATCACACTTGCATAAGTTGCACACTGAACCACGATTGGCTTCCAAACTACTGCTCGTTACGTACACGTGTTAAACTCAGATTTAAGTTGAGAAACTTTCCCTCTTCAGCAGATGAATGTGAAAACAGTCTTCTAGTGTCAAACTCTGCACAGTGAGGCTCAAATATCCAAGTGAAGTAACAATAAGAAAAACACATTTTGGAGTGGAGGGGGACTTTAAGGAAGTTAAACCTGCAATCACCTGATTGTTTTGGCCCCTTGGAGGCAGCAGAAAGTTGATGATGTTCCAATATTCACTCTCTTTTTGCTTTATTTTTGGTCTCTACCAACTCCTGAGGGAAATATTTGGCACTTTAGCTGCTAAATGCTCCACTATGTTCACCAGCTAGTCTCTAACTGTGTCTGTCTGTTCTTTGGTGCTGAGCAGGTTGTCTTCAGAGGATTTCTAGAGTGTTTTCTCTAAAAAAGCCTCCTGCTGAGGCTGAAAATTCTCTGTAGATTCATCACTACGAGCGACACCACTCACATTGTCATTTTATACATTGTTATTGTAAACACAAAATCTTAAAATCATGGTGTGTTACTCTTTGGCTCATGTTTTGAGGTATATACTGTAAGTTGGAGACATTTAGAACCCCAATGTTTTCAGACTATTTAATTTAGCAAGTACCGACACGTTGACACGATTCTTGGCCTCTTTACTCTGATCTGACCTATAAAAGCTTGCTCTTTTTCCTCCTGGGAAATTGGCATATTATTGCTCTGGTTTATTTAGTTTCATTTTTTTAATGTCAGACTACAGTTGTTTACTTACCTCTAAGGAGTGGCAACAGTACATTACACACCCACGGGAACGTACAACAACTGTGTGCCAAACTGTGTGTAATTAAAGTGTGAACAAGTCTGAGCCTTGACACCTCTGACCTGATTATTCGTTGGCATAGTAAGTTCACAATATCTATTTATTCTTTAAGCGACTCTAATCAAATTTTTTTAATTAACGATGGCTACTTTTATGTGGCTCTATGGAGCGTTTCAGTGCCTTTCAGCTCACTGTTTCGATTCTCTCTCACCGCTCTCATAGCGTCGTTGCCAGCCGCAGCAGGAGAAATTATAGCCTCTGTGTCTCACCAAATACTGTCACTGGATGTTTTCTCTTTGTCGCCGTGGTACACGTCGATGGTCAGATTCCTGTTGTTGTCGTGGGCTGACTCGAAGTTGGTGACCACTCGGCAGGGGATGCCCAGCAGGCGCATCACTGCAACCAAATCAAAGATTTGAGTCATATCAGTGTGTTTCTGCAGCTCCAATAGGCAACCATTAACGCTCAGAACAGCTATATATATATATATATATATATATATATATACACCATTATGTTTTCAAGGTTAGGAATATGCTTGAATTTAAATATACTCCTTCAACATAATCTGGTGTTTCATCTACACAATCACTCATGTAAAGCAAAAATCTTTTAATATTTGAAATGAAATGATCCCGTCATCATTTGTTTGTTGTCTCCTGGCATTTATAGTAACAATTAAAGGCTTCGAGATTCTGGAAATCCAGATTATGTTGAAGGAGTATATTTAAATTCAAGCATATTCCTAACCTTGAAAACATAATGGTTAAAATTAAGCATTTTCCAAACTTTCAAGACTTTGTACGAACCCTGTTTCTTTTTGTCATTGCCTAAATCATGACCATCATCCCAAGCGAAAAGGTTTTAATTTACTGTCACAGCAACACAGACAAATTCAGACTTAAATACAAGTCACATGCAGGTTTGAGCACCTGTGGATCTGACTTGAACTCCGTACAGCTTTTTTCGTACTCGGTAGTTTGATTTACCCGTTAAACAAACAAGATCAGGATGTGAAGTGAATTTTGGCATTCCTTGTTGACCCACAGGGAACACTTTGTTTCTGTAGTAACACACCTTGTGAGGTAAATAATAGTGTTGGCAGACACATAAGGGAGGCGGATGTTAAGACAACTATGTCCAAGAATCATGATGAGTCAGGTGTTTTAATTAGATGTAAAAATACAAAACGTTTCAGTGCAGTCCTCTATTCTTAGTCACATTCTAACTATTATAACATAATATTCATAACTGAAGGGAATATACATAAAATGTTAGCTTTATTCTTACTTAGTTGCAAAGACAATTAATAGTTATTTTCAATCAATCAAATTAAAGTTTTAAGACAGCAGGGGGATGTTTTTATTATGGCTGCAACTATCATTTGTTTAGTTAGTGAAAACTGTCCATTGCAATTCCCCAACGCCCAAGGTGACCTCTTCAAATTACTTGTATTACCCCAAACAGATATTCAGTTTACAATGATATAAAATCCTCACATCTGAGAGGCTGGCAACAGCCATTTCTCCTTAATAAACGGCTTAATTAAACAATAGATTTGAGTATCAAAAGTTTGTAATGACTGACGAATGGATTATTTGAGTAATAGTTTCGGAAGTAATATTTATCTTTACAGATGTGGCTCCAGGTGTGCGGACCGGCAGAGTTA